>CM072871.1:21835000-21930000 GCA_036937835.1 Pampus argenteus | reverse complement strand
GCTTTTGTGATGGATTGATGGTGAATGTGGTGCTAATGTCCGTTACTGTAAACGTTAATATACTGTGGAGTTCAATATGGTATTATTGGCATTCTGATCTGATGCCTTCAGTGGCAGAGTTTGATGCATTTCAATAGCACATGAAGCTTGTTCTTATCTCCCTGCTGTCTCTTAAACTCTATCCTGTTGTCTTCACAGAAGCTGGGGTGGACAGTAATGGGTGAGTTACGGCTGAGCTTCCAGGGTTTGGATCAGATGTCGGCCTGTGAAACTTTCATTCAGGTGTTGCTGTGTCACTACGATGACTAAAATACCAACTTCCATCCTAACGTTTTCGACTGTAGTTCAACATCACAGTTAAGAGGACAGATCAGTTTGACTCACTTTACCGAAGCATTCAGTCTGGTATCCAGTTAAAGAACTGTTTTATGTTTTCAGCTCCTGGCGCCAGCTGCTGCAGTCAGTCCTCTGACAAAAAGACTCGAGTGCATTGAACAGTAATGGATTATTACAGGAAACCTGATTATTCCAGCCGTGCTGCTCCTTTTGGAGTAGCTTTTACATTGCCCAGTCTGACTACCTGCTATCAACATTTGACATTAAGACTCTTATGATGATTTCTCAATGCCTCACACACCAGTGTCACTGTGTCCAGTGAATTTTCCACATCTTGCGAGCCTTCAGGTACACTGACAGGTGTATGTAAAGAGGTTATAGAAAGAGCTAGAATGAGGCCAGTTCTACATGGACAGACGTGGTTCAGTGTATTTCACTGGTATCTGCATACACGGATGGGTTTACATACTTAGCTGGTGTGGACAGTCCACACAGACATCATATTCATGGGGAGAAGATTAAATTTACTTTCTGTCACGTGTATGCAGCAGTCTCAAGTCTACACTCAATACTTAAGGAAATATTATGCTCATGTGTGCAGCAGTGTGTGCAAAGCTGCCAGTTAATTGCAAGGTAGATCTAAATCAGCTGTGCAGATTGTACCTCTTATCATTTATCTCAGCTCCTGATATCATGAACTTCATCACAGTTGTCAGATATTAGTTCACCGCTGAGCTTTGTGACACATCAGACCAGGCAGTGAAACTATGGGACCAGAGCAGGAAATGACCATACGGCCTTATTTCGTTCCATATAAATCCAGGAAGTTTTAGCCTCCCCGTGCGTGATATGCTGCCATGTGTATAGGAGGCGGGGCATCCTCATCTCTTACATATTGAGACCATTAAAACATGTTGTCACGGACAGTACTATTGCAGGTGCAATACTCACGCAACAAGTTACCTTACAGCCAGAGCAGCTCATTCTGTGTGTAAACAGTCAACAAGCTGCTGCTGCTGCTTTTATTACAAATATGATTTTGTTTTGTCAGGTGAGTACAAAAGCTACATCAGCTCTACAGCAGGTGCATCTATCAGTGGAGTTGACAGTGAAGAGGTGCTATTGATTCATCGTGTTTTAGACTTTAAAGTTATTTTAACTACTGTGTTAACTCCCGCTCACTAACTATTTAAACAGACTAAGCATCAGCCAAGTTACTCATCCAGACCTAGATCAGTGATGAGGGTTTTAGAGTCAGCATGCTCAGAGACGAGACGTTTTTTTCCATGGAGTTAGCCCTTCATGCTGTGATTGGTAGTCCAGATGGCTGTTGTCAGCTGCACTGACGCTGTGAGTGGATGGACTGTTTCGAAGTGATGGGTGCTATCCAACTTTAAGTAGCTTATCTCGATCGTTTGGCCACTGTCTTCAAAACATCAAATCCAAACCGATCAGTGAAAAGATTAATTCCGGACTACACTTCTACCCCAGCAGAAAATCCCTGGTGTGACGTCATCACCAAAGTCAGCTGGACTTCTGAATGATGTGGATCTCTGTAGAAACTGTGTGAACCTGGTGGTGTGTTTGCTGAGTGGATGATACCTTCTGGGCCATGGAGGAACTGCAGCAGTGCAGAGGGATGAGGTGGAGCGGGTGCTAATGGTGACAGAGTGGTGGTGATGTGTCAGTTCTCAGCTAGTGACAGTGCCAAAGCTGCCTGCAGTGCTGCCTCTTCGTCAATGCTGTAGTCCTGAAAACACACAAAGACTGCTACTAGTCAATGTAGACCACACATAATGCAACCCTGACCTGTAGGTCTGATCTGTTTGCACTGGTCACATTCAAACCTTAAATACAAACTCCGTGTTTTTATAAAAAAGAGGTGTATTATTTTATATCAGTTGTTTGGTGACATCTGGTGACAGATTATTCAAAGTGACACTGAGATGTTGCTGTTGAACATTTTAAAATGTTAATTTGGAATGAGACGAGTACCACAAGTTATATTCCATTCACTTCTCTCTTCTTGAGGTGGAGGCAAAATTTCAAAACCTGGACACATAGGACCAAAACTATCTGCATGGAGAGATGCAACTAGAGGAAAGTGAGTGTCTGTTGGCTTGTAGGGTCAAAACTGGTGGCAGGTTAACATGATGATTTGATTTTCTTGCAGTAGATGTTAAACTTATATTTAAAAAGACAAAAACAATAACAGCGCTGGACTTACAACAAAGGTGTCGTAAGAGAACTTGTGTCTGTGGAGGAGGTGCTGGAGGAAGTTGGAGCTCTTATAGCTGGGGTCTCCCCACGGCATAGCTGAACACACAGGACACACCTGGACACACAAGCATGCAGCTCAGTCACAGAAGCTTTTTTTTATTAAAATAGTTGTTAAGAGGTAAATACATTGTAGCGTCCCCTTTCAACCAAACAATCACAAGTCAGTAATGAGTCATCACTATTGACGGTTCTTTGTGATTTAGTGCTGTGTGACTGTGTTGACTGGATGGTGTAAAGGAGAGACTCTTGTAGTGACTATTTGCTGATTGTTTCATACATAAACATAACCACATTACCAAATATTAATGATAACTAATGTATTTTCCTTGATGATTCTCTCACTCTCTATTACATGATCTGGGAAGCCGGCTTTAAAACTGCTGTTTAAATGTTAATACATTCATATCATTTCATCACAAATCAAGCTCAGGTTTGGTTGTGTCTGTTGGAAAGTGCTACAATATGATGCGGTTTATTCCAGAACAGGTTCTTACCACTTTATTGGGGTCATTACGGTGGTTGTCCATACAGTGCTTCACCAGTTCCTGCTGGTCTAGGTTTCTGGCTCCACAGAACGGACACACAAATGTTGACCGGTTCGGAATATTGCTACATATGTTAAGACATACACAGACACACACACACATAGAAGACATGAATCAACGCATGCTTGTAAGCTAATTCAATCATTCTGTGTCAGTGTTTGATCTAAAGAACAAAGGTCTGGGCCTCCTGGTGTTCCAGCAGCGTGGGGCTGCACCTGTAGCGACCAGCACCAGACACACTTCCTGACTTCCACCTTCCCAGAAGTACAGGTAAACATTGTGAAGAGCTACAGGTACCATGACACTTACATTGATAAGAAACTGAGCTTTGATGTGAACACAGAGGCAATATGCAATAAGGGACACGAAGGGCTGTATTCTTACGTCAGTCCTGACCTTCACACTGCTGGTTTGGGAATTTAAAAGTATAAAACAGGAATCATCTGAGAAACATTGTCAAGAAGGAAGAATGAAAAAAGGGGCCTTTAATAAAACCATCAGCTCTTAGACATAACACCACATACAGATCCAAGAGGAGCATACCCGATTATAATTATAAAAACAAAAACATGACATCCAGTTGTCACATTCAGATACATATACAGGGAGCCTCCTCTCCCACAGTACAAACAGCCCCATCTATACACCAGATCCTCTGAAACCCAACAATATCATTTACCATACAGTAATAAGCATAGCCCCTACAACAATAACACCGGGGACTCATTTGCATTAAATAGGTTAATGATTACATAAGAAAATAACATTATCAAATTTTATAAACTAAACTTTTGCAAAAAGGATAACAATTGTATAGCTTGTTCTTCTGTTGGTTTGTTAAGAATCTTGCACATAATATCATATCATATAGTTTTGCTGTGGCTGTCATTATGCTCATACCTCTATAATTCCCTGGGTCACTATGTGGATACTGAATACCTTAAATAAAGTCCACTGAAGAGGGTAAGTTCCTCGAAATACAATATTAAAGAGGAACGTGAGGAAAACAATCCATGTTGCTGGAAGTAGTTTGAGAAGACCCGGAGGTACACCGGTCATGATTTCATCTTATTCATCTGTTCATCGGTCGTCGAGGATTGGGACATATACATGATTGTCTTTGGGTTGGGGTTCAGGGAAAGAGTCATCAGCAAGTGGTTTTAGGAGCCTTTCATAGTGCTCACAGAACACTTGATCTGAGGGGGCATCTTGGTGATTAGTTATAGTATGAAAATCCATTCCGATCTATAGAGCGCCATATGTCTTTAGGGCTATTTTCAGACACAAGTTCTACCCATCTTTCACTGCTTGTGGATTTGCTTTGTGAGACGGCCTTAGGCTCATGCCGTCTGATCTTACACGCACGAGCTGTGTTGTAGAGGAACTGGGTGATTTCATAGTTTAGAGCATCGCTACAATTGATAACACTCCATGTGGGGTTTGGATCAGGGAGGGATTGCACGAAAGCATTGGTATCAATAGATCTCATCTGCAGGGAAGGACATCGGGGGGCTTTGCTGACGTGACATGCACCTAGATCTTTAGCACATGGCAGCAATCTATCAGTATTGTATTTAGGTTTTTCAAGGATAGGGCAGCATGATTTGTAGGAAGGTCATTTTGTATCACTTTGAAGTCGAAGATATGGTTTAGGGCCTGTGGGGTTGCTATAGCCCAATCTATCTGGGATATGAACCTCTGTGATTTTCTGCAGGTAAGGGCTCCTGGGAATTGCTTTGCTCTTATTTTTAGGTGGTTGATAGGTTTCAGATTACATACTTTTATGATGTCACTAAAGAGGTTTCCATTTGTGTTTAAACCTTGGTCTACATTTGTACTGTAGCTAATGTTCAGGGATTCCTCTTCAGCCTGTCTCAGATGGTTCACTGTTGCAATGCCTGCCTTCATGATGCAGCTCTTTACCGCAAGTTCTTCGAACTGACCTTCTGGAAGGAGGTAAGTCCTGTCAGGAAGAGCTGGCGGTCCAGCTTTAAACCACCAGCCCTCCACAGCATTGCCTATTTCATTCATATCCCATATTCATAATTCTAATCCTCAGAAAGTTATCTGGAAGAATACTGCTGCTGGAGCTTCACTGAGGAAGCCCCTTCTCATGTTAACATGATACAATAGACATTGCCAGGTAATATTCAAGAATTCAATCACTATTAGACTGCATCTGATCAAAGAAACAGACAAATGAGAAGACTACATGGTGAGTTTATCTGGATGAGAACACAGTGTGGGTGATGACTGGGAACGGGGGGAATTGAAGAAGCTGGGACTCAGTGTCAGAGTGTGTGTACCTTGGTATAGGTTGGGAGGTGGGTACCACAGGGACAAACTTGGGACAGTTGGCTATCTGCTCCTGGACTTTAGAACAGGAAGCAATGTGGGACCTCATCTTTACCAGAGCCACCTGAGAATAAACACACACAGTTAGGCTTGTACAGCGTATCAACTAGGTTAATGACAGTTATAGGAGAATAACACCATCTGCAGGGCTCATTCTGTTACAGCTGTCTCATTAGATGTACGCACTACATAAGAGGAGCCTGACTGGCTGCAACTGTCCTGTCCACACATACTGTACACTTCACATCACTGCCATGATTCATAATATGAATATAGCTGAACCCATGTAAAACCATAAAATTAATCTACTTCTCGTTAAACATACTGTCTTTACTGTTACAAATGATAACGATGGCTTCTCTCTGTGTAATCTAACAACACATGTTCTATTTTGTAGATGTTATTTGTTTTGCTGCTTTGTGTTCTTGAAATGTTACGGTTTTGTGAGATGTATTTTCTGTGGAACGTTTCTGTGAGAGGTTCATCATAGGATGCAATAAACATTTCACACTAGTTGTAAATTCAAAACAATAATGAATGCAAATGATTTACTGCACATGCTGCAACAATAAAAAGAACTTTTTTTTTCGTATGGTTGTTATCAGTTACACAATATAATCAAATTCAATGCACATATGGTTTTCTGGTTAATGAATGGCCATAGAGCCAGTGGATGTGTACCTTCTTGCTACAGCCCCTGCAGGGAGCCTTGTATGAGGCCAGCTGCTTCTCCACACTGCTGGAGCGCTCCACTTTCTTGGGATCAAAGGGGACCCGACAGAGAGGGCAGAGGGGGGAGGTCACCTGAAGACATGGCTGCAGACACTCCCCACAGAACCTGGAAGAGGAGAGAGAGCATCACTCCATCCACTCCAAGGTAAGTGTGTAGAAAAGGAAGCACTTCAGTTATTCCATCGAATAAGAGTCTGATAGAACTATTCCATTAACAGCAATTCAAATAAAGTAGTGTTCCTGGAAGAGATGAACCAGAACACGTTCGTTGCACACTTTGTGTTTTTGCGTGTTTGCATGTTTGCTTTGTTGTTCCACCAGGAATGTGAAACTCTCCGGGATAATTTAATGACAACAAATTCGTGACAAATGTTGCAGGCTTGTTCTGTAACGAGTGCTGTTCACAGTTTGTAATATTCAGGTTCAGTTCATTAAAATGTGGAAAGCTTGTGAATATCTTGGCACAGCTCTCGGCTTCCCGGTGAGCTTCTACACAGAGCGTATTTTAAAGGAATGCTCGCAGCGACTTTATCTTTGTCAGAGGATTCAGCAAACTGTTAGTCAGCAAATATTAGGACTAGTGTATCAAACTCTTGTTGAAAGTTAAATGTTAACATTTCATTTTCCTTCCTGGCACGGGCACTTCAACTGTAGATTTAAGAATACACTTTCCAGGACTGTCCTAATGGTCAGCAAAATAGTTGGCAAACCCCAAAAGTCAGTGATTCAACAATTTACAGAAAGGATGAGGGAGAAAGAGGAAAGTCTTGGCTGATCGCTCCCATCTAGTTAAGCCAGTTTAAGCCTTTGAGCTCTGGGAGGTGCTATAGAGCAATTTTGTCAACCAAAAATTAATTTGTGTAAGAAGTCCTTCGCCCCAAGTGTTCTTAACTCTGGAAAACGTCTAATGAGATTTAAGCCACCACCCTGTTAACACACACACACACACACACACACACACACACACACACACATCTGTTGACTGAACTGTTACCAGGACGTAACAACTGATCAATTATCATCATTTTCACTCATTTCCATGTAGATATGTAATGGAATAATAGTTTAACCCAAAATGTCCATACTGGGTTAAACAGAAATCCTTTCAGTGGCACTGAAGAAGAAAATGTATGTAAAACTCAAGCTGTCAACTTAGATTTCTACCATATTTATCTTTTATGTTGCAATCAAAGCACACAGCACCATGACTGCTCAGCTCATCCACGCCTGATTCAATGGTGAAGCCAGTGAATTTCACAATATCTGGTACATTACAAGACTGCATCTCTCCATCAGGAACGCTTGGGTTGCGAGTGAAACTGAATGAAAATCTTCTATAGACAGATAAATGAGTTTCACTTTCAAGTCTGACAGATGAAAACATGAACTAGAGGCACTTGGGGTCAGACAATACACATCAGTCGAATCCGTTTCCCTTGGTTTCCAGAAGTTTCATCTATCTATATTTCATCTATCTAAAAATAGCTGCATTATCCCTTTAACTAAAAATAGAACTGAGGCTACCTGAGGTCTGGTCTGCTCTTTGTTGTTCTTTTCAGCTGCAGACTGAGTAAGATTACAAATACATCTCACTGACTATCTCGTCTCTGATGAAGGTGAAGCTGAGGAAGTCATTATTCCACCAGTTTCACTTTTTACAGTGTTGCTTGACTTCAAATGGTCAAAGATGCTTTGTGAAAAAGAACCTTTCGTTCAGATATGAATCACGTTATAACAGCTGGTTAGATAACAAAATATGGCGAAATACGAAATGCAGCTCACAAACACAGTTCAGAGATACAGATATAGTCTGCAGATGTTTTTGCAGCATCTTTCATCAAAACGTACGCTCAGCTCTACCAACTGTCAAAGTGACACAAACGGTTTTATTCAGTGCAATGGCTTGTTTGACTTTTTTTGCTGTATTTTTAGTCATTTATGCAGAATTCTGACCTTGTTTCCTCTCTGTGTACCTGCAGATAGACAGGTGATGTCTCTGTGTCACATGACATCCGTCACCTATCAGCAAGGAGCTTCAGTGGAACGCAATACCAAGCCTGGAGCGATGCTACTGAGAGTCAACCGCACCCCACCAAATCCAAGTATGCACATAAAACATGTCTTTAAAAAAAAAAAAAAAAAAAAGAAATATTTAAGGGTAATATTGAGGTGTAGCTTGTATTTTCTGTTGAACTTTTTCAACAAAAAATTGAATTTACTCTGACCAATAAAGATTTGAAAAGTATGATGCTCAGTGCTGCTTCTGGTGGAGTGAGGAAGTCAGTGGTTTTATTCAGTAGTACTGCTGTGATGGGAGAAAATATCATGCTTTTGCATTATTGGCACCCGACTCCAGTCATCTTTACTTTTTAAGTTGCTTACCATCCCCTGGGTTTGTGGGTTTGTATTTCCTACATCGTTTTGTTGGCTTCCAGGAGATGCAGGCTGTTATAAGTAATATCAGGGTCACTAAAGAAACAGCATTACAGTGAAAGATCTCTCATTTTATGAGACAGAAAATATTTTTTCTGTTTTCATTGCAGTCTGAAGGCATTTGTCTTTAAAGTTCAAACATGAACCGTTCATTACATTTGTTAAAAACACATCTCTAAATGCTATTTTAATCCTGTATGGTTCAACTTATAATGATATATTATTATCCAAACCCTGCGTTTCTATCATAAGAGTAGCAATGACAGCATCACTGCCTGGTGTTTAAATAGGAGTAATGAACGCACCCAGACCAACTGTTCTAAACAATATATAAACCTCACTATAAATCTGCCTGCTTGCAGGAAACAAAGCAGATGTGCATTTGAAAGGCGACATGGTTCCTTGTGTGCACTGACAATAACACACATCCAAACAAGCAGTAGCTACTTTACGTGTGAGCACAGCTGGCGATGCTGACGGGTTTATGGTAGACCTCCAGGCAGATGGGACAGGAGAACTGGCTCTCGATGCTCTCCGCCGGGGCAGCCAACGAGCCGGCGCCGCTGTTCGGCTGCTGCTGCTGCTGCTGCTGTCTGAGCTGGTTGCTCGCCGAGACAAAGCTCCGAAACATCGCCATCATGGAGCCAGAGAGGATCTGCAATTGTCGACAACAGCTCGCTGCCCGAGAGAGGAAGCTGTCCAACTGTTTCAACTGCTGCCAGCTAGTGCATTATCCGTGACGTGTAGTGCAAACATGATCTTTGCTTAAGATACCTGCCATAGAATTATGTTGGATAAACTACAGCATTACTTTCCGCTGGCTGGTGAAGACATGCCGGAGAAGTAAACATTAGGAGCAGAGCGTTGGTGGGCGTCCGCACGCTGCCGCGAGGATGACCTGGATAAAACCGTGGATCTGTAAAGCATTCAGTCCGCGTGACGCTGTGTCCACGCGGTTGTCAGATCAGCGCTTTTGCTCAGACTTCAGCGAACGCTCGCGAACAGCACGAGAGGCGACAACAAAAGCCCTCCACGCGAACTGCCTCATGGGGGATGAAGTCCTGCTCTTCCTTTAGTTTCAGGTGTCTGCGTTTGTTTACAACTGCAATCCCAGAGGCCAATTCAAAGCTGCTTCAAACCTCGCGTTATCACGACTTAAATAATGTATAATAAAGTAAAATCCAATGCCCCAGTAAACAAGGTAAAACTAAACGTTTCACAAAGAAAAGTCCAGTGGTGGAAGAAACATTCAGATCCTTTAGTTAAGTTAAAACACTACCATTTCAGATGTCTGAGTTTTCTCACATGGTTTCATGTCAATAAATGTTCCAATGATCCAATATTTCAACAAAATTTAAAATTTATTTATTTATATCATTTTCCTTTAGGCTATTATTTTAAATTTAGAGGGAAATTTACTCCATACCTGTTGGTGGCGATAATACATTTGGTTGAAGAAGAAGAAGAAGAAGAAGAAGAAGAAGAAGAAGCTTTCTACGTCATCAAAAAGAGCCAACATTTGTACACACGCGACTGTTTTGGGTTTAGTTTGTAACAGGATTAAAGTCGATAAAGTCAGTGTTTAACACCTTTATATCGTAACAAATCACAGTTGATAATATTTCGAGGCTATTTAAGTTTGCACTGTTCCACCGGTTGTAAACAAGTCTTGCTAACAGACCTACACTGTCTACTATCTCAGCCCGTTACACACATTCCCAATGTGCCAGGTGGAAGAAGGCTACCACGGTCAGCTGGAGCGTCAGGAGGTACCCAGGTAGGTTATGAAGTCACTACGAGCGATGTAACGGCGCCGGTAAAACGTTCCCTCCACTAAGTCTACTGTCAGTTTTAAGTCAGTTATACTGTGTCTGTTTGGGTCGACACAGCCACAGTTGTCATTATGTTTACAGCATCAAAATCAACAACAGAACTCTCAACCAGGCACACTGTTGTGTATATATGTGTATATATTCTAGATGTGTTGTATGAATTATGGAATGGATTCATGCGAATAAAACTTGATAAGACTTGAAATAGCCCACACCATTACTGTTGTAATATGGCTGTTGTGGTGTTCTAGTACACACTGTCCCTGCACACTCAAATATTATTGAGTGATTCTCATGATGGTTGTTTTTCCTCCATTTGTTAGTGTTTCTGAGAAATGTGTCAAATGCAAAGAAGCGACTGCAGGCGTGGTCATCAGAGCAGGAGATGCATACTGCAGGTAAGACGAGCATCATTCACTGGTATCTACTGTGCACCTGTTCAGTAATGTTATACCACAGTTTGTAGTTGTTGCAAGTCATGCACATATGTTTACATGACTTTCAAATTATTATGTTTGTATTTATAGATGGATGAATCAGTCCTGTTACTTCAGTCCTTTATTCTTAGCACTCTGGGTTGGATGTTTGGCAGGTGTATTAACCAAGTTCACCACCTTAGTTTAGCATGTTAACATGGTAACCATGGCTCATTAGCAGTAAACACTAAGTCCAGCTGAGGCTGATGGGAATGTCATTAGCTTTGCAGGTGTGTGTTAGACAAAGTGAAATTTTGACCAGATGTTGGCGCTAGATGAAAAGTCACAAGATCAGATTTCATACAATTCATCCTGAGGAGAACTGATGTGTAAACCAAAATTTATGGCACTCACTTGCCAAATAAGACCAAAAACATCTCTAAATATATGTTACAGTTCATTCTGTTTTTCCTAAATGTGTCTGATTCTCTCATTCTCACTGATACAGCCTTAAAAAAAGAAAGATTAGATTGTTCAGTAAATGATGTGACAGCTCTGTGAGACAGCTGGTCCTATCACATCTCTTACTGTGCCCACCCCACCACTCCCCCGCTGTCCTCTCGGTGTCTAGTGTCAGGTGCCATGGCTCACCGCCATGTCAACTGTCAAGATGTATAAGCAAAAACAAAAGAATGGGTTGCAGACAAAAATAAGAATATAACCCGTTCCCCCTGCCTTTGAAAAATAAATATATCCTACTAATGTACAAATATTGTGAAGGTGGAATAACCTGCACTATAATGGCTCACATGGTAAATTCTGCATGTTTTAACTATCACACTCCAACTGATATATGACACTCACATTAATACTATTATACTGATATATGACACTCACATTAATACTATTAGACTGGAACTGTACATTCTACTGAATTTATCAAGACAACAGGTTAACATAGAGAAAGTGTTGAGTTTGTATTAACACAATGAAACTGGAGCAGTCCAGACAACAGGGACAGATTGTGTTAAATTGAAGGTAAGGGTTTCTTTAGGTGTATAGTTCGATGCTGTAGTGTGGCTATATGCAATTACCTCGCAATGTTAATATGGTTTTAGAAGATATTTACTGCATTTGACTGACTGTGTACAAATCATTTGTCTGTGTATTTTCTGTCAGGAATTGTTTCAAGGAATACTTCATCCACAAGTTCCGGGCTATGCTGGGCAAAAACAGGATCATCTTTCCTGGAGAGAAGGTGCATAATAATAACTCATTTCTCTCTGTGCACAGTATGATGAAAGGCACTTTATGATTAGGTTGATGAACACTGACATAGAATGATGATGCATTTGCCTTCTGTGGTTGTAGGTGCTGCTGGCTGTATCTGGAGGCCCTTCTTCCTGCTCAATGCTCAGTCAAGTCCAAGAGGTTTATCTGTCTACAGTGTAGTCTTTCAGCAGAGCATACAACTCACACTATTAAAGGAATAATATCTGTAAAACCTGCTCCTGCAAGAACATATAAGAACCAGAATAATCCATGGCAGTCAAAATGACCACATTGGAAATAACAATAATAATAATAATGATAATAGCTTTATTTATATAGAACCTTTCAATAATAAAAGTTACAAAGTGCTTTACAATAAAATGGATAAAAATGTTTGTCCACAGAAGACCCTGTGACCTTTCATCCAGCTGAAACCAGCTTCTAAAACATTCATATTGGGGCTGTAGGGGCCTCTGCAGCCTATAGGGTCTTTTTGTATATAGGTTTAGCGATAATAATTAATAATAACTTTCCAAACACTAAAAAGTCATGCAGACTTCCATTTAACACTATAGTGATGATGAACATTGTTGATCTATTTTACTGTTGGTTACTGTTAGTCAACAGCAGACCAGGTGATGTTTTCGAAACGTTCTAGCTGCAAAATCAGAACATCATGTCAGCATTTAACACTGAAATGTCAGCATGGAGCACTAGAGCCAATGACCTCTTCTCTTAACGTGAACTTATCCAATAAATGATAAAATACCACTCAGAATTGTGCTGTATATCCTAATCTATCTTGATTCTATATAACCTTGTAGATGCATTATAACCTCGTTTTCATGTCTTTGTTTTAATATTAATGCAACTAAGATAATTTTGCTGTTTTCAGGGTTTGAGTCAGAATGCTCACAAGAAGTTGAGATTCATACCTGGCATCATCTACATTGATGGTAAATCTCTCTCATTAAATGATTATAATCATGTTCATGTATGCCCGGCTTAGAAATGATTATACTTCATACAGTTTACAGTGTGTGTTTGTGTTTTTTTCCAGAGGGGCGCGCTGTAGGTCAGTCTGAGGAGGAGAGACAGAGGACGGTGTCTGAGCTGCAGGCTGTGTTTAAAGCTACTGGGTTCCCCTTCCACATCGTGCCTCTGGAACAGGTCAGTGTGGAGTCATGAAACACGTCTAAATGTGACAGTAGTTTTACCTGTTGGTCTCATATCTGATACATTTGTATGTAAAAGTCACAACAGCAATCTGATGATGTCACATTAATAAAAAGACATGGTAACGACACATTTGTCTTCTTCACCGTGTCTCTTAACCACGTCCCAGGTTCTGGACCTTCCCAGTTCAGTTGTGGTGGCAGCTCCCTCTCCCTCAACGCGACCAGCCAGCACCTACAAAGCAGCTGTGGATCACTTCATTCAGAGTGACAGCAGCAAATGTTTGACACCACTGAAACAGGATGAAACATCACCACCTGACGTCCCAGAGACCCAGACACAGTTACTGCAGCAGCTGATTGGCTCTGCTAAGACACTGACAGCCAGAGAAGATCTACTGAACACATTAAGGTCAGTTCATCTACAGTACATGACTCCTGTCTCTCGATGGCATTTCTGTATTTAGGTTCAATTTGAGCAGAGATGGGTGTCGCCCTGGGGTGACACATCACTCTCTCTTTTGATGTTCCACTGTTTTTGATGAAGCCGTTAAGGATCAAAAATTGGCTCTTATTCATTTTCTACTCACTGCACCTCAGGCAGCCCTAGTGGCCATTTTCTGTGGTGTGCTTTTCCCATGGGACCATTATTTGCTCCTTTCTCCATGAAGCCACATGGTCATTACCAAGTGCTTGTATACAGAAAGGAGGCCATTCAAAACAACTGTGAACTCACCCTGTGTTCTCCTCAAAGGCAGCATCTGCTGGTGCACACAGCTCGTACCGAAGGCTACTGTAAACTGATGCTGGGAGACAACTGCACCAGACTGGCTGTTAAACTGCTCACCAGTATATCACTGGGCAGAGGAGCACAGCTGGCACAAGACACGGTGTGTATTAGAGTTGAGTGCTCAGTCAGCACTACCTGCTGCCGCTCTTCCTCACACACACACACACACACACACACACACACTCATGAGTACACGCCCCTGGCTGCAACCTGCTGACTTCACCTGAATAAGCAAAGAACAGAAACACCGAACAATGCGTGCATATAGCATTATACAGTACCCCACGTTATTACCGCTTTTATGCTCTGTTAGCGGGTAACAGAGGAGTTGTAAACTGGCATAAAGTTGCACGCCGTCATCTTTATGAGCACAACTTGTCATTGTGTTAAAAGACACGGTGAAAAGAAATGTCAGAAATGTGCTGGGAGCAGACAGGAGTGGGATTAAGAAATCTATCTATGTATAGATGGCACATATTGTTTTTACATACATGTATCTTTCTTTATCAGATGATATGGAATGTTATCTTTATCAACAAGCAAGTCAATCGTGTGTGTGTGTGTGTGCGCGTGTGTGTGTGTAGGGTTTCTCAGACTCTCGGTATGGTGACATAATATCAGTGAGGCCAATGAGGGACTACTCTGCTAAAGAAATAGGTTACTACAACCATCTGTTCAACGTGCCTTCTGTTTTCATACCAGACCTGGACACTAAGGTAAGATCAACCAGCAGCGCTACATCTACAGTACAGATACTATGGTAATGATGAAACAAAGGGCTCAAACAGCCACCACCTCCAATAATCTCATACTCAAAATGTTCGTACGACACATTTCACCTTCATTCTTTTAAGAAACCCCCATATTTACAAATTACAGCAAATAGCAACCACCTGTCAGTTAACACCTATTCCTATATTTGAATTAAAATGTATTCATCCTGGGACCTGTCATGTGAAGCAAGTTCAACTTCAGGCTGATTCATGTTAACTCTGCAAACCTCCCAGTTTCTGAACACTTTAAACATCGGCAGGAACTGGTAGTTTGTATTTGGTATGATGCCACTGGGGAACTATGATATACTGCTGTTTTATCAGAACTGTTTGGAGAGTGTGTAACCTTACAGACATAAAATAATTCTCTGTTATGGCATCAGTCCATGAATGCTGATATAAACTGAAAAGTGGGGTCAACACAATGTGTATATTGAGAGGTTTGTGTGTGTCTCTCAGACTACAGAGAAGGCCAGTATCCAGCGTCTGACAGAGAGCTTTGTCACTAAACTGCAGGCGGACTTCCCCTCTACTGTCAGCACCATCTACAGGTCAGTACATGTATTCTGCTGAATGTACTGAATGTGCATTGTTTGATAACAGATTCTGGACATTTTTGGAAACAGCATATGTACGTTAACCTACTTTTAGCAAAATACAATGAACCTTTTCTACACACACATGTGCTCAAAGCAAGTGTCTCGTAGGACCAGTGAAAAGCTGCAGACGGCATGCAGGAGTTCCTCTACTGCTGACCCCTGCGCCCGCTGTCTGCTCTGCATGTGTGGCCTGGATACTGTTGTTGGTACAAGATGACATTTTAAATTTTAAGACCACTTTGTATTGTCAGTTCGTTTCATTGATTCTTGATGCTTTTAAATTGTAAACAAGTAGGATGTTAGATTTCTTTACCCTAAATACATGACCCATTGTGACTTTGACCTCTCCCTATTCACTCTCTCTCTCTCTCTCTCTCTCTCTCTCTGTCTCTCTCACACACACACACTCTTGCTCGCTCCCTCTCTTCAGAGAATGCTTCAGCCTACCAGGCCACACTGATCTCAGAGCAGCTCTCTCAGACTAAATCTCTAGGTGCCAGCAGTACATCTATTCCAAAGCAGAGCCCAGGTACAGTACACTTCACCAGACACTGGTTTTTAAGTTGCATGTATTTATTACACATTTGTTTGTAATACAAAAACAAAGAAAAAGACCTGACTATGAACTGGCATTACTATCTGTTATATTGCATCAGATTTGCAATAAAGTTTCTTGAGGCATAGCTTGCAAATACTAAAATCATTTGAATAAAAGTGAACAGTCGGAAGTTTTCATGTGCTCTGTAGTTGAGGGAAGCACACCATCCTGAGGCAGCTCAGGGGGTTTAAGTTTCTACACTCACATCCTTTGCTGTTAATAAAATGAGTTTCCTGTGTTTCCTATAAAGCTGCAGTGCAGTCAGAATGGACTGCTCCCACTGGACAGTGCTGTTCCTCCTCCTGCTCTGGAGGAGGAGGAGAAGGGGGCTGTGGGAGAACAGTAGAGGGTGGAGGCTGCTGTTCTTCTGCCAAGTAAGTGTTAATTAGGCGATGATTCTTTACATGGCATTAATAATAGTTCTAATCAGGGACTGACACTACTGTAGGGCTCATATTTGTGCAGACTATCCAGAATCGTTGCTGAGATGTCGAAACTAAAAACAAATAAGTTGTTAGAAACTGTAATTTTCCACGTCAAACAAGTTTTGTAGTTTTGAGTTCTGTATTATATGATATGTTTTTATTATATTATATTTCAGGATAGCAGAGACAACTGATGTGAGGAGCCTGTTGTGTTACAGCTGTCAGCTGACCATCAAAGACATGGTGGGTAAACAGACGCACACTGATGGGATGCAGTGATTTCCTTTATCAAAAATCTAATGAAATCATGACTTTAGGATTGAGTTTTAGTAACTGGTTAAGGTGGTAGTTTTGCTTTGCTTTATTCCTCCTGCTTTTCACCACAGTCTCACCTCTCTTGGTCTGTCCTCCTTTCTTTGTTTGTTCTTCCAGTCATCAGTGGATTGTCTCCCTCAGTACATCCTGTCAGAGGCTCAGAAGAGGCAAAGGAGGTGAGCAGGTTATTTGGTTTAGTTAAAAGATAATATTTCATTTTTCATTGTATATGTGCAAGAATTATATCTACTTTACTGCTAATTAGAACAAGTAGGTAAAAGTCATAAAATAGAGCTTTCAACATGTATTAACTGGAAAAGTTAATGATAGAAACCTGCAGATTTAGTAAATGATGATAAAGACAGTTCAATCTCAAGTTTACAATGTCATTTCATATAAAACACCGCCACCTACAGAAACTCAAATGATAAAAAAATTAGAACAACAGAAATGTGACGTAGTTGTTGTTGTTGTTGTTGTTGTTGTTGTTTAGGTCTCAGATGAGAGAGGAGATCAGCGAGTTCCTGCTGGATGACGGGGATGAAGACGATTAGAGAGCTGAAGCTGGATGTTGACCTGCAGCACGATTATGCTTATTTCAACCTGCAGTCTGTAAGAATATAAGTGCTTTACATGTACATTGATATCTATTTAAATTTCACCAAACAATCCATCTACACCCCAAGATTGTGCATGTGTTGTGGATGTGTTGCAACCTCTCGGGTGATAAGCAGGTCATCATCACAGGACTAACACACACACACACACACACACACTCTGTAGATTCAAATCCAGCACACACACCAAACCCATATTCAAAAGACAGAAGAAGAGAATGGCAGAGTTTTAAAATATAAAGTGTATAAACAGAATCTATTCAGTGAATTGTGAAGCAGATAACACATCACAGTTGTAGATTTCCATTGTTTATTTGTAACTGTCGTTTTAATAAACTTTTCCATTTTAAGTGAAACCTGTTTACATGTTATCAGACTGTTTGTCCTGTTGGCTCATTAGAATAGAAGTCAGTATCTTCTGAGCAACTTGCTTCATTTGTCCTGTAAAAGTCACTCACTCAAAACCTTAAACACATGTATCTGTGTCAAAAATAAATACATCTAATTTTAATTGTATTATTGAATTATTGCAATTTATCTAATTTAAATATAATATTAAATTATGAATCAATTTGTCATTTCATTTCCTTAATTTTATTTCATTCATTGTATTATTTAATTATTATAAATTAATTTAATTATTATATAAAACCTTACCAAGTGAGGCAGATTAGAAAACACCCATATGGATCATATCAGTTGGAGGATTGTTTTTGTTTTTGCCTGAAAGACTGTTTTCTTTGAGACACAAAAAGAAATAAATTCTATTCTTGTCCAAATGAATTAACATAACAATCCAGGTTGTGTCAGGAAGCAGGTTGCAGTTGATTTTCAGGCTGTGCAGCCTCATGCATTTACAGCATCCTCATATCATATAACTTAAACACCAGCATGCAGCACATGAAGTCACTCGGAGAGAAGACAGAGGAGGAAGAAGTGTTTCTCCATCACAGCCATTTATGATGGGATCATTGATAGTGTGCGTCCTCACATTGTACATGTCCATGTATATGTGGCTGTGTTGTTTATGCTGTTGTTTATCAGCCTGAATCACTGCATCTTCTCTGATGCAGCAGGGACTCTCACATTTTGGGGATTTGCCAGAGAGACAGGCGAAGTAGCATTGGTAAGTAATGGTGACACATTTACGAGATATATTTTTCTTGTGATCTCATTTGAATGGATGTGTGTGTGATGTCTAGATGGTCCCTTTAAGTGTCATGAAATAATTCCTACTAACCCCACTGACTGAATCAACAATTCCTTATGTTCATACTGGCTGTTAAAAGATCTGCTTTCAATGTACATGATGGAGGATAAAATCCACAGTGTGTCCTCTTATATTGTAAGTGCATTATGAAGAAATCTTCAGTATGAACAGGAAGAATAATTACAGCAAGAAAAACACATTTCAATGTTTATTTGGGCTCCTGTTGTTTTAATACACACTGGAAAAACTTAGAGCACAGTCAAAGGTCACATGTTATATCTTGTCACATGTTCATTGCCAGAGTGCTGCAAGACAAAAGCATATTTGAAAGCTTATTCATAATAGATATAATAATAAAAATATAAAATCAATTCATTCCTGCTGGCGCTCACATATTTTCATAATGACTGGTATGAGGTTCTGTATTGAATTTGGTTTTGAGTTATAATATTCACAGGCGTATTATTATATGCCACATAACTATATAAATTATATACATAATAATGTAGTGTTGTGCAAGTACAGGTTGAGCACCACATGGCTGGAAAGCAGGATCAGATCCAGAATGTATAGTGTATAAACACTCAAGAAATTTCAAGAACATGGAAACTCTTCCACATCACTGTGTAATTGACATTTTTCAACAGTGACTCATCTCTTGATACAAAATCCAAAAATCTGCATAAATACAGAAACATTGTATCACAAATGTCATAAAGGCACGAAGATGCAGCCTCATATATCGTGTTTCTGGTCTGGAAGCAGCTGGCTGTGTAATTCCTGTCCAAGTTCCTCATATAATACACACTCACTAAAGATTTCCTAACAAATATTAAACACACAACACAACATTGAAAACAATCCTCAAATTCACAAACTTTCAAGGATCTGTGAGAACCTTGTTAATGTTTCTCTGATGGAAAATACTGAAGTGATAGTAGAATATATATATATATATATATATATATATATATATATACATACATACATACTCCTGACACTTCAATGTTTCTTGTCAACATTCTCTTATTTAATGTTTGGATGATGATGGTGGAGAGAACTGTCCAACAAGCCACTCCAAAATCTCCCATAGGCGGCAGCTGGGTTGAGATATGGTGACAGTGAAGGCCACAGCATGATTAACGTAGGAACTACTGAGTGAGCCGACATGGAAGCATCTGCGTTAATGTAGCCAGATCAGCCGTATGTAGTTGATGTTTTAAATAAAAATAAAACCGTTAAGTGACAGAAAGTGCAGTTTTATTGAAAAGAATGTTGAAAGACAAACTAAAAAGGTCTACAACAAATTTCACACACACACACACACAAGTATTTACAGAATGATAATTCACAATGGGTATGAATGTGTTTGTATGTCATGTCAGTATGCATTTCATATTTTGTTGATACTGGCAGCAGGGAGGGTAGATTTGTCCTGTCAGTATGCATTTCATATTTTGTTGATACTGGCAGCAGGGAGGGTAGATTTGTCCAAGTCATCAAAGTAAGGGTGAGTCATGGCCTCGCGTGCAGAGATTCTCTTGGGAGGATTATAGGTCAACATTTTCTGTAGGAGAGAGAAGACAGTGTCACTCAGGACATTTTAAGTTCTATATGCAGGAGGACAGCCTGAAGTCTCTTAATGCTGATTGTGAGTCAACATGTCAGTCCCAGGAGAGTGTGATAAAATCAGTCCTTTTCTGATATGTTGCGGTGATTTAACGTGTCAGGCAGTGCGTTGCTACAATGCCTTGAGAGGCAATGAAAGAGGAACACTGGTGTGTTGCGCTGCTGAGAAGTTAGGACTGAGAAGGTTTATTGTTTCTTTATTACCGTATTTTCACGACTATAAGGCGCATATAAACGTCTTAGATTTTTTTCAAAACGTGCGGCGCGCCCTATAGTGCAGTGCGCCCTATGTGTGTGTTATTGTTTTTGTTGTTGTTGTAAGGCGGACGTAAAAGAGACCACCATGAGTAGGACGTGGTAGAGAGGGGGATGTGTGGGCGTGGATTGTGTATAAAAGAACAGGTATGTGCTTTATGCAGAACATTGTTGTTTTAACAACTCTGAAAATGGCAAAGAGACACGCTTATGAAGCTCAGTTTAAACTGAAGGCTATCAGCTACGCCGAGGAACATGGGAATCGAGCCGCCGCGAGAGAATATAAAATTAACGAGTCGATGGTTCGCAAGTGGAGGAAGCTGGAGAACGAGCTCCGACAGGTGAAGAAGACTCAGCTGAGTTTCCGCGGACATCAGGCGAGGTGGCCGGAGTTAGAGGAAAGACTCGAGCAATGGATCGTTGAGCAAAGAGCGAGCAGGAGGAGCGTTTCGACTGTCACCATCCGGCTCAGAGCAGTAACGCTAGCGGAGGAAATGAAAATTGAACATTTCCAAGGAGGTCCGTCTTGGTGCTGGCGTTTTATGAAACGGTGCAATTTTTCCATCCGGACCAGGACTACGGTAGCGCAGCGACGTCCGGCGGATTGTTATGAAAAGCTGGCGAAAAGGGCTGGACGAGGATATGATGAAGGAGTGGCTGAGGCAGGTGTATGTAAGGAGACCGGGAGGTTTTTTCCACACATCACCGTCGCTTCTGATTTGTGACTCTATGCGAGCGCATCTCACAGCCGATGTGAAACAGAAAGTGAAGCAGATGAACGCTACGCTTGCTGTTATTCCGGGAGGTGAACCGGCCGTTCAAAGTGAGGCTGCGAGCGGCGTGGGACACAGCTTCACGAAGAGTGGTAGGCAGCGCGGGGCGAGCTACGCTACAGTTTGACTTCACATCACCGTCGCTTCTGATTTGTGACTCTATGCGAGCGCATCTCACAGCCGATGTAGGGTGACCAGATGCCCCGCTTTGTGCGCGACAGTCCCGCATTTTGAAATTGAGATAATGTCCCGCATTGTTATTGACAGTGGCACTTGATTATTTTAAATGCAGTCTCACAGTAGGTAGGCTATAATCTGGCGTTTACGGAGCGCAAACAGCTGTGTGTATGTGGTCGGACTCGGGAGACGGGAGAGGCTGAGCTGTCATTACGGGGTGGGCTCTGTCAATCAAGCTAGACGCGAGTGCGCGCGCCCGCTGCACGGCAGCGCCAAAAAAACAACAACAGCGTCGCATGCAGCTTGTTATAGCTGCATTTACTTTTTTTTTTTTTACAAGTGCTTCCATCTTTTTCCTCCATGTCTCCTGCTGGCTGCTGCTGCATGCGACGCTGTTGTTGTTTTTGGCGCTGCCGTGCAGCGGGCGCGCGCACCCGCGTCTAGCTTGATTGACAGAGCCCACCCCGCCCGCCCCCTAATGACAGCTCAGCCTGTCCCGTCTCCAGAGTCCATACACACAGCTGTTTGCGCTGCATAAACGCCAGGTTATAGCCTACCTACGGTGAGACTGCATTTAAAAAAATCAAGTGCCACTGTCAATAACAATGCGGGACATTATCTCAATTTCAAAATGCGGGACTGTCCCGCACAAAGCGGGGCAGCCTCACTTTGGGACCGGCCGTTCAAAGTGAGGCTGCGAGCGGCGTGGGAGCGATGGATGACCACAGCTTCACGAAGAGTGGTAGGCAGCGCCGGGCGAGCTACGCCACAGTTTGACTTCGATGAATTTTATTAATGACTGTTACCGGTAATGTGCTTGTTTTTACCATGCCGACGCCTATTGATTATTGAGTGATGATTAGAAAATGTTATTACTTTGTAATTAATACTTGAATAAAGCACAAACAAACTCAGTTTTGCTCCCGATCTATTTTTTAAATACGCACACTTGTATGCGTGTGTGTTGTTGTAAGGCGGACGTACGTATGGTAGTAGAGTATATAAAATGTATATAAAATGTATATAAAACGTGCGCCCTATCGTCAGGTGCGCCCTATGTGTGTGTTAAATACAGAAATGGCACACATAAATGAAACTGCGCCTTTTCATACGGTGCGCCTTTTGGTCGTGAAAATACGGTAAGTTTATACAGTTAGGAGACTCAGCTAAAACACTATTCTCTGCATCTTAAGCGAAAAACAGACTACTGTATTATGTACAAAGACACCTTTATAATATATTAAAAATATATATATATATATATTAACAACTTTGGAAATCTCACCTGGCAATCTGCACTCTTCTAGTTTTATCTGATTTGTCATGTAGATACATGATACATTTGTAATTATTTATGCTAGATTTATTTTTTATGCTAGTTTGCTACTATGACAATAATTGCCCTTCAACTTTATATTTTTATAAATATATTATATTATATTAAATGATTTGTTCCCAGTTCTTACCGCCAATAGGTCCAGGCCATTTTTGTCCAGGTTTTTCACCATTGATGACAGGTTGCCAGACTTCCATTTAGGGAAGGTGTTTTTGTAGTCAGGTAGGCTCTCTACTTCAGGCCACACGTCATTGTTTGGGGTTCCCAGAGTCCTGGAAAGAAGAGACCAACAGACAGGAATTTCAAGCAGGGAATTGCAAGGACAGACAGTTAGAGGACATTTCCCTTGAAAGAACCTTATGAGGAACTCAGGAACTAAAGCATGTGTCAAACTCAAGGCCCGCAGACCATGCTCATATTTTGAATTTATATGATTTTGACATTTTTTATGGAGAGCAGAAGTATTTAAAGATATTTTAAATTTAAGTTAATTTTCCTCAAATGGCCCAAGAGCAAAGAAAAGTGAATGTTTTGATTTGTCATTTTTGCTTTTGTAAAAAAGCACAATTTCTATTTCATTTTTTGCAGTATGTTCATCGTTGTAACTTTTATAATTTTATTTCCAAAGCCATGTTTTGACTGGAGGAACCTTAATTTAGTTCCTAGACGATAGTTCCATGTTTGAAAAAGTCCCCGTTCTGAGAAGTAGCATTTTTAGGGCAGAAATTGTAGGGCTGAAGGTCGCCGATTGGTCAAACACAGATGCTATCATCATCATCGTCACTGTTTGTAAGCAGATTCTTATACTGAAGAAAAATGAACAGAAATGGTTGTGTTTGAGACTTAGATAATTAGATTCAGCAGGGAGACACCTTTTGCAACACACTGCCTGGAGGCATTTTTTTTATCTTTCATTTAACTTATAGGGTTAGAAGATGTCCTGTGAGCAGCAGTTCTGGGGTGAAAATACTTTGTTGATGGCGAAGGTCAGAGAAAAATGGCCAGACTGTCTCGAGCCTCTTAGAAAGGCAACAGTGACTCAAATAACAAGCCATGCAGGAGAGCATCTCTGAACGCACAACAACCTTGAAGGAGATGGGCTACAGCAGCAGCAGAACACCCCTGTCAGTTAAGGCTACAAGTTGCACAGGTTCACCAAAATTAGACAGTAAGATTGAAGAAACTCTGCCTGGTCTGATGAGTATTGATGTCTGCTGCAACAGACAGACGGCATGGTCAGAATTTGGTGTAAACAACATGAAAGCCTGGTATCAACACTTCAGGCTGATGCTGTTGATATAACTGTATGAAGGATTATATCTATATATATTTTCTTAGTGCAATTTAGGCCTCTTAGAACAAATTGACTTTTTTTTCTTTTACATTCACATTCCAAATGTTCTACTACACGCATGTGCGTATGTTGTGTCTACCTGAAGATCCTGAATAGCTGGTCTATTTCCGAGTCTCCATGGAACAGAGGCTTCTTGGTGGCGAGCTCAGCAAAGATGGTCCCAGTGCTCCAAACGTCGACGGGGGTTGAATACCGAGGTGAACCCAGGAGGACCTCTGGAGCTCGGTACCAAAGGGTTACAACCTAGAAACGCACAAAAAGGTTTATTCAGCTCATTTCAGAGGCTTTTTCCCCCATCACATATACCCATGCCGCTGTGTTGGGGCAGTTTACTGGATTCTCACCTCGTGGGTGTAGACTCTGACAGGAACACCAAAGGCCCGAGCCAACCCAAAGTCTGCCAGTTTGATAACTCCCTTGTTGTCAATCAAGAGATTCTGGGGCTTCAGATCCCGGTGGAGGACTCGACGACAGTGACAGAAGTAAATACCCTCCAAGATCTGGTAAAGGTAGCTCTAAAGAGGTGGTGAGAGGAGAATGGACAGATATTTAATATTGTGGAACTATGAATGAACATAAGACCAGGGTTTCCTGCATTGAAGAATTGTCATTTTATCAATTTAGATTTACTTGAAAATGTCATAAAAACATAGTTAAAGCTGTATTCTGGGAATTTGTAATCACACAAACACTGCTGACACCTGCTAACACCATAAGCTCTGCTGTAGACTGTAAAACAGTCGATATTGTTTTGAGTGTCACACAAAGTTTGCAAAGACGAACAGCAAAAACCAAAGACTGAAACAGGATAACAGAGGCATTCAAATTAAACTCTTGTTGTTTATTACAAAGATTAAATGCACAGGCATTCCAGACCATTCAATAAATAAATATTTAAGACCTACACAAACAGAATTTAAGACTACATTAATTGTATTAGCAAATGTGAATTTAAGATATTTAAAAGTTAACTGGACATTCTTGGTAAATATTGAAAGTTCCCTCTCAACTTATGAAATGACAGAAGCAGCAAACTTTGTTTGTGTACCAAGACCTACAAAGTTAAGGCAAGTCTTTGTACTTATGAGGGGTAGGTGGTAGGCTTTATGCATTTATCACAAATGTATGTAGGTTAGAATGTCGTGCCAGTTTGGGTAACTTCTCTATAAATGGAAAATTTCTATATTTATTATTTTTTTTTAAAAAACACCCTTGGGCCAAAGGTGTCTTTGCGAACTACTATTTATTTTCTTAATGACTTGTAGAACAGAGGCATAACCAAATGCAATGCAACATGTTGACAAGCAGATGGCTACTATACTACAGGCTGTGTTCTATGGGACATTATGTGGCTTCATACGACTTGCCACAAAGCAAAAACGAGGCCCAGAAAGCTGGTGTTACGGTTCAAACATTTTAAGTCACCATGTCATCACCTTGAGACAATATCTGATTCCATAACAATAACAAAAATAATAAAGTCAACTGCAATAATAGAACAGTCACACATAAACAGACATAACAATTAACTGCTAAGAGCAATCGATTTATTCCAAACACACAGTTACCTTGACAAGCATAGGGTCCATGTATTGACCAGAAGGGATGGAGTCCAGGTACTTCTTCAGGTCCATAGACAGGAACTCAAAGATGAGGTAGAGACGAGACTCCTGCATCAGGACATCCAGGAGTCTGGATAAAGACAGACGGACAGACACATACAGGTTATTGGTTCACACGGATATCATTTCACGCAGGACTGTTTTGCTGGATAAAACTGTCTGCAGATACCATTAAAGTCTTATGAGCTTAATTACTTTTAAAACCATTTCATTGTCAGGTTTAGCAGACATCCCAGTGTGTAACACACTCCCAGTGAGCATACCGTACAACATTGGGATGCTTCAGCTCTTGAAGCAGAGAGACCTCTCTGACAGCTGTGCTGGGAACCCCCTCCTCCTCACTCTCCAGACGGATCTTCTTCATGGCCACAACCTGACCTGTGAGCTTGCTTCTGCCCTTATACACCACCCCATAGGTACCTGCAAGCGTAATGCAAAGACTGAGATATCAACGTGATACTAGTCCATATAAAAAGTTTTAGTGAAAAGTGAACACTAAATCTAAATGCAGTGCTGGAAATGACTTCTGTCTGGATGTCTCATGATACTGGAAGGACAGTGAAAACAATGTGACAGTTGAGTTCTTCATTAATAATCAACACAGCTTAGTCTCTGCTTCAAACTATTTGTAGAAATGGATTCATGTAATTTAGTAGAACACAAGGAAACATTAATACCAACCTTCTCCAATTTTCTCTATTTTCAAGTAGTCTTCCATTATTGCCTGAGAGAGGGAAAAAAAGCTGTCATGTCAGGAGTGATACTTCAACCAATCAGCTTCAGCCCCTGTTTCTTTCATTAGCTACATGTTATTATTTAATTAAAGCGACGTTTGGCTACATTAACTTAACAATGCCAGCGATGTAAAATGCTGATGTAACTTGTATTAACATAGCAGTTTCAGTTCGGCATATCATTTAACTAACTCATAGTTACATACGTTAGGGCAGATTAACATCGTAGTTTTGTATTAACTCAATACTGTAGTTGAGCTATATTTTTACACATTGAAGCTTTTGATGTTTCAGTTTGGTAACGGTAGTATCGTTAAGAGATGGTACACAAACTTAGAGCAGAAACCAGCCGTTAAAGTTTCCTCATGCTGAACGAGCAACAGAAGCTCACCAGCTAATGTTAGCTTGACTAATGCTAACTCGTCAACGCCAGCTATGTTCTGGTTTTCTATTGAGACTGGTTCGCTTTTTGCTTAGCCTGAATGCTCCACGTTTTCAGCTAAACTGACAAATCATGTAACTCATATTAAAACCTGTACAAACACAATAGAAGAATAACTACCTGTCTGTAGCGTCTTTAGTACTCTCCGTCCCCGTAGACAGACTGCCGCTGGAATGCTGATAGACTCTTTTGAATTAACCGCAGTGCAGCAGTATTTCAAATCAGACCAATGAGCTCGCAAGATGTATTTCAAAATCGCCAATCAGGGCACAGGAGGCTGTCATGTGGGTTGAGCGGGAAGGAACGCGCCGAGCTTTTTCCGACATTTGTTTTCCAGAGTTGTGTCTTCCAGGCAGAGACCACTTTCGTCTCTTAAAGCGTCTCTTCTGTCAGAGCGGTTTGAACTGGTACAGTATAATATGTTTCAACTGAAGGGATTCACAGAACAACATTGAAATGTTCAGAATCACACATTTATCTTGATTAAAATGATGATGACCAAGCTTTCATTGCTTTAATTCTGCCATCACACTTGAAAGCTGATACTTTAGTTACTTTTTCTTTAGTTTCTTTCTTCAAGTACTGAACTATGACATTTGGACACTTTATTATTTTAGCTTAGACACCTTATTACTTTGTGCAAGAACTACAGCCCCACAATTAAACTATTAAGATTAAGATTTTCAATGAAATGTTAAAACTAGGACAGCCAGCACTGTCATAGTAATCTATACAGATGGGAAAATTTCAAGGCGGGTTTATAGACAGCGACAATACACCATTAATGTTTTTAAGGTGGAATAATCTGTGTAAAAGATATTTGTTATATAGTCCTACAATATACTATTCTACGTTATTGTACTATACTATACTGCACCTCATACTGTCTTTATTTTAAGTTATGTCATCATTTGGTAATGCAGTTGTGAGCAGGGACTATTTAAAAATCTTTCCTTGGTGCTACATTCAAAGATACTCCGACTTTTAAAATTTAACAAACAATAATCAAACATGGACATTGTAAAAAAAAAAGAAAAAAAAAATCACAGAATCTGATGGACTCCAAGAAGTTGGATGTTGGGTGTCACTGAATACACCAACAGCTTGTGCATACATCATTCATAGCTGTGAATAAAGACACGTAAGCTGAGGTGAGCTGTGTGTGCTGAGCTTACAGACTTAAACCTGACTTTATTTGAACATGGAAAATCTGAGTTACAATCACAGAGATTTTTAAATCAATGGAACAATAGTTTCTATGTATTTTTTTTTTCCCAAGAGTTTTATCAGCGTTTACAGTATATTAACAACATCAAACCTATACAGCCTCAAAATGGCGAGACACCTGTGAATTTGTCACATACTGTTAGTTCTTGGAACAAAAACTCAGAACAACGGCCCTCATTTATCAAACCATCTTAAAGGCATAGAAAACTTTTAAAAAGGATAAATAAAACCTACTTAGAAATACAATAAGATTCAAGTGCTAGAGTCGTATGACCATCTTCGTGTTATTTGAATCAAACTTAAACAACATCTGAATGAGCAATAATTTAACTATAGACTAAGTAGGTGTAGTTTGTGGAACCTTTTTGCACTTTTACCTTATTTACATATTATTTACATAGAACATGCCTGCCTTTAAAAGTGTGCTAAATCTTGGTGTAATGAAAGGAAGGCTAAAGTTGGTATGTCATGTATGAAATACAGCATGGAACAATTGTCTGGTTACGCTCTGTGCCTCCATTACGAGCCTATGTATCTCCAAATGTTAGGTATTTGTATATTTGATGGAATTCACAATAAGTCTTATCATTATATTAAAAAAACTGAAATATGGCAAAAAAAAGCTATTTAATATGACAAAGCAAAATCTTATCCTTTAATATTATGTCATTCCAGTAGTTTCCATGCGTAGTGCAAATATGTATATATATGTCTTTGAAATGAGCGTAAACATTTCCCGCATAGACATATGACACTGATTTTAGGATACAACAAAGATGGAATTTATACATACAGAGATTGGACATAAGAGAAGTCCATTTTACTGAAGGTGAATGCCAAAACCGTCACCTTAACACCTTTGATTCACCAGAGGTACCCCCAGATTATAGCGTTTGGTCTTACAGTAGTTATGTACGTATAATAATACAATATATTATATATATTGTATAAATATTTCCTTGGTGCTGCATTCAAGAATGCTTGTACTTCTAAAATTTGTCAAACAATAATCAAACAAGGATGTTGAGAAAAAGAGACTTAAATCTGATGGATTATAAGATGGTGGAGGTGTCACTGAATGCACCAACTCAAAGTCACTGCTTCACTGTGAATACCTCTTGCTGCTTTAACTTCTGATTTTCACTTTCTGTACAAAATTCCACCAGCAGTATCGATATATATACGAAAATGACCACCAGCATAAACACTATTCTGACAATAATCTATGTATTGATTTCTGAATGACTCATGATGATACTGCTGAGAGAAAAGAAAAAGAGAAATAAAGAGAGTAAATAACAGGAAGCAACTGAATGAACTGTATATTGTTGTTGTCATTTATCTGTTATATTCAGTAACCAACTTTACATCAGGCACGTACACTACAGCAGTGTGGAGAGGAATTGTGAAACCCTCTCATCTTTAGGTTTGTTTTTACACTACAATTCCTGTCCCCCAAATACTTTCCATCCTCAAAATCAAAAAGGCTGCTAGTCTAACTGCAGTAAACTGCTGCAATCAGCTCTGCAGCACTGAAGTTAGTGCCTCACGTCATTGTGTTTGGTGAGGCCTTCCATACATGCTATGAATATTCTTACTTTTTAACAGCCAGATAGAAATAATATAATAAACTGCAGACATAATCCACTGACTGAGTTGGCAAAATAAAATTCAAACAGTCCCTATAACATCATACTGATATCATGGGTTCAATACCTTGCACCCACTGCCACACGTATAAAAAAAGATAACATCATAAATATACAATACTGAGTAACAGAGAAATTCTAGTAATATTTTAAAATATTATAGTGAGAATGCAGATGAGATCAAGCTGCTGTCTAACTAGAGACCTCAAACCCTGCTAATGACTCATTAAGGCTGTCATCATTACACCCCACATTTCTAGACACAACAAATAATACCCAGATGATTTTGCCATTTTTGCGACTGAAGATGGAGTATCTGTCCTACAGGGTGATGAAGTATTAAAATCAACAGGGTTCATCTATTTGAGCATGAATGTGATTAGGCAACATTAATGGCACCCAGCCCGTTACATTATTAGATATATATGTTGATATTTTGGCCTGAAGCTGGTGCTAAAGGGACCCAAACTGAAAAGTGGTCATCCTCTAAAAAGCATAACTGTGTATTAGAGTGTCAATCTGTATTGTATGTATGTCAGGATAATGAAAAAGTGCATTTTAAAGAGTATATTAATCATACACATATTTGACTTCCAAGTGTAAATCTAATAAAGTTGTATCTTGACAGACAGCAGGTATATTTCAGACAGACTCACTGGGTATCCTGATCTGGTAGTGGTTGAGAACAGCCTCAGTCTTCAGTAAATTTCATTTGCCAGCCAGAATTTGATATTTCTTGTGTATCAGTAAAATATCTGATGGACCAACGTGTTGGTTGGCAAACCTGTTTGACATTAAGCTGGCATTAGAAGAAAGGTCATGGGGTAAGTCTTCCTCTGGGGACCAGGAATGTCCGCAGCAAACTTAATGACTGGTCCATAGTTGAGATACCTCACTCTGAGCTAAAGTTAAAACAGTGGAGTGAAACCTTCATCCTTACATCTCACCGCTGCCAGGACTAAACAGTTAATGTGGGACTAATGAACCCTATTGGAGAACATGTGCTATAACACTGTCCTGTGTTCTTTTTAAATATTATTAGTAGCATTTCAGATAGTCACGTCAGCTTGTTGAGTTGTGATTGGAAGGATGTATGTTTGATGTTTACTTTGTAGACAGTGACTTCCCTTTTCTTTCCACCTTCTTTGTCTTCTTTAAAGGCCATCTCTCTGTCTTCATTCTCCTCTTTCATTTTCTGTGCGTTTTTTTTTTGTCTCTTCTCCACTTGTGTGTGTCTGTCTGTCCACTTGTGTGTGTCTGTGTAGTGGTCCTCCTTCTCTCAGGTCGGAGGTCAGCCATTGCCACACTCAGCAGCCTCTTCTTCTGCGGCTCTTTAGAGATGAGATGAGGTGGAGAAACACAGTTTCAGGGTGTATGGGTTGGAGCCATCTGAAAACACAAACATACTTCATATTAGGCTGAGACGTTAGCTGGGCCTTATCAATGTAGGTACATATGCAATGTACAGAATGACACAAGAGTAAAGCTAAAGTAAGTATAACTTAGTGCATCTAAATGAATCATCACCGACAGACTTCATAATACAAGTTTGCCTTGCTTTACTTAACACGTCTGCTGGCTTCCTTCTTCTCTTGTACATTTCCATTCCATTTAGTTATATTATTCTACTACTACTACAAATAAACAAATTGCTTGTGTACCACTGGCAGCATAGAATGTGACAACAGCTTACACAAAAACCTCCTGATCATAAATGGATTGTAACAATTGTGTTGGATAGCAACTGAGGAAAATATTTACTCATTTTGAGGGAAAAAAAACCATACTAGAAAGTGACGTGTCTATCAGTATATTAAATATTTGAATATATATATATATATATATATATATATATATATATATGTGTGTGTGTGTAATATTTTATATATATTATATATAAATATATAATATATTTGAATTCCACGTGTAAATAAAGTTGTATCTTGACAGACAGCAGGTATATTTCAGACAGACTCACTGGGTATCCTGATCTGGTAGTGGTTGAGAACAGTAAGAACCTCCACAGCCTCAGTCTTACTGTCAAACTCTAACAAGCCAGAGATGGTCTTAGAGGAGGCTGAAAGTAAGATAAAGAATGTGAGATAAAAAGAGACGAGTGGATGAGGAAGAATCACAGAAGGAAACACACATAGCAGCACGAAGAAGTAAGATGAACAAATTCATTTATATCACTTTCCATATCAAGCAAGTTATTCTTTTCTCAGACTGAGGATAACATATCAAAGTCAAACACTGCAGTTCTACTTACGTTTGGCATCAAACATCTTGAATTTGACGAAGCCGGGCACATCATGCTCTGTACACAGCTGCAAAACACACACTGCATGTGAGCAAAGCTGCATGAGGCACGATTTTGATGTAAAACTACATCTGATGACCTGATCTGGAGGTGAAATGCTCTCAAATGAATAATTAGTGCGCAGGATTTAGTTGTATATTTGTAAAACTATATTGTACACATATATGAAAGTGTCCATCTTTGCTATACTTAGAAGTATTTTGGATATTGATGACAGGGACATATTGATAAATTCTATAACGTGTGTGCTATTTAAATATCCATACATACCAGACTTTTGTATGGGTAGAATTAAAACTTTTTGGGAGAATTAGGGACTCTAATTTAGTTAATTAGTTATAGCCTTGTTTAAGAAAGATGCTATGAACATGAACTTAATTGGCAAATAAATCAACTGCAATTATTCCATAATGTGAAGAGTGCAATGGAACACTGTAAAGCTTAGGTTTAATTTCAGTGGCAACTGTCAATAAGACACAGGGAGGTGTAGGCATCTTAGAGGGAAGGACCTTCATGTAAAAAAATAGGCAGACAGAAGTATAATACCCTCAGTAAATGGTCCTGTGAAATGCATGGAGGAACATTGTAATAGTGCAGCACTGCAGACGGAGGCTGGATGATGTTTTTGGAGGCCTGTCCAGCGCTGCTGAAGCGGTTGTTCCTCGTCATGGCAAAGTCCTTATAGCTACTGCTGCCGTCCTCTAACTCAAACACCTGGCTGGGGATCACTGCATGCTGCTTAGACACACTGCACACAACACACACACACACACACACACACACACACATTATTAAAAATGATTTGTTCATCAAATTATACATAGTAAACACAGAGTAAATGGAATATTTGGGGGTTTTGGACTGTACTGTATTAGTGCTTGTGGTTTGGGATTATTCACATTTTATAACTGAAAGCATAAGAAACAGGTTAATGAACCCATAAAAGCATGTCCTCCTTTCATACACTGGCTTTGTGTTGGTTTCTGTCAACTGGCCAGTTATAGTAGATAATCAGTAAGCTTTTCTCTGTCTTGAACAATAATGTGGCACATTCTGGATCTATGATTTTGCAATATTAAGTTTTGTTCACATTTGCACTGAGAGCTTTCATAACATGATGGGAGATATGAAGATGACTAACTTTTAGAATGACTGGGTCTGTGTGTGTGTGTGTGTGTGTGTACTCATGTACTTCTCACCACACATTGAGTCTCTTGCCGAACACCTTGATGCTGTTGAGGTGTGTGATGGCTCTGTCCACAGCATACTCATCTCCCATCTCGACCAGTGCTGTACCAGGAACACTCTTCATAAACTTCACCTACAGCCAACCACACACACTACCAGTTAACAGCTGTGTCATAAAAGTAAAAACCTTATGATAGAGATGTTTTCACCATTAACAAACATTTTTACAGTATACTGATTCATTAATTTATTGCTGAATTTTCTCAGTGGCTTCAGGTCCTGAGGTGAAGGTGCTACGGTACGAAAACACTGTCTGCAGTATTAATGCTGCTAATATTAAGACTCCATTGACGAAACCACACACTACAGTCTTAACACCTGTTAACAACTTAAAGATCCTTAAAAAAAAAACCATAATTCCTGCAGAACAAACAAAAATGAATTTATTGTTTTTAGGGAAGGGGTCGGCAACCTTTATTATAAAAATAAAAAGCCACAAAACTTATTTGAGCCTTATTATGAAGGTAACACAGCCTATCAAGTCTATCAACATGCTCATGATTAACATTAGACCAGGTAGACCATGTTTTTTGTCAGAATACAGTGCAAATATGAGGCAGGACACTGAAGAAATGTCTCAGGTTTGGCCACTACTGTGGGTGGAGGTGAGAGACAGCAGTGGACAGCACCCTAGCTGTTCCCAGCAACAGGATCAGCACCTTGGAGAGCACCGTGGTTATCACGTGGCTACTCTGCAGTGGGCTATTTGTGATTGTTAGAGCAGTGTTTGTTCAAAATGTGTGTTTTTTTTGTTGTTTTTTTTTAGTTTACAGCCTTCCATTGGTTGATTCTGCTGTCAGTTAAACATGTCTGTGCTCCTATTGGCTAGTTTTAACCAGCCTTTGTCTCACAGCTGTTCTGCAATTGCTCTCTTTCACACTTGTGAAAAGTGAAAGTGTGTGTGAACAAATCTGTCCAAATTCTGTATTTTCCTTCAAGATTTGGAATTTATAGTTAGCCTAGCGATAGCCAGGGAGACTTAGGACCGCTACCACCGCTATTGATGTTCGTCAAAATTTAGAGGGTAAGGTGCTAAGTTGCAGATGTAGGCTATGACACACATTTCAGTTGACTGAAATGTTCATTTTTTAAATCTGTGTATACAGGCTACATACATTTACAACTGGACAATGTAAGAGAGTATTTTTTAAATCTGTATTAATAAGTGAAATGGGACATGTCCCATTTGTGATTAAATCCCTGTCAGATTCAACAGTAATAAGAGCTGTATTGAGGTTCTTCTGTGGTGTAGTTCATATAAAGTTCTACTGATTATCCATCTTCATCAGGGGATGCAATATGTAATCAAGTCAAGTCAAGTCTTATTTGTATACCCCAATAACACTAATCACAAATTTGCCTCAGGGGGGCTTTACAGTCTCATACACACACCCGCAGAGATACACTTACACTTACACACACAGACACACACACACAAATCTACCTTTTCAATGTTGCCGTACAGGCAGAAGAGGTTGAAGATGCGGGTGCAGTTCATCTTGGATGGATGGAGGCCACTCACCATGGCAACAGAGCTTGGGGCGTGGCCAGAGTAAGAGGAAGATGACTGGGGCAGAGGGTAGGACACCATGTCTGGAACGTCCACTGAGGTGAACTTATACCTGCTGTTGCTGGGCAGAGGCAGCAGGGGGCAGGGTGGACCTGCAGAGGAAGACACAATATGAACTGACTTTCTTAGTGAGATGTCATGAGGACAACATTATCTGTTCTAGCAGCTTTGAGGAAAATGTTGATGTAAAATTTGCGGTACAGTAAGCGATACCTCATTTATGATTGCAGAGATTAACATGCATGTTAATGGCTGCACTTCATTTTTTGTCACTGATTTTAATGCTGAAAGTGCTGTTTTATGTGGTTAGACACATTTTGACTATTTCTTTGTTGCGCTGCAGCAGATGGGAGTAACACAAAGGAGGGTATTCTGTGTCAAAACCATTTACAGCAACCAGTAACTCTTTCAATGTATATACGGACACGTGAGTTAAGATAGACTTGCACATTTTGCAATTAGGTCATTAGGTCATCATGGTTATGTTTTATGAATAGGAAATGCATTTACTAAGGATTCTTATTCTTATGGTACAAACATGTCGTTTGTGTTGAGAGACAGCTTAAATTAAAGACAAAGTGTAATCAGGGATCAGTTTCCGAATGCAGGTGAAGGTATACCTACTACCTCTATTACACATGACTGGCAATCTACACCTGAATGTGTGTGTGTGTGTGTGTGTGAGAGAGAGAGAGAGTGTAGAGTTTCACCTCTGAGATACGGGGACTAGCAGCAGATACAGTTACCTGTTTAAGTCTTAAACTGACAGTATACTTCATCAGTGCGTGTCAGAAGGCTGAACAGCTTCCCTCACCTTTCCGAGGCTGGCGGGAAGGGGCTGTGTCTGACAATTCCTTTCACTTTTTTTTTCAGTTAAGACTGTCTGAAATTGTTTGCCATAATCCCCGTATTTGAACAATCATTGCATCTCCCCCTCTTTATGATGACCAGTGTTTCACTTCGAGTGTGACATTTAAGAATAACGATAAACTGGTCCTTATGCAATTATCAATCATAATCCTGCTCAAAAAATCTTTTCACTGTGCTGCGTGTGTGTCTTAAGCTCTCTGCATACTCCATCTGCGTACCACCATCTTAACGTGTACATGCTTGTGCAAATTGCGTTGTCTTCTGTGTCAGAGTTGCCATTGCCCCCTGACAGGTGGCGCTGTGGGATAATCACAGGCACACAAGAAGGCTGCTATAGAAGAAGAAAGCAGGAAAACTTTTATAGCGGCTGTATGTTGCCATTGTACAGCACATGTGCTGTCTTCTATTTCCTGTTTTGTTATTCTGATCTTCAGGAATATCTGATTGGTGGCCTTCTTTAAAAGGAGAAAGTGATCAGTGGCTATTATTTTTTTAAATTTTCAGAGGTCTTGCTGGGAATCTTGTTTGTGGAGCCCAGTGCAGGAAACATGCAATGGACCTTTATCCTTACCATAGCCGTTATCACTGTAGGATGATGGGTGCTCTCCTAAAATGGCCTGTCTCTGCCTGCCCTTTCCACGATCTGTAACACACAAAACACACACACACACACACACCCACATTATTAGATTGTGTGCAGGGCCCAGAGTAATTTGCTGTAAAACAAAGCCTATCTTTCACAGTCACAGACTTTGCACTTACTACTTCAGAGAACTCTACTGTATAATTGGAAAATGTAATTAATCCAGAACAAGGCCACATCACTGTCTACAATATAAAACTGTCTTCAGAGGCTAAAATTAAATTATACATGAATTGCAGTCAAAGTTTGCATGTAACAGTGCAGTCATGATGCTGTTACAGCAGTCATGGCAATAGTGGAGTCCAGCGGGTCTGGAAACAGGTTGTAAGCAATCCAGATGATCCTAATCACTTCATTAGGTCTAATGATTTCTCTTTGTACAGAAAAACTGTGTGAGCACAACGAAAGTTTGTACTGTTGTCTTCATTTTCTCTTCCAAACAAAATTGACATATCAGATTGTCTGACTGCTTGAGTTTCCTGACTTGTTGAACCTATATTTAGCTAAGTTGATGTGTCCCCAGATGTCAGCAATTAACCGGATGAGAACAATACTATAACTGACACATTATGTGTTGTGTTCCAAAATAATAGCCCCGGGAACACGGTAAAATAAATTCTGACGAGGCAAGAAACATGAGCAGCCAGACAGGCTGTAAACAAACAGGGTTCAAGTCAAACTTACTTGGAAGAAAAAAGTTTAACTGTAAAATTATATCTGTCTGATATTGTAGTTTGTAGATTTCAGCAATTGCTTTATAACTAATAGAAATAATGATCAAAACTAGGAAAATAAGACCCAAGTTTTAATTAAAGAAGGAATTTCTCTCTCTCTCTCTTTATATGTAGAAGACATAGTATATGACACTGCATGGATGTTTTTGCTGACTAACCCTACAATGCATCTTATCACACTTGCGCATAGTACCCAACAGACAGGTCAGAAACCAGTCCACAATAACATGCTGTTTTTTTGAAAAAAAAAAAAAAAATCATCAAAACCAAAAATGTTCTCATACACCCCCCCCCCCCCCCCCCCCCCCCCAAAAAAAAAAAAAAACCAAAAAACAACAACAGTGGATTCCATCGATTCTTATCCATTTCAAATATCATCCTATACAAGAATATGAGTGAACAGCAGAGGACTATGCTGCAGACGTTTTATATGGATGATTTCAGGATTTGAAAACATGTCACAATATAATTAATTATAACTCTCTGTGAATGACAGCCTGCATTCTCAATGGTGGAGCAAACACGTGTCATCAATTCATTCAGTAATTTTACGATACACTTTGTTCAATATACTTTGAAACAGATGCATGTTATCAGTTGAAAATGGTGTGTCATTAGTGTCTCAGTATTGACATGTTATTCAAATATTAGAATTACATAAACAAATAAAAATGGACACAAGTTGTGTAGAAGTCTGCTGCTTCATTCACAATTCATTTTTTGTGTTGAAGGTATGAGTTGATTTCAAACGCATTCTATTTCTATGTATCCGTACTACAGAAAGATCTATACACTTTATAGTAAGAGTGAGTAAAGAAGAAATAAACAACTTCAATGCAGTTTTATTGAGAAAGTGCAGGTTTGATACAGAGGTCATGTGAACAGAGAAATAAAAGAGACAGTACCTGTGAAGCATCAGACAGCAATCTCTCTTTTTTCTCCCTCAGCACGAAAGAACATCAACCTGCATTACATTATCATCACAACGATAAAAACATCACCATCATCATTGTAGCTGTCACACACTGAAAGCATTACGTACCGCAGTGTACAGTAGGCCATATACTACACTCATGCTATATAGAACATTGGAGGCACATTGAAATGACACTGACATTTTTCTCCAGCCAGCTGATAGGAAGAGAGAGGCTAGGGACAAAATCCTCAAACACTGAGCTTAATACACTACTATTTGTGCTGCTGTTAGATTCTGGCTGAGGATGTGAATCAAGCTGCTGATTTCAGCTATAAGACATCAGTTATAGATCTGTCTCAGTCAGTAACAGGCTGGTTTTGTTTCTGTCTGCCGGGGAGGTACCGCTGTGACATACTTCACAGGGATTTAAAGTCTGCTGCAGCTCCTGTCATGAACCACTGTCAGCTGCTAACATGACAGAATGACTCCAGCTATTATTTTAAACCTGTACATGCTGCTTTTGGCTCTTACACAGGTTTTGTTGTGTTGTGTTAACAAACTTTATATCTGCGTCCAGTTCAGCTGTTATTGTCTGCATTTGCAGTTCTGATAAAAAGTGGAAGTGGAACCTCAAATTGCTGTGCGCCAATTTCACATGACATAAAATATAGTAACACATGGGACGCCTAATGTAAAAATTCACTTACAGTTCTCTAGCTGATATTTAGCTCTCTTTTCTCACATTTAGCTAATTTTGTTAAACATGAACATATAACATATATCTAAATATTACATCTAAATCTATCAAATGCATGCATGTTCACTCTTTTCACCTTAACAGTCCATGGATTGCTTATTTCTCATATTTGTTCAGAAACAGATTTTGTTGGATTGTTTATGCAGTCCAGGGCTCTATGGTATATGTTAATGTTTTATATGAATCTCTTTTTTCAAATGTTAGGAAACTAAATGTGAGGAAAGTGAACTAAATATTCAAAATATATTAGCTAGAATTATAACTGAATTTTTATGTTTGGCGCCCCATAGTAACAGGCTTTTATACATGACCACATCCAGAAGTCCCACAGTTATATTTATGTCATCTAGCAGCCGGATAGCCATATCAGCGTAATATGCTGCTTTCTAAAACTGTTACAAATGACATATCAGTGACATATGAACTGTGAGTCAGAAAAAAGTATGCTGTATATAGTATGAAAAGCATTTAGCTATTTAGTTTCAACCAAAAACATCTTAAATACTCCTTTTAAAATGCTAATTAAAAATATAACCGTTTGCACTGTATATTGATAACTGTTACATTTGTAGTTATTATAGTTTGAGAATCATGTGATCTCCTACAAAGTGTTCAGTGAGCAAAGACTTCTCAGACCATATCCCCTGGAGGTTTGATTACCAGCTGCTCCATGAGGGTGATTATTACCCCCACATCAGACAAGAACCAAATTACAATCTACAGCAACCTACAGTCACTTAGCAACTCCAGTAGATCCAGGACCTGCTGTACCTAAGGACTGAGTGTTTATTTGACTCAGGGCTTCCTCTCTATCCTGGGCTGTGATCTACAGCAACATGAGCCATGCAAACTCAACACAACCCCCCCCCTCACAAGAAAAAAATAAAAAATAGTATAGGTCTAAAATAAAACAGATCATCAAAAATGACTTATTATTATTATGTTTTTGCCATACGGCCATAGTAATTAAGATCTGTGGAAGTGACACAGTTCAGATGGCATCAATAGTGCGGGTATGTTTTGACCCATACTGCCATACTATTTAGTATACCAAAAATGATTTAGTATATCCCAATACATAGCATGTCAAATGCAGTATGCCAAAAAGTACCAGGATGTCCTACTACATCCGGTTTTTTATTATGCAAGCCAGCATACATTTCTGGCTTTTCTGACTCACAGTCTAACATATGTCACTGATATGTCATCTGTAACAGCTCCTATGGCTATCCGACTGCTAGATGACAAATTTAACTATGGGACTTCTGGATGTGGTCATGTAATTATGGATATGTGTTCCTCAACACACATAGAGAAGAATAGAAGATGAGACAGTCACAAGAAATGAAAGGACTGAAGACTGATGATAAGATACAAGTTGCTATAAGAAGAGATGTGAAGCAAGACGAATGGAGGAGAGAAGTGATGTGGCTTAGAAAGCACAGTAGAGACGAAAGATATACAAAAACAGTTCAGAAGAGAGAGAAGAAGACGAGAATAGAACTGAGGAAGTGGATGAAGAAAGAAGGATAAACAGATTATTCAGGTGGAAGAAGGGGAAGTGGAGAGAGAAGAATCTTGGAGGAAAGATGAGAAGGAAGCAGCAGGAAGAGGATAGGAGGGTGAGAGGATTAGCAGGAAGATGATGAGAGTGCAAAAGATCAAGAGGGTGGAAGCAGAGAGGTGGCAGCAGCATAAACGAGGTAGACAGAGAGGTGGATAATATGAGCTGAAAGAGGAAGAGTGAGATGAGAACACCCAGTTCTAAGCAACCAGTCTGACCATGTGTAACAGCACTGTGGTCTGATGCAGCATGCTGCACAGATATCAGTATTTTTGTCCTACTGTCTTCAGATGCTGCAGGGATTCAGCATAAAACAGCTGTGGACAACTGAAAGACTGTATAGTAATATATAATAATGTCAATTTATAGATCAGTATAGACTGATTTAGTCAATTTCCTGCTATAATCGTATTCAACTTTAATATATGTGCTGCTTTAAATGCATATACTGGTCAAATACACTATTTACATTCTTCAGCATCATTCTATAGTGCTGCATTGCTCCATGTGATTAGTTAAACATTTACAACTGGCTATGTGTGACCTCAACTGTTGAAGCTCTTAAAGTTTTAAACTTAATCACTGATTCTTTTTGATGTCAAACTGACATCAAACTTTTTCACTAATATTAGCATCTTTTTTTTTAAGTTATTGCATACGACCCCCCCCCCCCCCCCCCCCTCCCCCTTCTATTTGTATTGAACTTCAGTTTAAATGAACTCTTCTTATGACAGACTGTAAGCCCCCAGTAATTCCTGACATTCAGATGGCAAATCCGTTATGATTTGTCCATATCTTTGTGTTTTTGCAATGCGCCTCCATTGAAAACATGTTACACTGTAGATATGTATATTTTTTTTAGTAAATATATCATATATAACCAAGTTGGGATCAGTTCACCTTGCTATCAATCAATGAACCATGAATAATGAATTATGTTGAAACAAGACTAACAGCCTGAGTATCATTAGCAGCCACTAGAGGCTGTAATGTTCATTACACCCCACATTGTTAGTGCATGGAACAGGATAAACAACAGCTGGTTTCCGCATTCTTACATTCTTGGTAGGAGTAATAACATGGAAGGGTCACCAAAATACTATCAATCATATCCTACATGCCATAACAATCACCAGGAAATGCCATAGCAGTCTGGCCAGTAGTTATGTTGGTTGAAAGACAGGCTGACTATCACCAGCAGTAAGTGGGAAAAGGTTCCATTATTATAACAATCATTTTGAAATAGTTTGACTATAAATATGTTGTCAGAACGACGTGCTGCCTTTGCTCATTCCTGTTGTCTGAAAATCTAATTTCCTGAACTGATTGAATTAAGAATGAACTGACCCCAACCTTAATAACATCACACAGTTTAAGATGTTTCAGATAGAATCTCCAACTACGGTACAAACAGTACAAAGAATGCAGCATTTACAGTAGTTCGCTGTACACAGGACCATGCATAGAACAAAGATTGTGACTGGTCATAATACAGCGGGACCTTTGTTTGGCCTGTTTTCAATGAATCAATCAACATTCTTTAAAAGCTACTGTATGTGAATGGAGATCCATGCACACGCCTTGTTGTACAGCTATTGTATTGTAGATTAGGGGTGTCACGATATACTGGTTTTCACAATGTTTAAATATATTATATTATAGATAATAATATACATTTGAAATATTAAAAATATAGTATACTGCGTCATTTAGTCAAGCAGTAAATGTGTGTCTTACTTTTCAAACATTCTGGTCAAATAAATAATATTCTAAATGGGACAACAGGTCCACTTAATGTTGTTGGAATAGTTTTGATCCCATAAGCAGGATAAAGTTAGTTCAGTTCATCTCATGTACGTCTGACTGGATGTTAAATGCATCACTTTTGTCATATCAAAGCTGCTTTATCACTGAACAGTGATGGTCAGAGAACGTCTAACTATACATCTGCAGCCACCATCCTGCTGCACTCCACATACACACATACACAAATACACTCACTGCCGCCTTCTGTTCTACATGAGTTTATCATTACTCTATCATCAACTGTGTTGCTCTCACACACACACAGAGTTCACACACACTGCCTCCTCTGTCTAACATTTACACAGCCAGCTACAATAAGAGGCTGTCTATCTATTCTGTCAACAGATACTGATATATCTATATCTCTCTTTATACTGGATTTGTTTTGTTCTGCAGTTGCAAAAAAAGAGTAGGTGCCTTTGAATATGCCAACAACATGCTTAAAACACTATAAATCATGCTACATACTAATTTAAGTGATGTTGTAATGATGTTGATGTTGTTCATGATATTGAGACGTTATTATCATGATAGTTTTTGCTATCGTGACAGCCCTAATTCAGATGGAGTAAAGTGACAGAGAACAGAAATTTGGCCAGTCTCTAGAACTGTAGTCTTGCATATTTTTGACCATTAAAATGTTGAGTCTGGTCCATAATGTTGAGTCTGTAACCAGAACAGACAAATAAATTAAGGGCAAAAAGTAAATCTTCATTTGTTTGCTGGAATACCACAGAAAATGGCTTCCTGAACGGGTCAGTGAAAATACTAATAAATTAATTGAATATGCTCAATATGTGCATGGATACAGGCTCTAAATGGCATGAAGAACACAGAAAGTGCTTGGATCAGCAGCTACTCTGTATTTCAATGTGTTTCAAGCCTGGAGCTCTTCCACAGGCAGCTTCCCTTTGTAGGAAGACCCACATTAACATCATTAAAATACCACTGGGAGTGAAACCTAGACTCTGACGCTCTGAGGAGCTACACAGACTGTGTGGACCAGACATCAGGTCTTTAGATTCCCCGGCTCTGCAAGACTATTTCTCTAGAAAGAGGAGGAGATTACAAAGGCAGGATTGAGTAGATAGATAGATAGAAGGTAGTGCTACTGGAGTCCTGCAGAGAGAGGTGGGGCTGAGGCCTCCTGGGCATGTTGAAGCAGCAGCTGCATGGTGGTCAGGAGGAGTGAGATCCATCTTTTCTCCCTCTCTTTCTCTTTCTCTGGGTTGGAGGAGGTGAAGATGAAAGAAAGCTGCTGTGCATGGTCAGCCTGATGTCCATCCCTCTTTCTCTGCTCCCTCTCTCTCTCCCTCTATGTTTCTCTTGCTCCCCAGGGTGGCAGAGGTGCAGGGTTGTGAGAGGCCGGTGATTGGCTGGTGTGAGAGTGTTTTGATTGGAGATGGAGAAACAGGAGGCGGAAGAGTCTTGGTGTGATGGAGGTCTACGGTCCAGACTGTTTACAACTACACTCTTAATCCAGTCGGTAAACTGACCCATAATGACTGACTCATCTATTGTTGTAAATGACTGAGAGAAGACTGAAAGTAGAGTCCTACCTTTCACGCCACAGGATCGCCTGTATTGTGAAAAAGTCACTCTAAATGTGGAATAGCTATGGCTAGGCTAATGTAAGAAAAATAAAGGAGCAAAGGAGAAAGAGAAAGAGAAAGACGTATCTCTTACCTCTTCGGACCAGGTATGGTTTAGTGTAGTCCCAGCTTTCATTGTCATTCTTTATCACGTTCAGACGTGTTGGCTGTAGACACAAAGATGAAGGAATTGTTCAGGTTGCAGTGTAAAGTATCAAAGATATAAAATAAATGCATTTTATGATTACTGTGATAAGTCTGTCACATTGAACATTCACGTTTACAGAAGGTCAGCAGGTTTTTGCTGTTAGATCCAAAACCTTTACAATTCCATTACATGACATTTCATGTATTGTTCATTCACACTCTTTCAGTCAACTCTCTCTCTCTCTCTCTCTCTCTATCTATCTCTCTTTCTCTCAGATAATGAAATTAAAAAATATATACAGTATAGTATAAAAGTAATATAAGTTGTACTGTATCAAGTTGGTATTGGTACAATTTCAATGTGACTAGCAAACAAAAACAATGCAATCTACCTATATGTCTGAGTCTTTTGTTATTGCACCACAGCCACTGTACATACTTTCTTTTTTCCCAGAATCAAGGGTGATTTTTCCCCTTTCTGTCAGACTTCAAAATTTTGAAAAGAAGTCCTCTGTTATATTTCAGTAGTTTCAATATTCTGGTATAAAGTGTAATTCCATCGCTACAGTTCCATCGTCACAATGACAGAACAGCCAGGTGTGCCTGTGTAGGCTCTTCTCTATTGCCAGACTATGGTTGCTAAGTCTGTACATTGTCAATGTCTTTCTCAGGTTCTTATCAGTTACGATCGATAGATAGATAGATAGATAGATAGATAGATAGATAGATAGATAGATAGATAGATAGATAGATAGATAGATAGATAGATAGATAGATAGATAGATACTTTATTAATCCCAAAAACTGGGAAATTTAAGTAGGTAGTCCGCCACAGTATATTGTCTTGTTGTATATTGTTTAGTATAAATATGTTACTAGTTTATGAGTGTAAGTGATGTATTTGTCATAATCTTCTGAGTGATAGTGTAGCTGCTCTGAGGCTGGCTGGGGTTTGTGATGTTAGAAGGTGAAAGGTCAGCCAGCCTCAGTGTGTAGGCTTAAATGAAATTTAGTTGGTTCTGTGTGGTAGTATGGATGTCATGTGTTTTGCACCCCAGCCAGTTGTCACCATATTCTGCTCATTGCACACAGCTTGTGTGATGATGTGATTATTCATAAGGAGGATTTGCATTAGCTGTCCAAAAACTCCACTTTTCCAAGAAGTTGACTTGACCCTAGAAACACTTCAAGTAATTTTAACTTTCGTTTTTACACCCATTTTTCACAAGTTGAAATATTAGACTTTTTCTATGCATACAAAAGGCTTATTTTTTTCAAATTTTGTTCTGCTGGATATGGAGGTTGTGGGTCGGCGAGGTTACACGTGGTCTGTGGAAAATGACATTGGAGACGGCTTTTGGTAGTGGTAGTAATTCATGGGAAATAGCTTTGATGGACATTCCTGCAGTCAGCATACCAACTGCATGCTCCCTCAAAACGTGCACCATCTGTCGCATTCTGTTGTGTGATAAAACTGCACATTTTAGAGTAGCCTTTTATTGTGAGCAGCCCAAAGCACAGCTGTGCAATAGTCTTGCTGTTTAATCAGCATCTTGATATGCCCCATCTGCCAGGTGGGTGGATTATATTGGCAAAAAGAGAAGTGCTCACTAATACAGATTTGTCCACAGTCCCCGACATCCTAGCAAAGCTCCAATATCTGCTGCAAGCACTGCTGACCTCTATTCAAAGTTCAGAGAGCTGACCAAAATTGATTTTAACCAACTTTCAAACTTTTTAAACAGCTGTGGAAAGTCTGCTTTCATCAGTGGAGAGAAGAGAGCAGAGTCCTTAGCCTCCACACTTGGCTCCAGTCCACTTTCAGGGTTCACAACATAGGCTTCATTGACAGTTTTAATTTGTTTTGCTTTTCCTTTTTTAAGATGGTATCTATCCTAGCCGCATGCTAGTGGCTAATTTGCAGCATGCTGTGCAATCAAGTGAAAATAAAGTTGGCATGCTGTCTCCAAACGTATTAGATTTGATTTGGATATAGACCTACTATAAAATCAATAATCCCAAAGAAGAAAAATTCAAACAGATTGCATGAGGATGAGATAGAGGAGATTAAAAGATCATTGAGGTCCAGCAGTTGAAATCACTGTTCAAGGAAAAAGACAAGAGGCTTGAGGACCTGGGGAGACCTGGAGAATAAATAAAATGAACTAGAGTCACACATCACAGCACAGAGACAGCTCTCCTTTAAGTCTCCAACAGTCTACTCCTGTCTCTTGACTCTAATATGCCTTACTAATTCCACTAGAACTTAGCTCTGCCTTCGACACAGTTGAATACTATTTTCCTGAACCGTCTCGAGCACCAGCTTGGTATCCAGGGTAGCACCCTCCAGTGATTAGCCGTCTACCAAACTGGAGACATCTTCTCGTCTGCTCCCATCACTTATGGATTACCTTAAAGCCCCATTTTAGAGCCCATATTATTTGCTTTATACAGACCCCCTTACAAAAATACAATACTTCCTACCATTGCTACACAGATGACACTCAGCTATACTTCCCATTAGAGCCTGGTGTTACAGTAATACCATAGTTAGGCCCAACTCTTTCAGGGGTATAGCCAATTGCCTAGGGCCGCTGGCGCCTAACCTTCACGCTCATGCCAGAAATCTTGGCGTCATCTTCGATCCAGCTTTAAAATTTGACAAACAAATTAACACTGTGGTGAAAAGTTACTTTTGCCAGTTAAGAAATATCACCAAACTCAAACCATTCCTCTCAGTTAAAGACATGAAGATTTCATTTCTTCTCGGCCAGATTACTACAATGCTCTCCATTTAGAAATTTGCCAGTCATCCTTGTCTCGCTTACAGCTGGTGCAGAATGCTGCTGCTTAGACTACTAACTAGTACCAGGAGGAGAGACAGCATCACACCTGTACTGTTGTCCTTGCATTGGCTACCAGTTATTTGCTTTTAAAGCTTTGCTCAGAGATGTACTGGGGAAGTACATCTGACCCCTTTCCAATCCTAGATATTTCAGATTTTTTTTTTTTTTTTTATATATCATTTTTAAAAAAGAAAAAAGAAAAAATTCAGAACAGGATTAGAAATGGTTTATATTAAAACATAACAAACTGTTTCTAAAGCAGCAAAAGTAATGTTTACAACAGCATTACAGTATATAAACTCAATAATATATCACTGGAAACTAATCTAAAATGTCAATAACATAAATAATATTTCTGACATCCTGAGGTCTATGCTCTGATGGTGGTGCTTGGGCTTTTTCTGTCAGAGTGAACAGGCTTTCTAGTGGCTTTGAGTACTTGTGTTGTTGATAATTTCCCTGAGATGCAGCAGCTCTGCTTCTAACTGGGTGAAGTATTTTCGTGTCTGTAAAGGAGGTCTGGTGTGGAGAGGGGAGGGTCTGCTCGGTGTCATCATGGTGCTCCTCCTCAGTTAGGAAATTAGAGACAGTTGAAGGGTTTGTGTCACCAGCATGAGGCTGGAGTTCCACAGGAGAGGTGTTTTCTCCAGTTTGAATGTGCTTCTTATATTACTAAAACAAGAATTCCCAAAAGAATGCATGACAAGAGCTAGCAGGAGTTTGTTGTTAGGAAAGTGACAGGCCTACATATGCTTTTCCTCTCATCCAGTTTGAATTCACTGTTGTTGGCCTTGTCTTTAAATGGTTCATTTAAATCCTTATTTGTATTGTTATTTGACTAAAAACTATGCATTTACACATACTTTTGGACTATTATCATCACAATATTTATAAAAAAAAAAACCAGGTTGTAGTTTTTGACCTTAACAGTGAGACATTAGAATGAAGAAGTGAAACAGATATGTTCGGTATGGCCTGAAGTATTTCTGTGAGTGATCGCATTGTTCGTCATAAACAAAAAATAAAAATACAAATAAAAATACAAATAATCATTAGTAACACAAACACACACAAAGTAACATTATCAAGACAAGGCTAGTGATTTGAACTGTGATTTTCTCATCCTCCCAAAGTCAGGGTGTAGCTACTAACCAGCTGTGGGTATCGTTAGGATTTTATCTTTATCTTAATTATACTCTTATCAGTCCGGTTCTTTATCAATACTTACTGGTTCCTTTTCATAACAAAAGATTTTTTAAATTATTATTTTAAAAAGAAAAACAGGTGTAGAATTGGTTTAACAATAGTACTGTTTACAACAGCAAAGTCACTATTTAAATTCAGTAAAATGTAACTGGAAACAGACCTAACATGTCAATAAAATAAAAAACTGAGTAAAAGAATGAAGAACACAGACATCAGTCAGAATAAGTCAATCCTCCTGTCCTCAGCCCTCCTTTCTCAGGGAGTTTAATCAGCATAGTCAGAAATGTGTCCATAATGTGTCCAAATGTGAAGAGGGATGCTGAATCGTCATTGACCCATAGAACGGTTTGACCCACATCAGAGAGCCAGTCTCAGCTGGTACCTGTAACAATCATCTTGGTATTTATTGTGGTATAACTGTAGCCCAAGTAGTAAACTAAGTAGATGTCTTAAAATTGTCTTCAGTTAAATAAGGACAAAACTGAGATTTAGGTGGAACAGTCTTGGAAGAGGCAAAACCAGAAATATCATTTCACATATCCAAATTACTACTCTGGCCAAGAATCTGGGGATCTCTGATAGTTATTTCATTTTGAAAGCACGAATTCTAAATGTGACTAATGTGGGGTTTTTTTTCAGCACTTGTCAAGGTCACACCATGTCTTTAGCAGATCAACTGAAAACATATTTGTGCTGTTTAGACTTGTCTCAGTTTTTAATAATACGCTGTTCAAAGGTTAATATTTTTCAAATATCTACAATTTGATTTATTCAGTTTCCTGGAGGAAACCCTGCAATTGCAGCACATCGGACAACGGCAACATCCACATTACAGAATGACAGCAGGTTTGTGGCTTCTAGTGTGTTTTGTGACTCTTACCCTGGCGTATTCAATCTTGAGAGTGCAGCAACCAGCATAGATATCAGCTCCGTTCAGAGCAGCTTTGGCCTTCTGGGCACACTGAACTGACTCAAACCTGTAGGAGGCAGGTTAAGGAGAGGACACTGTACATTCCAACACACAGATACACACAGCATGTAGAGACACATATGCTCACATATGGAATAAGGATACTCCACCATGGCCTGGATTCCATTTCGCTTAAAGATGACGATCCTCAGCACACTGCCGATCGGGTTACACACTGTGTATAGAACATCCTGGAATGAAAAACAAATTTCAACATTCAACACAATCCAAAACCTTCTAAAGCTACAGTGTGTCTTAACCTGCGTGATGCACAAACCTCAGGCCACTGTGCATTTCATTAAAACTACATACATAGGTACTGTAGTTGGTAAGAGAGATTTAGAACTCAATGTAGATTGATCTTCAGATCTATTTCCACCAATGATAGAAATGACTCCAAAACATGCACATGGTTTAATGTCTGTGTGTGTGTGTGTGTGTGCCTGTGTGTGTTCACCGTGGTTATGGGGTAGAGAGGGTTCTGTATGGACAGCAGGAGGACCTTGTTGCCACTGTTAGGGTTGTCAGCGTTGGTCGGCCTGGTGATTCTCTTAGATGTGGAATAATTAAAATACGCCTGTTGGCCTGATGAAAAGATGGTTGACGATATGAACACATATGCTACATACAAGTCAGTGTTACTCATTAAATCAATCTCATCAGTTCTTCACAATGACAAGCCTGGGACTCGAACCTGCGATGTATACAGGCTCCTTGGCTCCACAGGATACACAGCGGTCAGCACTCTCCACTGCAGAGAACTCCACCAGGGCCTGACGTTTGAATGGCATCATCATCACATAACTAGAGACACACAAACATAAATATAATAAATACACACGCTGTTCATACAAACCCCTCTGCCAGCCATAGTGACGATCCTCCACTCTTCAGCAGCAACATCTCGGGATAATCAGTTCCCTCTACTCATTTCTCAACGGTTTTTGTATGTGTGTATGTGCATTTTCAACAGTATGCTGTTCCCTGTAGCTCTGTTCAGGTGAATGAGTTAGTGGATACCGCACTATGCAGGGAGAGTAAATAATGGAGGAGTTGTTTAGAATGGAAACTGCAGTATGACAAACTATATCTTTGAATTATTCAGCATCTGTAACTTTGTTTACACTAAAGCTACAGTTCCTTATTACACTCAATCCTTTAGTCCCTGCATATAGTTTTCTCCTTACTTCATTTGTACAATTCAACATTTTAGAGTGTTTGCTATTAGCTCTTAAAAAGTTATTATATGTACAATATATAAAAAACCTTTAAATGTTTATGTTAGGGGCTTATGGGAAAATCAGAAATGTATATGTTTTTGTTTGTATCCTTTTTGTATGTTTGAGTCAGAGTGATTCATGATCGAGATATATTAGGCTATGTGAGTATCCTTCTCACTCACTGAGATTTTGTGATATTGGGCTGAATACCTTGACTTAACTTGTGTCAACAGATCCTGTTATAATGGCTTGGAGACTGAACTAGGGAGACACGTATGGCTGTATGTATGGCATGATAAAGCAGATATGGGATGTCTACACAGGCTACATCCACACTAATTACTTTTGCTAAGTTTATAGCATCCACACTACTATGGTGTTTCCAAACCATTAAAACAGAGACTTTTGGAAACACTGCTGACCCTGTTTTCTTCTGGAAACTTCGGGACTGCATCATGGTCTGGAGACTTTTGGAATTGATGACGCAGGCACCCACACACTGTGAACAAGATGCTGACAGTCGTGGGGTGTACAGTAAATCAGCTCAATGTGACAAGCTGTGTTTATTCCTCCTCTGCTTACCTTCAAACTGCAACCAAACGCAGCACTATCTGCTCCACCAGTGAGATGCGAATACTGGTCACTGCTGTTAAAGTGTTTAAAGTGTTGTCAGTTAGTGAGAACGGTGCGAGTGCATGCCCAGTGTATGTGAATGGTCATGTGATATGATATATGATATGATATTTTTGAAACAGCTAAACCAGTAATGTGGACAGAGATCATCATCATTGGTGTGGACGTATTGATGCAACTAGAGAATTCATAACAAGAGCAGCATATTAACAGAGCAGCAGCAGCAGTACTCCATTTGTTTGTCTACACTGCAAAAATCCACTTTTTTTTTTGGCTATGTACATATAGCGAGGGTGACACACCAGCCTAACAAGCTTTCTGTGTAGATGGTTTCTTACCATATGGATCCAAACTTCTCCAGGGCATCTATCAGGTCTGCTTCCACCACAGCCTCACACAGACCCCTGACATGGACGACAGGACTAGGAGAAATACGATGGGAGTCCTCCCCATTATCCTGCAAAACACAAAACACACATCAACCAAATAGTTACGCACTGTGAATATGTTCAGACAGGCATCAGTCCTGCATCAGAAGCTCCCCTTTCACTTCAAATCAGACCACTGTGTTGACACAGCACGGTGCCTCATCTGCTGCATGAGCCAAAAATGCTTTTTGGGCCGCAGGAACTTTTTCTGCAATGGTGGCTAACTGGAAGGCCACTAGGAAAAACTTTTAGCAAGGTTGAATAGCAGCACAGTATCCACGGTCTCAACGCCCGTTATGTCAATAGCAGCATGCTATCATGAAGTAGACAATCCACTGATTTCACATGTCCAAGTTCAGTTTACTAGTTATTGAGCCTCATATGCAAGAACCAAAAAGATTTTTTCATAAGTTACATGTACCCGTGATTTAGGAGAATTTGTGGCTTTCACCAGTTTTCTCATACTTAGAAAAGTTTATCGAATCCAACTCAGAACACTTGTTCAGACAAAACTCACAGAAAGTGAGAGGTTTTGGAGGAAATCATTTTGTCCACTCCTCCTTGCAGAACTGAGAGAGGTGGGAGCGACATCTGACATGTACCAACTTCTTCAGGTCTTGCCACCACATTTTAATAGATTAATATCTGGACTTTGGCAGGGCCAATCCAGAGTACGAATCCTCTTTCTCTGAAGCCATTCCTTTGTAGTTTTGCTGGAACACTTTGGGGTCATTGTTTTGTTGCGTAATCCATTTTCATCCCAGCTTCAACTCTCTGACTGATGGCAGGAGATTCTGGTCAAGAATTTGTTAATAGCATTCATGGTTCCTTGGATAATATGGAGTCGTCCAGTTCCATAAGCAGAAAAGCAGCCTCAGATCTTTTGACTTCACTGTTGGGAGGAGGTTCTTTTCTTCAGAATCAGAATCAGAATCAGAAACTTTATTTGTATTTTTGTACCAAACGAAAAACACAACACAAAAACAAACAACATAGAATATAAACAACACAGTACAGTGCATGAAAACAGTGCAAAAAACGCAATAGAGTGCAAATCTGCAAATACCAATACCAAATAAAGTGATGTAGTGCTTAAGATTTAAGGTGCTGGATGGGGTAGATTGTTGGTTGTTGTGGTGGTTTTATGAGGTGTGTATTTTATGTGTGTGTATTTTATGTGTGTGTGTGTGTCCGTGGCTGTTTAGAGTCCTGATGGCCCAGGGGAAGAAGCTGTTTGTCAGTCTGCTTGTGTGGGACTTTATTGACCTGAAGCGACTTCCTGAGGGCAGCAGGTCAAACAGGTGGTGGGCAGGGTGTGAGGGGTCGCCAATGATGACTTTGGATCTCCTGAGGCAGCAGGATAGGGAGATCTCTTCCAGGGAGGGCAGAGGGCAGCCAATGATCTTTTTTTTTTTTTTTTCTTCGTTTGCAGTGTTGGCTTTTCTCCAAACATGGCAGTTTTGATTGTGATCAAATAACTCTATTTTGCACTCATCTGTTCAGAGAATGGACTTCCAGAAGGCCTCTGGTCCAAGTGCTCTTTGGCAAAGTTGAAACAGGCAGCTTTGTTCCTTAAGAGCAGAGAGCATGAATGCCATGGCTATTCAGTCTTCATCTGATCGTAGATGCATGCACACTCGTCCCAGATACGACCAGAGAGGTCTGTATCCTCTTCTTCATGTCCTTGGATATCTCCTTTCCTCTCAGCATTGTTGATGTGTTTGGGACCAACTTAGTTTGGTTGATTTCCACTCTCTTTTAATTAGTGCAGGCCAATCCCTTTCCCAAAGATGTCTAATTTCATTGGTCCACTTAAATGATTAATTAAGCACTCAGATGTGTTTCACCTGAGTCTGTTACCTGCTGGAGAAGCTCTGACACAATAGTATTAAATGCTGAGCTGAGATCAACAAACAGGTTCCTGGTGTAGGTTCCCCAGCTGTCTAGATGCTGGAGGAAGTGGGATAGGTTGACTATGTCATCCATGACCTGTTAGTCTGTTACATGAACTGCATGGGGTCCATCAGTGACTAGCAGTGGTCGAGTGTACTCTGTTCTCACAGCTGTGCCTCGTTTCCGTCTGTGCCCCTGTGCATGTGGTGAGATATACACTCTCACAAGAATGAATGAACTGAAATCCCTCAGAGAGAGAAAAATATGGTTTATATATAGTGTATATATTTTATATATAAAATATAGGTTTATGAAAAATAATTCTAAGTCTAAGGAGAGCAGTATTGTACAGTACAGTGACATTGTTGCACCATCCATCACTGATGTAAATACATATTCCCCCCTGTTTGATCTTAGCAGTAAATCTTGTATAGCTAAGGAATTGATAAGGTAATACTTTCTGGGACTTTTAGTGTAATTAACTGAGTGATTTTTGGTAATTCAGTAATTGTGAATCATAATCATAATCATAATTACCAAGTATAAACCTGCAGAGTCTTCAAAGAAACCTTTTTTTTCATCTTCTAGTGTATTCTGACATATACACCACAGTGATTACTAACTTAAAAACACCACGGTTTATCACGGTCATTGTTTTAACCATAAAAAAATGAAATAGCCTGACGCAGAGTACACTGGTCTTTGCTGAAGCAGTGAAAAAGTAAAAGAAAAATGAACATTTCACAAGGATACAACTTTAAGTGTAGAAACTTTATTCAGTGTGGTTGCTACAGATATTATTTGTGCACAGTTAAATCATCCATGGATCTTGAGGCTGCTGGCAGATTTCTAGAAGTCAAAAACCTCCCAGACCAGTTTGAAAGGAATGTAACTTACCCACTCATGTTTGGCACTTACGCGGCAAAAACAACTGATTTCTGTTTGTAAGTAAATAAATCAGTGGAAGTTTGAACCCCCCAGTGTTACAGCCTAAAAGAATATAAAACACTGAAAAGTCTCTAAAGAACAGCAGTGCTGGCAAAAGCCCCACTGAGAGACAATACGACTTTTTTGACTATTGATTATGACTATGGATAATTCTTGAAGACTCAGAATAAGGACACGTAGAAGAAGGCAGGAGAGAAAATCTACATGTGAAAGGAGAACTCGTGTCGAATCACAGCCCTCTCAAATATTTTCTTCCTATTTTGAGTATCCTCCTTAAATATTCTTTCTCTTTTAACCTTTAATCTCTTCTGCTTATCTCATTCCATTTCTGTTATCCATCCCTTCCCCCCCCTATCTTCCCGCTTTTTATCCTTCTTTCTAACTGACATTTCTTTTATTCTATTTTAAGAAGCAGATGGCTCATCTGAGTGTTTGAAGAGGAAAACAGGTCTGAAAACTGGCTGCTTCACTTTCCGTTTCTGCAGGCGATGCACCGGAAGACTCTGACTGTCGTGAATTCATTTCGTCGGTGGCAGAAAAACACAAGCCGTCAGAAACCTCTGCAGGTTAAACTGCACACTTGTTAACCTAGCAACATTAAAGATACAAGAACCCACGACACAACACTCCATGCTGAAGAACACTGGTACTCTCCACATTCAAAAACAATATCTACAATACAACAAACAACAAACAATATGGGTAATTGATTAGCTACGTGACCTCTAGAGCCTGAGCACCAGCAGAGACTGACCTCTGGAGCGTGCTGTACACTACAACATGATCTCAATACAGCATCTCCATAACAATTTAACAGAAAGAGGAGCATCTGTTTTCTGACAGTATTGAAAATCATACCATCAGGATTTCTCAACACCCTGGTGTACTGTAACACCTTGATACCGCCCACCCCAGAGCACCCAACCACAGCCAGTGATGCTGTCACCCTGGTAAGTTACCCTTTAAGGGGACTTCCAACAGTTTGTTGCTTCATACATATTTGGTACATTATGTGGAGGATACTTCATTGTATCAAGACACAATTTTCTACCAATACACCAATTATGTTTTTTTTAAATTCAAACACAATGGGCATAAGTCAACTGTGTCTGAACCAAAAAACAAAGATTCAGGTAAAATCTTGATTATTATAGTTCCAAGAGAACTAATCATGCTTTCAATCATGAAGATAATCTCATAATTGTGCATTTATACTGCAGACAATCATTTTATTTTGCCTGAACTTAATATGTAAGAACTGTCTAAATCTATAAATTCAACAAATACTTTATGTGCAAAAGCAAAGTACAATCGCTTACAACTGCAAGACCACATTTTCCATAAAACCAGTCACTTCCTGTTTTGACTCTTTTTTTTCCACTCAAATGGCATGGGTTTGAAACGACGATGAGAGGAGAGGCTGAAGAGCCTCTTCCTAAGTGTGAATCAGTAGTTATTTTGATAAAGCAAGTTTTGCCTCACAGCAATTGTCTTTCATTCTCATCTCTCTTAAATTTACGATGGGAATTGCAGGAATTTTGCAAAATTGCAAGCTTGACCTGAACTGTTGAAGTACAAATTTTGTATATTTAGTATAGTTAACCAATAGTTGGAATAATATTTTGTTAATCATGTTTTAATCAATTTTTTGCTAAAACAGTTCAATGAAAATACTGAATTGGATTTAAAGATAAGTAGTGGACATTTATGAATTTATGTGTAACTTGATGACAGTAAAAAGTTGGGTAAAAGGTGTGCACTATTACCAAGTGCATGATGAGAGGAGAGCTGCCACAACAGGTGTGACTGATTATAATAGACTAACTCAAAGGCTGTTTCGTTAGAAGTATTGTAACCGGGGATTGGTTTTAACTAATCCAGGCTCACGAACTGTAATCAGGTTAAAAGATGATGTTCATTCTCATCCAGCTAACATGGTTCTGTGAATGCAGTTTGAGTATGATCTGTTAATCCTGCATGGAGTAATCTTATTTTGAAATAATGCCATATACATGTAGAGCACGTGTGTAAAAGTCATTGACCATAAACTACATTTCCCACTAGGAAACTAGAGTTTTCTTATGATTAACAAACTGAGCAAAATGTTTTTATCATGGTTGCAGCACTATGCTGCTGTGATCTGTGATTGTAATACTATTGATCCCTATTTCTCTTTCTCACACACACACACACACACACACACACACACACACATAAAATATGTCAAAAACAGGAGTAGTAAATTAGGCTTTCTAAAGTACATTTTACAAAATAGCCAGTAGATAGCATGCTACTGTTTGAATTAATAAATCAAAATGTATAATTGTCTGTAACATGACAAGCCAGCTAGCTGTGAGGAACTGTGTCACCAGATAACCTTTTTCCCATCTCATGTCTCAATCTATCTGTCAAAATAACACATTGTTTAAAATAAAAATCTGCAACGATAATAATCCTGCTCTAACACTGGGGAACAATTTGGAAAAAAAACAAAATTTAATTGATTAGCCGTAGTAAGACTTGCCAGCTGATTGGACTCATATAAAGCTTAGTGGCAACTTGTTTGTGCAGTCACATTTGAGACAGTTCCCAATAGGTCAGTACATATCTGTTCAGTATATTTCATATTTTTTAAGAAAATTGGGATCCTATAGTTCACAAACTTGACGTGATGGAAAAAAAAAACTGAGATCAGTTTTAAATTCCGCACCCAAATATTAGTTAAAAACAGCTGTCAGACCTAACTCAACAAAAACTGTGTTCCCCAGTGTAATTGTCAGATCTCTATTTGTGTGCTCTGAGCCACCGGTGGCAGAGGCTTGACCACTTTCTGTGTTTCCATTTATTCCATACATTTACATGAACACAAGAAACCTGGTTATACTGAGAAATCAAGTCATGCAGGAACAATGCATTGCCCGTAAAATCAGTATATAAAAGTTTTTGGATCCCCGCTTCAACAAATTTGACAAGCCTTCCGTGACAGGCCAGAGCATTACAGGGGTCTCTGATGTAAGTATCCAATAGCTGTTAAAGAATGTATCTTTCTGACTGTAAATAACAGTTGAATGAGCATCCATATGTAGCTTATCTATCAGGACGAACTCTCCCATCTGAGTGTACCCGACTCCACCTAAAGATGGACCACAAACTTCCTGTTTGACGGGAGGCTTTGTACGTATGTCTCCAACACACGGACCGTCAGCATCGCTTCCCCTTTCTCTTCTCACTGTAAACAAACTGCTGCACTTCCAGGATCCAAGTCTGTCAAACTACTGAAGTACGTGGACAACACCATGTGTGGAACTAGAATTACACGCATGTAATGCTGATTACACAGACCCTGTGAGTGTGATCCGGTAATAGTGAGACGGTGAGAAAGGAAACAGTGAACTAATATGGTGATAGCCACACATATATGTTACATTGCTCTGCTGGGGTCAAAATACCTCTCACTTCTCTTCACTGTTTATTTATCTGTGCTCAGAGCTGCAAGTGCAACACATACATGAACAGAAAAACACATAAAGACGCCTTAAATAGACACACAGCAGACCACACATGCTGTCAGCCCATGGCAGACAGAATTCAGTATTAGAAGAAACACTGTCAGATCAGATTCTGGTCATTTTATAACTGCGATGGCCACTTTGTCATAGCAGTCGCAAACTCACAATAAAATCAGACTGTCAGGTTCATTTTGAGTTCCAATGTTCAGATCATATCTGCTGTGGCCTCAAAATGCTACAATTTCTGCCTGGATGGTCATTGAGTAACGTTTGGATAACAAAGCATCTTCTGCAGTGCTGACATGAGCCATATCTTTAGACAATTATAAAACAAGATTAGGTCCATAATAGTATATGGCTGGACCAGGTCTAGTCAATGTGGGAAATTGTGGCCAGTTTGTTACAAGGCTAGTCAGTGGTAGTGTCTACAGTGTGAATTCCTGGATATTAAATGTTTATCTGCAATCTCCTGTAGTGGTCACAGTAAATAATAAATGCAGTTGCAAGGACACTCATATCTTGGGATGTTTGATTTGAACGAGAACTTGTTTGAATTGTACTTGTCAAATCCAGACTAAATTAACAATATGGGTGTGTGAATGTGTTTTGTACCATATTCACTGCAGCAACTGTAGCAAAAACGTCAGTGAGTGTCTTAACTTCTGTTTAGCATTACAAAGCGTGCACTGCACATTCATTTCCTTTATTTTGTTGTAATCTAAACATCCAAACATCGCTGTTATGCCCCGTCACCATTCTGCCTATAATCAATCACTTAGGTTGAACATCAGATGATAAATCCAGTGGATTTACTCTGCTGTGCAGCCAGTGTATCTGCACCTGCTACATGACAAATCAAACCACATTTTTCGCCTGTTTGTCAGCTTCGAGCGTCACTTGACAATATTTATCTTTTAAGTTAAGATGAAAGGGGTTATAGATAATGAAAATCTAATTTAATCAAATCCATCACTGAACTTATCATATCCCTTGAAGATGGATCACTCACATTATCAGTTAATTTCAATAGCTGTGACTTTCTTACATTTCCCCGACCGCAGTGCATATTTAATGCCAGTCCTATCTACACTGGCAGATTTCTCACCCTGACCTCAAACTAGAGATTAACCCTGACAGTGAATAGCTATAAACACATGTTTACACATGTTTGTGCAGCTTGTGAGAAAATAAATACTTTTTTAAAGAACACACTGACAGGATGTAGCCTATAGTCCTATACGACTCATTCTGACAGGATGTAACTGCATGTCAGCTGTATGCTCTGTGTTTTAGAGCACACCATGACACTTTCTACACATAAACATGGCCTTCTGTACATTGTTAAAAGTTGAAAGGAAACAGAAAACCCCTACGAATCATTTCAGCACAATAGTCCCTAGTACGTGTTTTTACAAATCTAAATGATTTAATTCATATAAATACATTTTATAGTTCTTTGGCACTGAAAAGCACTAAATGCTGCTAACGGTGGCGAGAGTGACAGGGAGGCTATACACTCACTTTACTTTAAACACTGGCCAATTGTTTCAGTCAGAATTCTCCTCCCCTCAAGATTACAAATAAAAGGATTACAATTATTATTGTGTACAGCAACGTATTTAAAAAATGCAACAGCTATAGCTATTGAACTGGTGCAATCATTTATGGACTACTGACACAGAATCAGTCAGTAGTCAGGCACTAGTTTTTTCTATTGGTATGAAACGGTTCTTCGGATTTTATTGCTGGACCGATTGTAGCACCAGGGGTGAAAGTAGGCTGGCATGGTCTCGTACTCCATAAAGATTCAGTGCCGGTCCGAGGAAAATGGGACAGTAGCTGCCAAAAGAGCGTTCCCACAATGGGATATAATATTTGTAAGAACTGCATAACATTCCTTTATTTTAAAACAATTTGAATTTGATGACTTGATCTTGCGCAATACAAAAAGGGCACAGAGGAATCTTAGGAAAATTTAAAAAAAAATACATAAAATCATAATGGTTTGACATAATATTTACCAGAAATAGCTGAAAATGATGATTAGAGGTTACAGGAAGGTACCAGTTCATGACTGGTCAGTACCGAAATATTGATAAGCCCCTGGACAAATGGTGCTGCTATCAGTATTAATGTTACATTAATTGATTCTAACATAGCTGGAATTTTTTTAATTCCTATGTGTATCTGTCCCCTAATGGTGACGAAGATGTTGATGACATTCAATTACATTTGATGTTGCGTAACTGCGTGTTTACGCGTTGCTCTTCAGTCATGGCAGACATGGCAACACGTCTAATTTCTGCTCCTAAATGAACCCACAGACAATGTCAAGCAGTTGCAACAACTTCGTACTTTGTCAGTTCGTCAAGTTATTTTCTTTATTTATTTCTGTTAGCTTCAGAGAATGTCAAGGACTATAAGTCTTGAGTAATTTGTAATATTGTGTAAGTTTAATCTTACAGACATTTGTAGCAATTGCTCCTGCCCCATTATGACTACAGGAAACAATTTGACTTATTTCTGCAAAAAAGGTAATGATAAAAAAAAATGTTGAACCTTTCTACATCTTTTCATGTCTTTGTTTTTGCACCAAATTATAGAGAGTATTACCAAGTATTGATAAGTATTGGTATCCATAAGCAGTATCAGTATTGATATCAGTATCAATAAAATCCTACCGATACCTATTACTAGTGCTAGGATGTACTATGTATTACAGGGGTAGTACCGTTAGTGTTAGTAGTCATAACAGCAGCAGTGTGCTTAACAGTAGACAGAGATATGGAGTTGTATGTATCTGAGGCTGTGGTAAAGTGTGTTATGTGTATGTGGTACCAGAACTGTGGAGGGAGTAGTGCATCTAGAAAACATATGGATTATAGTAAATAGTTTGTTGTAAGTTGCTCAGCAACCACACTAATGAATATTCTATGCACTATTAAAAGTACTCTCACACGCTCCATAACAAAGACAAAACATACTTCATAATTTTAAAAAGGAGAGCTAATGGAGAGACAGCACCGGAAGGGCATTAAATCAAATCCAAAACAGCCTATGTACAGTGTTATCTGTCCACCCACCCACAGTATGTAAGCACTACAGATGTTTGAGCCCCTGACTCTAAAGAAGGCTCCGTATGTAAAGCTCTATGTCTTAAAAAGCATCACCTTGAATACAAGGTCACAATTCATAACTGCAGCGTGTTGCAGTTTTGATGACGTTAGTTAACTGGCGCGTGCAGCCTGCTGTTCGCTAAAGCACAAACAGAATGGTAGCAAAATTATTTTTATAATTTCTGTTTATTATGCACAACAGGGATCAGCACCATGATTGTGTAAATGAGCTGCAACGATTAGTTAATTAATCGGTTACCAACTAAGAAATGAATCACCAACTAGTTTGGTAGTTGATGAGACACTGTGAGTAATTAGGCCACTTTCAAACTGCTTCCAGCTTATCAACTGTAATATGCTCTGCTTTCTTCAGTCCTCTGTGACAGTAAACTGAATATCTTTGGGTTGTGGACTAAACAAGTCAAACATGTCACCTTGGCCTCTCAGAAACAGTGATCTTTTTTTTCACCATTTTCTGGACCAAACAAAGAATTAAGAAAATAATCAACCGATAATTTGATAATATAACTGATTGCAGACATCAAGCACACAGTTGCTCCACACAATAGAAGTGGCAGAAAAACAGAAAGCCATTATAAAAACAGAACACGCACATCCTTCCTCCTAACGTTTAAACGGCATGTGTGGTCATTCCTCCTGCCAGTGTTGAGGGTTAATGAGCAGTAATGGATGCAGTGAGCTGCAGGCTGACAGGTTGGAGATGCTCACTCAATGACATGGGCGCGCGCGCACGCACGCGGACGTCTGTAACGCTGCGCTGCAGGGTAACGTTAGATAATGTTTTATCCTTACCCTCCGTCCTGCTCCGTACTGGCCGCCGCTCCACCGGGCCCGGTTGTCCGCCGTTGACTCTCCATTACCGGGAAGCGAGCCGGAGTCTGAATCCTCCCCCTCCTCCAGCTCCTCTTCCCCCTCCTCTCTCTCCTCAGCCTCCGTCTCCCTCTCCCTCTCCTCCGTTTTCAGCCGCTTTGCCGCCCTTCCGTACTCCCCTTCCTCGCGCTGGCCGGCTCCTTCTACCGTCGACATGGTCGCGGCTGCGGTGAACCTGTTGGAGAGTGGGACTGTATGTGGAGCTGCTCACACTGACGCGTCCATGTCAGCTGTTCTCCTCGAAAAGCACCCTGCGTGTCTCCGTCCGTCTCCCGGTGTGTGAGGGCTATCTGTCCCCGTCAGGCAGCTCCACTCTCGGGTTCTGCTGGGCTCTCTATTGGTCTTCAACACCCGTGATTCTGTGTGGAGGTGTCAGTAAACTGGACACATCCCGCCCTGTTCTGTTCTCTTATTGGTCGGTCTGATCCTGCGCCTTGGAGACATGGCATGTGATTGGCTAGTATTGATGCGTCAACAGGCACATCTCCACGCTCTGCAGAGGAGTGCGCAGAGCTGGAATGGTGGGCTAGATGAGACAGGCAAAACACTGTGAAGGAGACACGCATAGACACACACACACACAGTTAGTATGAGCGCATTTTACTGCATCATTGAAGGGTTAATCATTTTGCAAACAATATGCAACAAGACATGACGCGTACAACAATATAACATTAAACAAAGAGACTACATATACAGTACGTACATATGTCCATATCCCCCTTCCTAAATCAAATCATACATATTCTGCATGTTGAGCACCGCGTCGCTCTTGCTTTTAATTATATTAGTCATTATATGTGCCAACAATTCATTTGACCCCGATTAAAAGAGTAATAAAACAATGAACACTGTATGAACGAGGTTAACTCCCCCTTAAAGGCAGCAGGCAGAGCTGAGCTCCAGCCAGAAACATGCCGTTTACATGTGATTACACTGTGACATCCAGGGGATGTCCTTCTATTTAAGGACACCTTCAGAGCAGACACATGGGAGCCCATCTTTTTCTTTCCCATGTCAGCATTCCCAGAGGCATGCTGATATATGAAGGCATCCTTTCATACAGCAGCTGGCTGATGAGCTAAGCCCTTCATTGGCTTTACACCTTTTGAACCGCTGTATGACCATTACCCCAAAGACCAAATTAGACATAGTTCATAGGGCACATAAACCCATGAGGTCAGAGGGACAAGGCTCAAAGACTCATCAGAACATAACTTTGTGGTGTGGCCAATGTTGATAATATCTATTCTTACTATGTATAGTGTATGTGGCCATAAATTGTCCTGTCAAACACCCACGACATGCACATGTTTCTCTGTTAGCATGTATGTTCGGTAACGTCAAAAGTCTGTTATATAAAGCCTCTGTTTTTCAGACAGGAAGTGCCTGGTGTTACTGCAGAGCTCCAAAGGTTGTGGAGATGTTCAGGCAGTGGTCATACAACATCTCTGTGTTTGCTGGGTTGGTACATACATTCATAAATCTCCTAAAATTTCATCAACACCATGAGGTTGTAATTTTGTGGTTTTTAGTGAAATATCTCAACTGTTGGATGGTTCACTATAGAATTTGGTTCATGTTCCTTTTAGGGTGAATTGTAATGACTTTGGTGAACCATTGGCTTCTCATCTAGCACCACCCTCAGGTCACAATTTAAATACGACTACGTGCATAAGAAGCATAAAGAAGTGAGATGGTTAGAATAAAGGGGAAAAAAATCATGTGTTTGTTTATATTTAGTCCTTTTTTCTTTGTGACAGTCGGAAATCCTGCAAGTTTGAAAAGCGTCAGTGATGCGGTATAACATTTAACTCAGTCATCTTGAACACATCTTATGTCAATAAGCATGTGTATATCTTTGTGAAATCACAAACGGTATAATGCAATCTAGCAGAGCTACTTCCTGTTACTCTCTGTGTAACCCTACAGTGAGAAACACTTAATCTTCCTGTGCATCTGCTCTTTCCCACGCTACCTGTTTTCACACCAGCGCTTCAGACCAGCTTTCGTGAAAGATATCAAATGATCCTTTCACTAAATACTTTCAAAAGAGTGTGATACTCACACACACACACACACACATAAATCATTGGGTGGGGAGTGGAGAGTGGAATTAAAGGAGCATGAGTACATACAATACACTTTGAGAGTTTTCATACATTGGCAGGAAGTTTTAATCTGAGCTACTGTTCTGGAAACCACTTGCTGTGTAATACTGACCTTGGAATGTCTCTGAAATATATAAATGAATATTGCATATGCGATATAGGTGTCAACTGTGTTGCTCCACCCTACCTCCACGCCAGCACATATCACTGTTTGCCAACAGGCACAGAGTAACATTAGCATTTATTATGTTTCTGTCCACATGAGTGTAAATCCAACATTAAGCCTGAGATAATATCTGGAATTTTAGTTGCTGAATGCTCTACATTCACCAACCATATGTGGGTGTGGTGTGGGTGGGTGGTAAAAACTATGTATAGTTACAGGGTTCTTCTAACAAGTCCATACACATACTGCATGTACATAAAGCGATGTACTTCATGAACAGACTTACCGGTTGACAAACTCTTGACTGTTTTAGCAGTCAGGCAGGTTGTCCCATAGCAGAGTTCCTGTCTCAGGACCTCAGACTATGAGCAGGTTGATAAGCAGCGAGTCATTCAGATATATGTTGTCTGGAGACATAAAGTGCCCTAAAAGTCAAAAGTAAAATCTTAAAATAGATTTTGTAATAAACTGGTAACCAATGTTGAGTCATTACGAGGGGAGTAATATCATTTATGTTCTTGTTTTGTGTTTCTGTAGTTCGGCCGCTGCATTTTGTGTGCAGCTATATTTGGTTTTCATGGTGATATTCCATAGCAGGAGCACATATAATTAAAATAGAATACAGTTGGAATAAAAATTGTTTCATTCATTCATTAGTAGGGTGACATTGACTTTAGTCGAGTGTGACTATTTTTTCATTGCTTGCAATGCAGTTTGCTTCCAGTGCAGTTCCACATCATTCATGCACAATCCCTCTCTCTCCTCTTACTGTTACTGTCCACCTGAAAGCCACACTCTTCCTCCCACTCATGCTGCAGGCTCTCTATCCCTTCATATCACTTCTTCTTTTCAACATTTCTGAGAGACATGTCATTTACGGCAGATTCACGCCTACATATTTGGCACTGACTGGTGTAGATCACATTATTGATGTGCAACAACTGTGTTGCTAAATTTGTTATAAATTAATAGTCTGATGTCATGTAGGGTTCCACTTCCCCTGGGCTGCAAGTGGTGTCTGCTTGCCATTGCGGCTTCCAATCTTGTACTTCTATCTTTGTGAAGACCCTCACTGACATAATGCATTCGCTAGAACCATAACATAACCACAACCCCAATCCTCACACTAAACTGAACCTAAACCCCATTCTAACATTGACTGTAAAACTGAAGAAGTGAGTACTGGCCAAAATGTTCTCACTTCCTAAAAATTATGTCACTCTATTGGTTACATACACACACACTTCCCTAACTTTTAATATAGATTAATCTAGATTCATTTCAAGATATCAGTGAGATTAATCTAGATTTAAAAAAAAAAATCTACAACACACCAATCAGATGAGACCTATTCCACTGCTTGTATTTCAGGCCAAAAATGCAGTCTGCCTGGTATGTATGCTGCATTCGCATTGTCTTGCCTGGGGGTGCAGTCCAGGATGTCAGGGGTGTGTTGAATTTAACCATCCTTTTCTTGAAGAAGCAGTCTACCAATTTTATATAAGAAGTTCAGTTTACTAGCCATGGTTAGTACACCTCAGTCTCTGAAAACGGTCATAAAATGTCTCCTGCAGCTCTGAACAATCTTTGTCAAGTCTGAAGAAAAATTTGTTGTCATCAAAAATAAAAAAATTTTAAATCAACAAAAAGATCCAGAGGAGTGGCTGAACTGGGAATGAGCTCCTGAACACATCTCAAACTTTGATCTAAAAAAGTTTTCTGCAAGTAATTTTCAGAAGTGACTATAAAGAAGAGTCAGCTTCCTAACTGCTACCCACCACCATACATATATATTTGTACATATCGTTGCCTAGACTAACAGCAACTGGCCTGTAAACAACAGTTGTGCACTTTTATGAACCTTTTGTGAATAATATTGGACAATGATAACATATGACTATGAGTCACTCATCAGGATGGAGAAATGGCCAACTCAGCCTTGAAGTTGAAGTTTTCAAATGTAAACACTGGAGTAGGTGTTGAGGAAAAGGTGGCGAGGATGGGCACCAGCTGTGATCCCAACCACATAGACGAGAGTGACCATCTCTGCATCCGCCCCGGCATCGAAGGAAAACCCCGGGATAAACATGGAGGGATTGAACACCGGCTGCGCCAACACCACAACAACAAAGTCTATTTAATTGTCATATCCTGGACACACTTTAAATACCCCTGTGACCACTAAAACAATAGTGAGTGCACATGTTATATCTAATTAAGACTAATTGTCTGAACTCAGTTATGAAATAACCTGTGAACACTGCAACTTTCTCAGTTTTTAGCCAGATGTGTAATGCAACATAGCTCCACATAGGTAGGAATTACCTGAACAAATAATAAAGAAGGGAGAGGGTCATCAGTAGGTTACTGAACAGAAGGCAAACCACAGTTACAGCAGAAGGTACAGGAAGATACAGCAGGGCCTGGCCAGAAATACGAGAGCAACTGTATAGTGCCAAGTGTGCTGATACGGGGCTGCATGAATGCAAAAGGTGTGGAGGAGATTACATTCATAGATGGCACTATGAATGCAAGTTTGTATACAATACTGAATAAAAAGATGACCAGTCTCAAGGAGATGGCAGGAGAGGAATTTTCCAACATGACAATGATCCTGAATGCATTACAAAAATCAGTAGTATTTAAAGAAGTGAAAACTCCGATCTGGCCAAATACGTCCCCTGACTTGAAATTCAAAAAAATCACCTTCAGAGTATTTTAAATTAGAAAGTGGAGCAACAGAATCCCTCCAGTCAAGAGCATCTGTAAAAAAAATGTTTTTTTTAAATGTGTGAGGTGGTGATTGAGCTGTACCACATTTGAGGATAGTTTGCTACTGTTTTGACTACAGTGTGTTTTTGCCTAGTTCTATCTATTGCCTATATTTTCTCTTTCATGGTTTAGCATACATTTAGTTCATTTTGCAATATTATCCATTTCTGTGTTTTTGTTTTGTAAGACAAACTTACTAAGCCCTCTCGATTCATTAAAATGTTTATTTAGTGTTGGCTATTTGGGCTGTACTGTTGGGGGCGCTGGCCATTTGCTTTGCACCTGCATGCAGATACATTTTGCATTAAACTTACAAGTGTTTGTTTTCCTGTGTGTGTGTGTGTGTGTGTGTGTGAAGGGCCCATGGTGAAACACAATTGGATAAAGGCTAGTGCTTTGACAGTCAATATTTACTCATGTCTGCTGTTTTTGTAGTTGTGTAGTAATAGTTAATACACTTTTCTACTTGTTGCCCAAAATTAGCATGGCATTTTAGGATTTACTGTATTTTTATAATTCAGTTTGTAACAATGAAGTGGTCATCGGTGGTCTTTATTCTGTATAATTGTACATCTGTTACCTTTTCATAAATTCTGTGCCGTGATGCCATGGTCCTGTCTAATTCCCTTTCTTATCTGTGTGCTCACCTGTACATAAAAGCTAGTCTTGGGTTAAGGTGTGGCTTAGTATCCCTTAGTGCCTTATCCTCCAGTCTGGCCCATTCATCTTCCTCCTTATGCACCATAGTCTAGAAGAATCACTATTTGTCTCATTGTGTAGGTTAATCTATATTTCAATGCATATATCTGGATTCATAAGGATGTTAGACATATAGCCTTCTCTCATGTAGCATAATGTAATATGTTGTTAGAACATGAGACAAAATTCTCTCATGATGCTGCGGATATCGCAATCACCAGATCAGTTTCACAATTTAGTGCATGGAGCTGACGCTAGATTTCCTTGCAGCTTTTGACATATTTGAGTACACCAGAGCGCACTTATGAAGCAACATCAGTGTGTGTTCAGAATGTTTTGTAGGAATCAGCATAATCAACAGCAGAGAGATGAAGGCCGTTTGTGAGCTTCTTTCTCTGCCAGCATCCAGCCGACTCAGGTCCAGTAAACCAATCAGGTGTCTCCAGGACATTATTAACATATTCACACTGTATTGCATCTGTCCTGTTTCATCACTCAACTATTTTGTAACATGCAATATCCAGATTGATGTCAGTAAATATTCAGATTAATGTGTAGGCAATATGCAGTAAAAATATACTCAATACAAGACATAATGTATAATGTATCATCGTTTGTTCTGATGCAATGACAACAGCTGTGAATGTGTGTGTTTTCAGCCTCTCCATCCATCAGAGTGCACAGAGACCAGGAGATGTAGAGGTGAGGCTGAAAAAAAGAGCATTAAGTAAATACCACATTTTATTAATACATTATTTAGGATTTAAAAGTATTATTTTATTGCAGTTTGAATAATTAGACATAGCACAACATAAACATGGTTATAATGGATAAAAATGTCCAATACCAGCAGGTGGTGACATGGTGCTACATGGAATTATATGAAGTGATTTACAGTGTGAATCAACACTGACATAGTGATGCTAGAACTGATGATAACATTGTAAACTGAAGTATAGTGTGTCAAAACTGTCCAGACAGTGCTAACACACAAGAAACAGAAGCAGTTTCTGGAATGAAACAAACCAACTGAAACTGATCTACCTGCGCAGTTGGTGTTGTCACTGTTCCTCACATGAAGTGCAGCTGAAGGCTGTTTCACACTGTTTCACAATGCCTGCCAAACCAGGAGCCTCAGGAAGACACACAGCCAGGGTCTGGTGGAGAGAAGCATCCCCTTCCTATCACTGAGGCAGTGAGCCTCACAAATTCTGTCATGTCTTCACTATCTGATGGATATGAGGTTGCCATGGCAACACAACAGGTCTCTTGGCAGAGCAGTAGGATGCCCTCTCATCCAAATCCGCCTCCTCACCTCCTGTTCTAGGAATAGCCGAGCTTTTGTAAAGATGCTGAACGCATACGGGTGAAGACTCACACACAGTGTAATGTTACATAACGTCACGTATAGAGCCTCTAACAGCTCTCTTATTCTTAATACTGCGTAAGAAAGACAGACAGACCACAATCGGTCAAAGTAGAATGACGGACCTGATGCTATGAACACAAATGTGAGAAAAGAAGTGAGAAGCTCTTTATTAATTCATTTAATTAACATTTTTTTGTTTAATTAACCAAAAATGGCACAAAAACCAGTCGTCTTCTTCCCAGTTCCACATTTGGTAGACAGAGTTGTGTACTTGAGTTCAGACAGTGGTGAAGGTGAAGCAAGTGATGTGTCTGTATTCCTCACCAGGACGCAGAAGACAATCAGGAAATGAAGTCTGAACACACACACACACACACACACACACACACACACACACAGAGTAGTAATTATAACATTATATAATGACAGTGTTGTAAAACATATTTTATATAGGGTTTCTCAACCTTGAGGTCAGTTTCCTGAAATACTGATGGGTTACAGCAGCTTTCTAAAGCAGAAGTAAAACTGGTACTACATATACATGCTGGGACAAATCAATATTCATTTTGAAATGAAAATAAAAACATGGCGTGACAGTACGGTGCTCCGTCGTCACTACTACAAATCAACTAAATGCTGTCCGTCATCTTGTTGTAAGCTACAGTTTCATGTTCTGCTACATCCCCGTATAAATGTATCTTCTCTTGACTCACTGTTAATTCTAAATGAGAACAGGCAGACTGGCTGGCTGACATTTAGAAATAAAAGTAAGACTTTAACCCTGGCGTTACTTTCAGGCGGCTACCACAGAGTGAGCAGCTCAGTCCAAACAGCGAGTGTTGTATCACCGCAGAGCAGAAAGATTAGCACTTTGTGTTCACTCATCTCGCTCTGGTATTTGGCAAACAATGTCTTTTAGATGAGAACAACAGCAGACTATGTTGCTATTAATAATTTGACAAACAACCTTCAAATAAAGGCACATTTCTTTCAAACTGACTCCACTTTCATGACTGAAACATATTCTGTGCCTGAACAAATGTGAGAAATTGTGGAACCCATTTTTAAATGTATAAATAGTTTATGTTTAGCTTTATTAAGCGTCAAAAAAAGTCATTTACTGTGTAGACTGAGTTAAGTTAAACCAGTCTCAGTAATGTTATAAATCCCAATATAACAACATATTACTGTGTGTTCTCACTGATCCTCTCATCATACCTGGTTGACAGCATCAGGCCAGTTCTGGGTCTCCAGGCAGAAGGAGCTGTGCTTCCCGTACCTAGTCCCACCCTTTCCTGTTATGGAGCCATCCAGGAAGTTGGCTGTGTAGAACTGGACCCCTGGTTGGCTAGTTGAAACCTCCAGGACACGCCCACTGGCTGGGTGACACACCCTGAGATGACATTGACATTGTGAGATGTCTGAAGGTAGAGATGTAACTATTGAAGACAAAGGTGTGTCTGTTGTGTGTTGCCAACCTGGCTGCGTGTTTCCTCATCCAGGGGTCTCCAGGTAATGACAGACAAAAGTTGTGGTCAAATCCTGGGCCTGGAACTTCCTTCAAGCGAGATCCAATCAGAACAGGTTTTCTGAGGTCAAAGGGCGAGCCCTCCACAGCCCTGATCTCTCCTGTAGATACGATGGTTACGTTATTGATTGGCGATTGAGGGAAGGGAGCAACATTGGAGAGTGAACCGGAGTAGTTAGTGGTAGTGTTGCAGAACAGTATAATATCCCATATGCTGTAGCTAGTCATAGTATGTTAGCCACTGACGACATTCCTCTTTGAAGTCTTATAAACCAGATATGGTACGTATATACTGACAGATTATTCATATGTAATTTCATCCACAGTGGATAAATAACTGATATTACCATGCTGATCTATTCAGTTGAAGCATTTACGCTGTTGTTAGGCAGCCTAAATGTTTACGTCATATCTGACTTACTGCAATTACCAGGTAAATAGCGAAGCCAATGTATCTGACTGTATCTGTTGTTCATGGCGATGAAACCCAACTTCAGTCGCTATTGTGTTATGTTGTCGGTGCACAGTATTTCATACCATCGCTTGACCAACTCTGTGATGCTGTCTGATGGCATGAACTGATCATTTTCACTATGGCCAGACTAAGAGACGACACGGAGGCACCGCCCGCATTGAACCGAGGCAGCAGCTTCAATAGACTACCTAGTTTTATAGCTTTGAATGGTATCTGTAGCAACAACACATCATTGGGTCCACAGGCTCTGGTTTAAATACAAGGTACTATTAATTAATCAGTTGCGTTACACAATAACAGTATACAATAAAATAAATTGTTTTCATAATAAATGACATTGTGTAACATTTTGCTGGTCGTGTATGTCCATAGATAACAGGTGAGGCTGAGCAGGTAAAATGCTTGTCAATGGTCATAAGAGGAAGAGTAGGAAGAGGTGGCAGGAAGGTGTTAGCTGTTGTTTGGTTTTTCTTAAATTTATAAATTTTAAAACTCTTGTGTCTGAGCGTGTGAAGTGATATAAGACAATCAAGATTAATACTGAGGTAAATGCTCACTTAAACATTTTAACAAAAGAAAGAAAAGTTTAATTACAGTCTGTAGTTATTTTACAGTCCATTGATGGTCAAGTTTAAAAGAAAAGTTGATGAACAAACAATATTTAGGCTTGATAGCGCCCTCTACAACATTTCAATGTCAAAGCCCCCCCGCCTTTTAAATTTGATGTGGGAATTTGGTTGGCACATGTAACATGTCCAGAGATGCTTTGAATTTATGTGTCAACTAAAGATCTTTGTGATAAAAAGTTATCAAAAGTTTTTACTCTGGAGTCCCGGTCTGGACAAATCTACATTCAGTTATAGCCACAGTGCCACCTGCTGGCAACAAAACTAAACATGTTTTTGAGGCTAATAATGCCTAAAAACACATGAAACACATGAATCAGAAGTGGCTAAAATTGATATCCAATATGAGTCTTGGGTTTGGCCATGACAAAATGGCTCAATAGCACCTCCTAAGATATTTCAAAGAGAAATTCCCCACCTTTAAATATGACATAGATACATTTAGTAACAACATCTGAGTTTCAAAGACTTTGTTTCCTGCATTCTGGTGATTGTTAAAGAATAAAACAACAGACTACAGAATAATTTGCTCCTCCTTGTCAACATCAGTGACAATCTTCTGGACAATTTTAATTCTAAAGACTTACATGTCATTGATAAAATTGCACCATATAAAGACGGAGTCATTTCTTGTAAGCAAGAGGCACACAGGCCAAACAGGTCAAAAAAAGAATGTATCGAAAAGCAGAGCATGAATACCAAAAAGGTTATTAATTCAGAGAATAATAACACACGCACAGTTTGTTACTGTGGATAAACTCACTAATCCTACTGAATTCCAGCTATTCTCATTGTAGTGATTAGTAGTAGTAAGAATGGAGAAATATCTGGCTTCTCATTGGCTGCCAGTTTCTCAGGGAATAACTTATTAAAATATTACTGCTTGTCCTAAATCACTGAACAGTTTAGATACATATCAGTCCTCCTGACCCGGTATGTATGTATATATGCTGCTCATATGTGGAAAAAAATGTGCCAGAAGAGCTTGACTTGAGACAACGCTAACTACTGACAACCATTACTGTCCATAACCGTTACCTATAATTCATTTTCTTTAAATCAAATGTATCCACTTGGTTTTTTTTTTATTGGTTTTATTCTGTGTGCTTTTGCTTGTTTGCTTTATTGTTGCTTGCTTTTATTTTTCTTGTGCCTGTGTACTCTTTGGGTTGCCTTCGGGTGTGAAATGTGCTATATAAATAAATTGGCCTTGCCTCTTGTTCTAATCTTCAGCCCTTGTGGTAGATTTCTAACACAGATTCTGTGCTATAAATAGACACTAGCTCCTCTGTCTCCAGGGGAAACCAGAGCTAATTGGAGAGTAATAACAATGCTTGCCTGACAGAGAACAAAGTAACACACGCATGTACAAGTGTCCATGCTTCCACACTTCTATGTGTCTTCTATGTTCTATAACGCTGGGATGATAGCAAACATGCATACTAATTTAAGCAACAGAGCAGTGGTTCCCAGAGTGAGGATGGGCCGGGGGTGCCACAGGTTTAATCACATCAGTGTTCATCTATTGTACATTTTTAGTTCCACCACATTTACATTAACTACATTTCATGTTACACTGGCTAGAATAAATAAGCAATACATATCGTACCCATATGAACTGTTTAATGAGCAGCTGATATGACAACTCACTGTTGCCGGTTGTTATAGTAACACGACACGCTCGGGTGAAAAAAAAAAAAAGAGCATCAGAGCAGCGATGGAAAAATCTGAGATGGTGAAAGGTTCAAATAAGCATCTCAGGTAGTTTTAATTCCAGTTATAGATTATGATTATTGAGCCTATTTGGTATCTCTCCTTGCACCAGTGCCTTGCCTACTCCAGCTGTTTCTTGTTCTTAATTCTCTGTTGGTTTGATTGAGAATGAGCCTCAACTTCATATTTATATAACATAGGGGTTGGATGGACAATAAAACTTCCATTGAAGGGGTGTTGTAGTCTAAAAAAGTTAGGGAATAGAGATGGATTCAACATGCACATCGAGTGAATAAAGCAGCAGTTATCTTCAACTGCAATACAGACATCAGGACCTGACCAGCGGAGGTAGAAACAGAACCAGGGAGGGTGAAACAGAGAGGGGAGGGAGTGAAGTACACAACACAACAGCACCATATAGTCTGCATCTGGTGCAATAAACTTACTTCAAAACAAACGTCTTAAAAAAGCTGCGATGTCTGATGGTAACCAGGCCACTGACACATTAAAAACCCTCTAGCATTTCACACACAGTCAGTCATATGCTAGCTGCTGACATAATCCATCTGGTCAACTAAAACCTTTATGTCTTCATGTACTGAAATGGACATTTTCTGATTAGCACATGTTATAGAGGAGGCTGTATAGTTTTATGTTGTCTTACTGATATCAAGCTGAACAATCCTCCCATGGACCCAAGATTATAATGAATTTTAAATTAATCTGGGCATGGTATGGAATATTTCATTTCATTTTTGTTTTTGTAATCAATGGGACCGAAGTCATCGTGTGAAATTAAAGCTTAAAGCTATAAACTGTTTCATAGCAAAATGTTTGGATGTTTGATGCTTTTTAACAGCATCGATACTATACGATGCGTGCGCATTCATCTATAAACTACATTTACCTGTGTTGGATATGTTTTACCTGTAGGAATTGATGTGTCATCCACTGGCAGGTAGGACTGAGCATTGATGGACACTTCGTGGTCATAGATGTCTGCTGCAGCCTACACATACACATTTTAATTTGAATTTTTGTAGATATAAATGATTCTAGAAGGTTTTCAATCAATGAATTTGTGTAGATTTATGTGTAGGTACACAGATACAACTATTCAATTTAGTTTTACTCCCACAGCTTTTCCTGGTTTATTTTTCCAACTTAAATCTCTTTCATTCCACAGACAAAACGACTGTATTGATGGATTAAGAGTGTCCCTCACCCCTTTTTTCTCACCCTCCCTTAACAACAGCAAATACAAACTGGATGCTGTAGCTGATCATGTGTCCTTACCTGTCCTGCCAGGTTGAAGTATGAATGGTTGGTGAGGTTAATAGGGGTGGTTTTAGTGGACCGGGCTCGGTATTCAGCAGTCAGAGTTTCCCCCTAAACACACAACTCAAATATTACCGGATGCTAAACTGTAGGATTATAACACATATCATATAAAACATATATTATATAAAACATATCGTAAATCATTCTACGTAGAAGAAGAAGAAAGATTTATTTACTATGTGTCACTCCTCACTGCACAGAGCAAATAAACAAAGCACTCCAATAAAAAAAATTGTGGGGGCCGATCAAAAAGAGTTATGGGACACAGTATTAGAAAATAACTAAAGCATATACTACATATGTACATATCCACAAACACATATGAATACATAGTAAAAAAGTAAAGACATGAGAAAGACTCCTATGCCTGTTGAGAATTAGGTGGCAAGCCGAGACACAAGAGGTCCAGTGTGGGTGAGAAACTTGCAGAAATCTGGGCTTTATGGCAGAGTGGTCAGTGAAAGACACAGGAAGGCCTGCTGAGGTCTGTCAAACTGCACCTCAAGGACTCTCACGCTGAGAGAAACAAGATTCTCAGTCTGATGAAACCAAGATTGTTTTGGCCTCAATTCTAAGTGTCATGTCTGGAGGAAAAGAGGCAACGTCTAATACCATCCCAACAATAAAGCATGGTGGCAGCATCATGCTGTGGGGGTGTTTTTCAGTGGCAGGGTCTGGAAAGCTGAACAGAGCAAAGTACAGGGATATCCTCAATGAAAAACCTGGCCCAGAGCGCTCAGGACTTCAGACTGGACCAAAGGTTCCACTTCGAACAGGATAATGACTCGCAGCACACAGCCAAGAGAGCCTTAAGGACAACTGTGGATGTCCTTGAGTGGCCCAACTAGAGCCCTGTCATGAACCCAATCAAACATCTCTAGAGGAATCGGAAAGTGGCTCCACTGACTGTCCCTATCTAACCTGACAGAGCCCGAGAGGATCTGCAGAAAATCCCCAAATCCAGGTGTGTAAAGCTTTAACTCAAGGCTGTAATCACTGCCAAACGTGCTTCAACTAAGTACTGAGTAAAGGGACTATAAATGTATGTTAATGTAATATTTCAGGTTTTTCTTTTTAATAAAAAATAATAAACAAATGGAAATTCAAATCGAAACTGTGAACTGATTTCAGGTGCATGTACCTGTAGAGTGTAGGTGACAGAGACCTGCACCTCTCCAGGATAACCCTGGTCTCCATCTGGACTGGTGAGACTCAAGTGTACACCACCTTCCACTGCTGTAGCAAGCCAGATAGCCTGGAAGACATACATTATTATTTTATATTATACAGTAAATACATAAAGGGATTCAAAAAGCAGAAGTAGCCATTGATGGAATTATTATTAGCCATTAATCAATTACCAAGTTATGCAAAATAAAGTATTGTATTTTCAAATTGCTAACAGGTAGCTGCACCTTCTATTGTGTTTAATACTTTACTATTTAGTTATTTCTATAATGCCTAGTGGTGTAAGGAGAATGTACAGCTGAGATACTTAATATTATTAGACAATAGACTTTTTTTAAAAGATTTTGGTTATATTGTATGTTCATCCCTCCGATAGCCAGGGTCCAAAATCTGAGGCCATATTCATAAAGTATTTAGTCTTTTATTAAAGAACTGAGAGAAGCTCGGAGCTGAGGTATGGGTCAGGTATACATCCAGATACTGAATGCTTCGCAGCAGGCAGGAAGCTTCAGGGACATTTAAGTCACCTGCTTCCTGTATGTCATTTATTTGCTAAATCTGTTTTCATTGCAATTTGTTGTCAACTTTTCCACCTCATCCAAGTGCAAAACCTCTTCTGAGATATTTAGACTTTCTTTTTCCAGCATTTCAACTCAAAAAATGGCAGATGGAAACCCACCTAGAGTCAGCTACTGCTTCACTTCTTTCTGCTTTATTATAGTTAGACCATGAAGGGTTAATTCTGTTTGTTACTCTTTTCTTCTTACTTGTAACTCAACTCTCTAGTTGATGGTGGCCGTTGTATTTCCCCTGACATGTTTGTTGAGGTCACATTCCTTCTCCTGTTGAGGAAGTGACTCTACCACCACTCACTGCTATGGAGTGTGTCATTAGTATCTTTCATTTTATATATTTATTAAACATTTGTTTACACCTTGTTGCTTGGGAACCCCAGCTGACATTTTTTGTACATTTCAAAGTTACGTAGTTTTGCTTCAAACAACCACACAATACTTGTAACTGTCCAGTGAATCATTTTGAAAACAAGTATGAATAGAAAACATATGGAATATATCCACCTTGGTTCTCTCACCAACACATACTGAGTTAGTCTTACCTTACTGAAGCCTCGCAGGCCTCCATGCAGAGCATTAGGTCCATTGTTGATATCTAGTTGGTACTCTTTTCCCTCCACTACAAAGTGTCCTCGTGCAATCCTGTTGGCCACACGGCCCACAACAGCCCCGAAATACCTCTTATCTGACACATAACCTGAAAACACAACCCAGGTTACACACATACACACACACACACAACACAACACAACACAAGCACAATGTTCCTTATCCTGTTTAATGCCCAAGTTTTTGTGATTGAAATTCTGATACTGTTGACTGAATGACTGTTACTCTGACATGGTGCCGCTCTGAAGCTCTGCTACCAGAAACACAGGCTGACTGTATGCCACATATCTGATTTCATTTTAACAGAGCAATATCTTAAACAGCATAAAACCTTAAAGTCAGTAATGGTAATGGTCAAGTGGCTAGGATTCGGCGCTCTCACTGCCACGGCCCGGGTTCGATTCCCGGTGAGGAAAAAAACCACCATAGGTATGACGTACGATGGCAGCCTATGTAGTGATGACAGCATTTCCTCCAAGATCACCAGGACTCCCCTGCCCTCTCTGTAGTAGAGTCCACAGGAGAGCTGCTTCCATCATCAAGGACCCCACCCAACCCCAACACAGGCTGTTCACTCTCCTCCCCTCAGGCCGGAGGTACAGGAGTGTGCAGGACCACTAGATTCAGAAACTCTGCCATCAGACTCCTGACAGCTGACAGGAGTCTGCAACAATATAACTAACAAATCCCATAACTACCTCACACAGCGGTGACTGTGCCAAGATCATGCACCTTACTCCTGACTTTACTGCACTACACTTACTACTTCCTTTTTGCACATTACCTGTAAATATATGTACATAATCTGCCACCTTACAGTTTATATTTATATTCTATGTTACTTGTGTGTTATTTTATTCTATTTTTTAATCTTAAAAAATGTTTTATTACAGCATTCATGTGGGACAAGTATGAATTTCATCACAGAGAAACTCGTTTCTACACTGTGCACATGACAATAAACACACTGAATTTAATTGAATATTGTTTTGATTTGATATATGCTCTGATAATGGGCACAGCTCAAACTAAACAACTGAATTTTCTGATTCCAAACGGTAACTATTATACTATTATTTATATGCAAGTATTAAAGAATACTGCACATTGAAAACTCATTATGTTGCTTATTACCTTCTAGGTCATCATAGCCCAAGACTATATCCTCCATGTCCCCATGCTTCCCTCTGCTGCACACGGACCTGATGACTGCACCCAGGGTGAGAACCTCCACCTGCACCTGGGAAGACTGGAGGATCCACAGGTCCACGCTGCCCACGCCGGACACCTCTCCCCACGGCTGCTGGCTTACCTCAGTCATCTTGGACCCTGTAGCTAACAGGACAGAGTCGCATAAGACAGGACATCACCTTCACATCATGGTTAAATGTTGCTGTCACTCAGATCAATCACACACTTCAGCAGAAGCTCCGAACAGGAACAGGAAGGGTTCTAGTTATTCAACTTGCATACATTTATAGTAGAACTTAAAAGTTACGGTTTAACTTATGGACTGTTGCACGTCCACTAACTAATATACGAAAACAGGAAGAGTAAAACATGTTTTACCATGTGACGTTACAGGAAGTGGTTACGACAGAGCTGTGGTTCATTTTCGCTCCGTGTCTCACAGCACTTTCTCTAGTCAGAAGACTATGGACCTCGACCATGAATGCATCACCACCTCGACCATGAATGCATCACCACCTCGACCATGAATGCATCACCACCTCGACCATGAATGCATCACCACCTCGACCGTGAATGCATCACCACCTCGACATGACGCCTTCACAGAGAAACGAACAACACAAAACGAGACAAAGACGGAAACTGACTCATGGATGTATAAATCACACTAATAAACAGTCATACTCTAATACATCCATGGCTGACTGCAGTGAGCAGTTGTTTTGATTTTGTTTTGCTTTTCATGCGTTCATGTGATCACAGTAAGGGTGCTGGGAGCGGCCAAAAGGGAAGAAAGTCAATCTGGCGATAGTTCCAACAAACTTCGATTAATTCTTACATTTTGTTATACCTAATAAAAACGAAATTATCCTAGCCAGCTAGCATAGCCAGCTCAAAACGTAGATATTGTGATGAAGTTTTGTTGCTGAATTTCCCACAAGAACCTATTGATTCTTAGATAATCGTAAATTATGTTTTTGCTTATAAGAAATCTGTCTTGAAATTGGTCCAATTTTCTATGAAATTCAGCAAACATCTTGACAAAATTAAATGTCTATTATTTTTCGAGCTAATTGAAGTACTTGATAATATAGATATTATAATTGAGTAATGTCTGCCTGGTGCGTTGTAGATATGCAGCATTCCCTTTTATTTATTCAGAGAACAGCCTTTTTCCATTTTGTGTAAAGATGTGTTGAATCTGAATAGGTATTTATGTTATAGAGCACTAAATGATGCACAATTAGACATTATTTTCTTTCTTGTTCTTGTAATAAATGTAGAAACAGTGAATGCTAAAGACTCGTCTCTGTTTATATTGATAATTTTGTAGAAATTAGTATTAAAAAAAGTATTAAACATCAGTAATACTTTATGATAAGGCTACAAATCAGATAAGTAATGCTTAACTAATGCACATCTCATGAATCATGAATTGCTGCTGCACACTATTAACAAATGATCGAGTCATTATGACTTTATATGATAAGTTCACACTTAATAGATGATCAGTTAGAGAATGTTAACTCACAGTTACATCATATATTAATTGATATATGACCAAATTAGCTGAATCTCCCCTACATAAAGGTTTATGTTAGGATCATATATTGAGAAAAGACCCAGTGGTATTTTTAACACATTAAAGGGTTTTTAAAACGTGTATTCATGTTGTTGTTGAAAGCAGTGGAGTGTAGCACGATAGAGAAAGATGCACCAAAACTAAAATCATCTAGCAGGTACCAGCTGACAAATCAGACATGTATGAGCTCAACATAAAACATCATTTACTGCAATCCAATAAAATAAAAAATAAATAGAAAACAGTCACCAATAATGCTGCAGCGTGTCAGCAGTGTGGCCCACTACTTTGTGTTGGTTAAGCTGCGAGGTGCACGCTGGACTGGCTGAATCACTGCATCTAACTCAAAATGCACCTCACATGGCACGGATTGAACTGGAACAGTGAAATCATCTTGCTATTTACTAACCAGTTTTTACCTTAGTTATGGTCAACATTGTTCACAACATTAAGGTCTGCTGGAATGATAAAATGCATGAGCTCGAGGCACTCCCAGCCGCTCCCTGAGAACAACGGTGTGTTGCTACTTGGCACGAGATTGTTTTTTGTGTGAAAATGGCCTTGAAACGCATGACATTCATCACACGTAGCTCCTGAATCGAGTAGATGTCGCTGCTTCTTGTTGTTCAGTTGAAGGGTGACAAACCAATTTTCCTCCCTTTCCTTGTACAACCCCAATACATTTGTTTGAATAAATATCATTTTTGGCATTGTCCTGGCCTGGAATTAAATTGTCCACGAAATAAACTCGGACGAAATGAATAAGGGTCTGATGCTGTGTTTCGATGCTGTATGACTAAATGAGTCATGAGTGCTGACATGTTCTTTATCAAGCCCAAGAACCACTGACATCCGGTGCACAACTCATTAACGGTTAATATACAGCAAGTGATGCAGTACTACCTAGATTCCAGCAGGTAGCTGTAACGTGCCGTCTAAGACAGGGAGAGTGTAAACACATAGATACATGTATAGATACAATTATGATATATATATATTGTGTCACTTATGAATTGAATAATCAACAATACACGTGAGGACAATCAGGATAATTATTTCATTTTTCAGTGGTCACAACGTTCAGATATAAATATCACATCAACATTCCATTCCAATTACTAGTTCAAGGATTCAAGGATTTTTTATTGTCATTACAACACATGTAAACATGGGATGCAACGAAATTGGTTTCCCCTGGTCCTGGAGCAGCCCAATTATCCAAATATAAAATAAAATTAAAAAATAAAATAAGATAAAATAAAATAAATATATACATATGTATATATATATATATATATATATATTATGGGAATCATAAAGAGGTTTATTACCAAGTAGGTTTTCATATACAAGGAAATGCTTTGTCCTGATGACGCATAACAATGAACACAGTGTGAAGACAAAAACAGGCGAGTGCTGCCAAATACAAGAAACATAGTGACAAATTAACAGTAGTTAATGTTAATGTCCATGTTATAAGAATGTAATCGTGTTCTTATAATAAAAGTAGTAGAACTTTCCAGTTTTGTGCAGAACTAGATGTAGATGGCGGAGGTGAGGATGGACTCAATGGCTACATGGTTGAGGAAGCGAAATTGTTTTTTTATTTTTAGGTGTTATGATCCTATTTCTTTTTCTATTACACTTTTAATGTTTCCTACGCCGCCATCTAGGTCATGTGGTCTGTGGACAAACGTGAAGCTTTTAATATCAGTGATAAAGCTTGGGCATTTAAACAATTTAATATTCAAGACATTTCTGTGAGACAAAAACTAGGAGTGCTAAATCCAACTATTGTAGAAATAGTTTTTTCTCAAGATTTTCATAACCCTGAACTATTGTGGAGCAGGATAAAAAGTATCCGTTGTCCCAGTAATAGCTCTGTTGCTCAGGTCTGTGTTATGTCCACATCCATGTCCATGATGACGTTTCATTATCTCAAAAGTTTGCAATCATCATTTATCCTCATTCATCTCCTTAGAGGTTTAAGTTTATAAAATTAATTTCTCAAGTTCTTATTTTATGATATTGTATGTTCCTACTGACTAAAGTAGGTGGCAAATGTCTGTCAAATGTCCCCTATTATGGGAAAGTGCACAGAGCCTAAAGCAGAAAGCCGGGGTTAACAAAGACGGTTGATAACTATTCTATTAGGATTATTTACAGGATGAAAGTTATGTTTCATAGTTATTAGGATTTCATTTTAAATGGTACGAGTATGTTAAAAGCTTTGATTGACATGGGGGGGGGCTGGAGGCTGAACCCAAATGCACAACTCGATCACGTTCTTGAACAAAGCACAAAACCTGATAGCACATGGAGCAGAACACTGGTACACAAATCAAGGGACGTGGCGAACTGAAGGTCAGAGTGATGAGTCTAGTTAGAATAAGTTAGAAATCGAAGGGGTGATGTTCAATGTTGTTAGCGGGTATGCTCCACAGGTAGGATGTGAGCTGGAGGAGAAGGAGAAATTCTAGTTGGACCTCGATGAAGTGATGCAGAGCATCCATAGAGGTGAGAGAGTTGTAATTGGTGCATACTTCAATGGACATGTTGGTGCAGGAAACAGAGATGATGAGGAGGTGATGGGCAGGTTTGGTATCCAGGAGAGGAACGCAGAAAGACAGATGATGGTTGACTTTGTAGAAAGGATGGAAATGGCTGTAGTGAATATAGGATCATAGGGTGACCTATAAGAGTGGAGGCAGGAGCACACAGGTAGACTACATCTCGTGTGTAATCTGAAGGAGATCAGTGACTGCAAAGTAGTGGTAGGTGAGACTGTAGCCAGACAGTTTAAGATGGTGGTGTGTAGGATGACTCTGCTGGTAAGGAAGATGAAGAGGGCAAAGTTAGAGAAGAGGATGAAATGGTGGAAGATGAAAAAGGAAGAATGTTGCAGGACTGTTAGTTGGAGTTGAGACAGGCTCTGGGTGGTCAGGAGGTGCTTCCAGATGACTGGACCACTACAGCCAATGTGATCAGGGAGACAGGTAGGAGTGTACTTGGTGTATCATCTGGAAGGAAAGTAGATAAGGAGACTTGGTGATGGAATGAGGAGGTGCAGTAGGAGTGTACAGAAAGAGGTTAGCTAAGAAGAAGTGGGACACTGAGAGGACTGAAGAGGAGTACAGGGAGATGCAGCGTAAGGTGAACGTAGAGGTGGCAAAGGCTAAACATGAAGGTTACAATAACCTGTATGCCAGGTTGGACAGTAAGGAGGGAGAGACTGATATATACACAGATGGGATATGGTGCTTGGTCCATATTTAAAGACATTTTTCACTATTCTCTAATCTTAACCCAAGATTTAAGAAATGAAAAAACACATTGTAGACAACATTTGGGGGAAGACACCACATAATTTTATTCTGTTCTCTCTCTAGAACCAAGTTCTGAGAACATCAAAAATGCCCTCCATGAAAAATATATAGATTTGTTCACAAATGTTAAGTGATATCTAGTTATGTATACATAATATATTTCAATACAGGTATGACATTAAACATTACAACAGAACTGTTGCTTTATGTTCATTGACAGTTTATCCACTTAATGTTGTTTAGAACACACATGCTTATCTTTTCCCAGACTACCCTTTACCCAACTAAAATACTCACTGAACTGCTCAGAGCGCTGTAGTACACTTATTGTACTAGAATGATTGTATTCTGTAGGTTCTGTATCTACAAATGTTTAATGGTAACAGTTCAACCGAGTGTGCATGTGTCTTCGAGTGTTACCTAATGGTACTGCTGTCAGGGCGCAGTCACGTGTACAAGACATTTGGTCGGTCGGGAGATGAGTTTTTAAAAAGGTTTTTTTTTTTTTCATCTGCATACATCATTTGATAATCATTTACAGTGTACTTATTAACCACTGATGGAAGCACAGTTGTAGTGAAGTAGTCTAGGCATCTGCCAAAAATCTTTGATATATGAATATTTTCATTAATATGCAGGTAACCAAGTCCTATTTATGTTCCTAATCTAAACCAAGACGGGCAAACGCTATTAAAAAAACATTTTCTGACTGTAAATTTGCAACACTTTTGGAAGACACTGAAAATGTTGTGCTCCAGACCAGATCAGAAAACACTTGTGCTGCTGTAAAGTTTGGAGGACTCATTAAAGCGGCTGGCGTTAGAAGTCTTTTGAAGGAATTGTTTAAATCGTAATGGCTTTAAGTTACTGCATCTTATTCATTATATCCCTTTAAGATTTACACAGTAAGTTGTTTACTAAATGTCAAAAGGAAAATTGTGGGATGGCCAGGTTATGTATTCTGTATCCACTAATCACAATGCCTCTATCCAAAGAAAATACATTTGGCTATACATTCTGGGGCAATAAAGACGTTTCACCTTCTAGGTTATATCTGACCTGTTGCTTAATAATACTACTGAGGTACCTGAAAAAACAAACCACTATAAATGTCTCACGTCAGTCGGTTCATCATTTAAGGTAACTAAACCCATATTTAATGGATTTGGTCTTAAATGTTCCATGCCCTCTAAGCTTGAACCTTTCACTTTTAACCCTCACATGACCAACTCTGTAATCATACATGATGAGCTGTGACGGGAAGTCTTAAACAGAGGAAACTTTCCAGTGTCTACCATCCATCCCTCATGAGGTTATCGTCACCTCGAAGCACTTCAGTGTGAAGACTCGTGCAATGCAAACAGCATCTTTAGCTAGGGCTATCAATCAAGATGATGACTACACCTTTCTTAAGCTATGTATAGCATTTAATTCCAACCAGTGGACTGAGTACACTGAAACAAATAACACACCTTCAACTTATATATGTACAATACAAGTCTTAGTGGAAGAACTCCAGAGAGACAACGTTCACCATAAATGCTGTAGGTTAACTGTCGCCATGCTGATTTATTCTGTATTTCAGAATGACAGTGCTGATTTCACTTGTTTGGTGTGGAAGAAGAAAATGTCTTTGCTGTCAGTGTATTTGTTATATTCTGGGTGCATTTCAGTGAATCTTAGTACATTTCAGCATTTTCTGTGACTCCTGAACTTACATAACATTTGTGCCCCTTTACAAGTGGGGCCCATAGTTGGTAATAATACTTATTTATCTTAAATTTTTTTGCCTTTATATTTTGTTTTTTCTAATTCTTGTTCTTGCAAATTCTAATGTGCATTAGTGCTCCTCAGAGGATAAACCTTTTCCATTTTCAACACTCCATGAACCCTCAGTAGCGCTACGCTTAGTCCAGAAGGTTAACTTTGTACAGGGAACGTCTAATCGCATAGATTATTGCCAATTATTGAATGAATCCTTCTGATTTTAATGAACCCATGGCCTCTCCCACAATTTCTATTTTCAGCCGTGCTACTTAAAGGTTTCAAGAAATAAAAAAGTGCCAGTATATTGTTAATTCTTCCTGCATATGTTGCAGATTCTAGGGGCTACCAGGATGAAAATCACCTTTGTTTAATATAAAGAGTAATCATTGCCACAGAAGACAAACCCAATTATTCAGCTGTAGTGCAGTAAGATAGTTAAAATATGTAATTGAATAAGATGGATGTATCCATACAGCAGACGAGATCATTTTTCTCAGTGTGTTGGTTTAGCTGGCGTCACCAAGAATGGCCAGTATGGAGCTGGCCTGCGAGGCAAGTTTACTGCTGCTATGATCTGTCAGTTTACTGAGGCTTTCCTTCATATTCACAGAGCCCAACTCCTGCTTCATCACACCTAGAGCAGAGAGGGATGGGAAGAGGAAGAGAGAGAAGTGTGAGAAGGATTGCAATCAGTGGTGGAAGCAGAAGAATACAACAGAAGGAATAGACACACACATCAATCCGGATTGAAGATTATTCTGCTATTCAAGCTTTTGACATGTATTGTAGGTCTGTGATCACATTTCCCTGTTCGGTGACTCAATCAATTCAGAAAAACACATACCGGAGTTAGACAGGCTGCAGATGAGACCTAAAGCACTGAACTTGACTTCGACAGCGCCTGCAGGATCCTCCAACATCTTCTTCAGCATGGGCAATAGCTCCGCCTCCCTAAATGGATCCTTCATAGATTCTGCAGTGTTCACACACACACACACACACACACACACACACACACACAGGTAAACAAACACACGTTCAATACATTTTATAAATCTACCTTTTCAAACATTTGAAGTTGTCATATTATATACCCGATTGCATTCCCTTGCAATGTTTTTTGTGTTTATACTATTAATATACGAACAAATACTTCCATTGCTTTGTGTAGGTTCCTTCTTTCTCTTCACATCATCCGTCATAATAGTGTACTGCAAACAACTTACATACAACTTGCCAATTCCTTTTGCTAAAATATATAACAACATTTTTGTCTGCTCACATGCTCATGAAATCATCGTGTCGCCAGGACCTGTGTATTTGTGACAGAGAAAGAGAATGATGCCCAGACTATTATCAACCCAGCATCTGAACGAGGAATCAGATACAATCAGATCTAAGTAAAGTAACAGTTATTGATGACCTTAATAAGAGCTGATGGTAAGACCAACAAATGTGAGTTTCCTGTTACCTAATTAGGTAATTAGATGTGTACAGATTAACACCAGCAGGTGATCAAGCAAATGTCCTTTTGGTTGTAACGCAAGTATGTTGTAACGCAACAATAACTGCATTCGAGTTCTAATTCTTCAAACCTGCTCGACTCTCTTTGGCTTTCACAGACATCACAGTTAACACATGCAAATCCAGCAGCATGATCCTCTTTAACCTGCCCCCACTGGTGACAGCAGGTACTGATAGTGTGTTTCCCTGAGCCTCGACTTTGTTTGTCACCGTTGTAGAACTAAATGACTATTAAACCATCTCAATACAGCCAGTCTAACTGCCAGCTCTGACTTATGTTGTTATTCTGACCTCAGACTCCATAAAAAACTACTTCCATGTTTTCTTGCTTTTTGCAACTAATTAATACACTCTTATAATACACATGTTTGCAAGCGACTCTAGGTTTCTCCAGATAATTATAAATTATGTTTAAGTATAAATCTCTCTTGAAATAGACACAATTCTCTATGAAATTCATAGATCTTACTAATTCAACATCTTACTTGACAAAATTAAATGTCTATTATTTTTTCGAGCTAATTGAAGTACTTGATAATATAGATATTATAATTGAGTAATGTCTGCCTGGTGCATTGTAGATATGCAGCATTCCCTGTTATTTATTCAGAGAACAGTCTTTTTCCATTTTGTGTAAAGATGTGTTGAATCTGAATAGATATTTATGTTATAGAGCATAAATGATGCACAATTAGACATTATTTCCTTTGTTGTTCTTGTAATAAATGTAGAAACAGTGAATGCAAAAGACTCATCTCTGTGTATATTGATAATTTTGTAGAAATTTACAAATGTACAAATCAGATAAGTAATGCTTAACTAATGCACATCTCATGTTGATTTAATGAATTAATGCAGGATGTATCATGAATTGCTGCTGCACACTATTAACAAATGATCGAGTCATTATGACTTTATATGATAAGCTCACACTTAATAGATGATCAGTTAGAGAATGTTAACTCACAGTTACATCATATATTAATTGATATATGACAAATTAATATATGAATATTAATTTAAAAAAAATTTTGGTGCCCCAAAAATGTCCCTCCACAGCCCTGTATTTAGGAAGTATTGCAAGAGAGCACAAATCTGACCCACTATGGGCTTTGTGAACACATTGACAGTTAGACTGACTTCAGTGGCTTTAGTGCATGTATTTATCTAATGTCTAAGAGTAAAAAAAAACAAATAAAAAGGCTTTGGAGTGAAAATATTTGTCCAATTTCTTAAGCTATGCTCTCCAGGATTTAAAAGAGCTGCTGTGCCATGAAAGCAGGAGTCTTTTTTGTCCCGGTCAAACTTGAGAGTGATTCTGGCATGCATGATAAATTAAAGAGCCTAGAACATTTAAGATAGTGTCTGAAATTGCTTTACCAATGTCAATAGCAGATGCTATCGCCAGGGCAACCAGGGCCTCGTTCTGCATGATGACGTGCTCACTTGTTGCCATTGAAATAAGGTGCCGAATCCCATCTGCTTTTGCTACAGCATGGACAACTTCCTGTCAGAGAGGAGGAAACAAACCCATTACATGTTCAGTTTGTGTGTTTGTGTACATTTAGAAAAATCTAAAGTGTAATTTTTAACTTTTATATCAGAATGAAGTGACTCACAGTGCTACGGCTGTGTCTGATTAGTGCAGCCAGTAGGCGACTGGCTTCTCCCCGGACCCCTGCATGGTCTTTGGCTTCACACCACTCCATGACACGAGCCAGCAGCATGCCATCTCTCCCCAGCACCAGGGCTGCTTCCTCTGAGCATGTAAGACATTAACAGAAATGGTTTTAAATCAAAAATGAAATATCTGTTTGCCTGTAAACTGTCTGGGAAAGGGCAAGCGCTTTTAAAAAATACTTGGCAGGTGATTGGACACTTCTTTCTATAACCTTGAGGCAGCTGGCGCAGCTGGTGAGATCATGTGTGAAGCCTGACATGATGGATTCTGACGTGATCCTGCGATGTTTGAGCTCATGAATCCAGCTGCCTTGCAAGGCAATTAATCCTCTAGGAAGCATCACAATTACAACAACCCCCCCTCCCTTAGCTTTTGATATGTCTTGTATACAAGTGGGAAATTTTGCCCGATCTGCATCTACTGTTACAGAAGGCACAAATCTCTCTACATACACATCACACAGCAGCAATGGCTTTGATTATCTTACGATGTTATAACACTTGAAACTCCTGTTTAAATCCAATCACAATCCCATCTTTAACAAAGTGTTATTCATTTCATCAAATATTATTTAGCTATTTATTTCATGCCAGAGGTTTAGAAAAACACACACGCTCACCTTGTCCATCCACCATCATGCGCAGTGTACCCAACAGTTTGAATTGAACTGGAGGCATGTCAGAGCGCAGCAGGGTCTTGATCCTCTCGGTTACCCCGTCCTCCAGCATCCGCACTTTGTTGGTGGCTGGAAGACAAAGACATCATTTGCATTTAGCAGGTTTCTGTAGATATTGTGTATCTGTGTTTTAGTGTCATCATTTGTATGTAACAAATTTGGTTCATGGAGTCATATCTCTACTGTTTGCTTTGATCGGTACCAGGAATGGCCAGGTTTCTGAGCGCACTCAGTCCAGCATGTTGCACAGATACGTCTCCTTCGTCGACGTGCTGCTCCAACAAGGTCAGGATGTACGGAACCACGCCGAGGTCCAGCATCTTCACACAGTTACTGTCTGATAGAAACACAGCAGGACAGCATTTTTTAAAACCTGATGCATCTTAAAAATGTAGCTGCAATATTTCATCACTCAACACAAACCCAATGCTCACCATTTACAAACAATATTATCTGAACAGTAATTAAGTGATATTTGTCTGCTTACATCTGTTAATTGCATCATTTTTATCATTTATGCCCTCAGTTACAATTACCTACAGCTGAGTGATGGACACATCTGTTCAACGCACAGTGTTAAAAGGGGGTTAATTCCAGATTAACCTGACAGGGGCAAAAATGAGGGCCCCTGTTCCCCCCACTCTATGTGCAGTGTGTACCGTTTTTCTACCACTGTTTACACAGATTCATATAGGGATTAGCAACATGTTAGCCACTTTGGGGCCCCCTGGAGTTTGTGTAGCAGTTGCCAGCTCTGCCCAGTGGATCCAAGAAGACTATATTGAAATTACCAGAGAGATATGAAATGTGTGTCTCACTGATGTTGTGAAAAGTATTTCAATAAGGAGATACCAAATCTCAAAGAAAAGTACTGTATGTTTTGTGCTGTGTTTGCTTGATTACCAGGTGTCTCAGTTTATTTTATGGCGGTAACTGCTTGTTTGTCTCAGATCACCTCCACTTAGACAGCACACCTGCTGTCACAGAAGTCTCTTCACAGTCTGTGGTCCTTTCTAACAAATATCTCACCGTTCCTGGCAAAGTTGGCAATGGCCAGGGCTCCAGACAGCTGCAGCTGAGTGTTGGAGCTCTGCAGCCAAGACAGAACATCCTGGTACACCAGGCCTGAGCCCTCACCAAAACACTTCTGCATAGACTCATCTGACACACACACACACACACACACACACACACACACACATTAGTGAAGGAATCAAGCCACTAGTGAGGCAACACCATCATATGAAACAGAGCGGCTGCACGTAAGCTTGCCGTTAATGAATCTATGGTGAGACGATATGTGATGAAGATTATCTGAGGCTGTTCAACTCCGACACTGAAGAGGACGACTTCAGTGTCTTTAGTGCGCAGAAGAAATGAAGTGACAGTGGTTTGGTGTTCATTAGGTTTAAATGGTGAGGAGGAAGATAAATAGTGACTTGTGTCTTCATTTCATGCGAGAATGAAGCGACTTTAACAGTGTGCAGTAGGTAAAGGTGACAGTGATTTGGTTTTAAACACATTCAGAGATGTCAAAGTCCCACCTGCATTACTCACCTCCTAAAAGTAGTGACACTATGAGGTTGGAGGCAATCTTGATGCTGCAGAGGTCGTGGGGGTCAGAGCCTCCCTGCAGACCCCGAATCATCTCTGATAATGCCTCTGGTACTCCTGACTCTGCAAATTGCAGCTTCAGTGTGTCTGGTGGTACGATAGAACCAGACAGTTTACTAGTTTAACAGCTAACACTTTCAACACACATCAATTTCAATAAATGTGCATCAAAATAAAAAAAGACTGATTTTTATGTAATACGTGGCATTGAACATTATTCCATGTTGGAACAGCTGACATTATACCAGTAGTAAATATGATTCTGTATATTAGATATATAATAATATAACTAAATATTGTACAAACATCTTGATCCTTAATGATTTGAATTGTGCATACTTCTATGTAGGATTAAACAATATGAATGAAAATCTTTTGGCTAATCCAGTAAATTAAATATCTGACAAGTATGTAATTTATGTAATTGGTATAAAAATCAACAATTTTCCAATATTCTCCTTCAGCAATAAGCTCTGACTCTATGCTGATGATATTTTATTATGTGTTCAAAAGCTTACCTAATCTCTCCCAAACACGTTTAGAAAATCTGTGCTTATATATATATATATATTTCTATATTTATTTATTTTCTCTTTTTTGATCCCTTCCATGTCTCTCTTTGTTTCTGTGCCAGGTTGTAAAATGAGGGGAAACATTTCTGATGGCTGACAAATGTATATAAACTCATGTTAGGAAACCCAAACTCTATTTGTCCATCTCTTAGCACAAGCCTGACTTTATTCATCCTTACTTGAGAGGTTTGAAAGCTGATCTAAACTGAAAAATCAAGTCATGCCTCTTTCCTGGAGCAGGTCTTACCACTCTCGCCCAGTGAGCCCAGTATTTCCAGGATGACATGTCTGCGTTCAGCATCAGGAGCCCGTTTCAGCTGAAAGGTCAGTACGTCTGCCACATCCAGCTCTGCCAGGGCCTCCCTCGCAGAGTCTGCAAACATAGGGGTCTATAACTATAGACAGTGTAGGAGGTAACTAATTATCCTGACTACCGGTTTAATAGATCATACAGCTCATTTAACTCTTTAACTTTTTTTTGAAACTGTAAATTTCTCATCTGTTTTAAAGAAGGACTGAACAATGACTAAAGCCACATCTTCATTAGTATAGTATTATATAGTTATAGTAACTATTTATAGTATTATTAGAGTATTTTACATCTCTGTTTCAACCTCACCTGTCTAACATTCACCACATATTCTGTTTTCTTATAGCCGACATGACTTTTTAGGGCCTCATTCTTTCCAGTGTTCGAAATAGGTTTCTTTACATTATACATTATGTGTTGTAATGTTTACTCTGATTGGTGTTTGGAAACAGTGTTGTTGTGTGTCTGATAAGGGGCAGTTAGTCTCAGCACCAACGCTTTTCTGGGCTCAGCTGGATTTAAGGTGGTGTTGATTATCAGTGGGCATCTGCCTAATTCTGCTTTACATGCATTTGTAAAGTAGTATGTAGGTTATGTATGTATGATTCTGTATTTTCTATATGACTGAAAAGGGATATCTAGGAGAACACATGGCGAACATGCAAACACGACACAGAGATGACCAAGAATGTCACTGGTCACATGTCTAAATACTGAGAGAAGGTGATGCCCTGGGGAAATCATAGTTGATTAATAATTGTACCTGTGATAATTATGATTACTCACTAATTACCTATGTCAGCCAGGTTACAGAGGGCCAGCAGGCAGACGTTGACCAGAGGGTCATTCTCAGGATACTCCCTCATGATGGACACCAGTCTGGGGATTACACCACTCTGGACCAACTGGTCCTGTTGGTATGCTGGGTGGGAGTGTACAGAGAGAATATGGAAGAATATCGATCAAAGATACAGTAACAGATGACCAGAGACACATGAAAGTACATTTGTTAAACTCTGTCCAGTGAGAGGGAGGCATGTATGTAGTTCAGGACTAAGTACAGTAGGTCACAAAAGGTCAACAAGACTGCATTGTTCCAAAGCTGCATCCAAATGCAGCTGGGTTTGCATGTACAATATGTCCATCTTTTGTCTGAATTTGGAGAAGACAGCAAATGTTCCAGCATGCTAAATTTCATGGTATGCTGTCACTTGTTGTTGTTCAGGCGTCAACTCATGAAGCTGACACAAATATGATTCTCATTACTACTGATACTCTGGTGGTAAACAGTTGGACTCTATCCACCCCATGATTTACACCACTTGACTACCAGGGACCACCTGACTGATGTGGACTGATGTTGGTTCTTGCATCAGTGTATGCTGTGTCATATGCACAGCTTGAGTTTACATGTTCACACACTCCTGAAGGGTTGATCCCTATGGAGCCCTATGGGGCTCGTAGGTATATATCAGGCTATAATCCAACTTCTTAGTCAAATATTAAAATGTTTCTGTTTTGAGAGAGCAAAGACTTTAACGGTGATATTAATGTATGTGTGTCAATATTAAAATAAGGCTGTGATCATTTATTAATCACCCTCATCTCTATTTCTGACAATGAGATATAGTATATTTTTTTGCCTATATGCTGGCAATGCTGCAAGACTAGTTACGCATACGGGAGATGAATAAAAAAAAAGTATGGAGAATTATATAAGTGTGCGTATTGCATGCACACTAATTAAAGTGTCAGTGGTAATAGCATGTAATTAATAATATTAAATTGAAAAACAATAGATTTTACATAAACACAGTACCTGGTAATTAAAGCTGAACACTGACTTGCTGTCTGTCACTCTCTACTCCTCAAAAGAACGCAGTCTTTGCCTTATCAGCACACTGTTTACCATCAGTAAACCCTGCGGACTGAGCCAGCACTGTCACATCGACTCACAGTTGTCGAAGCAGATGCGTCCAATGGCCCTGCCAGTGTTCAGCAGCATCTCCTGGTCATTGCTGTTGAGATGAGGAACCAGCACCTTCACCAGGCCTGCCTCGATGCACGGCTCCCTGACTGCAGCTGCAACACACAAGAATAACATTGAACTCCTGGAACTGCCTTTAATCCCCCCTTAAAGACACCACTAAGACATGTTTTAAGACATACAAAATACAATAAAATGTTTTCAGTAATGTTGTTTTAATTCTCCTGCTCCTCCTGGAGTCATGATGTCCCAAATCATGCTCATAGGTGGACATCTTAAACTCAAATGTAATGTACCGTAAGCAAAAAATGTCCCTCCTTCAGTAGAATAACATTAAAACAGCCTTCTAGTGTCAAACTTTGCACATACTCATTCTGTCAAACATCCAACTCTAGGGACAACAGCAGCAGATGATTTGCTTTGTGTGTAGTCATGAAGGTGACTACATTGCTGTTTAAGTAATCGACTGTAACATTCAAAACAATATAATTTGTGTTTGCTATACTTTATATTATTATTAGTACATTCCCCAACGTGATCGTGAAACTTTACTCTTAGTTTATATTATTTAAGGACATCATTGTTTTTTTTAAATGTAATAATTGTAGCTGTATCCTACCTTCTCGGGCCATCTCTGCTACCACTAGAGCTACCTGGCAGCTCAGGCTGCTTTTACTCCGTAAAGCCTGTGCCAACGTGGGTAAAATCCCACTTTTTGCAATCTCAACAGCAGCATCTTTCTCTGTGGACACACACAAACATTTAGTTTACAAATGGCAACAAAAGACATACAGATGTACTACTGTTTTCTGAGCTGAACATGACTGTAGACAAAGCGTAATAAAAAACCAACATGGTTCTGTGTGTGTGTGTGTGTGTGTGTGTGTGTGTGGTGCGTGTGATACATGACTTACTCTTTTCCAGCAGTGCAGCCAGCATTGCATCTAAATGAGGATTGAGCTCCTCCTCAATCAGTTCTGTACTCACACTGATGGCCTTTAGTGCCTCTTCAAGAGAATCTACAATACACACACAAACATACACCATCATCACCAGCAGCAGCAAACTTAACCATGTCAAAGCTTATACCTTAAATTAAACAATCCTACTCTTGTCTTAAACTATTTGTCCACAGTGACATCGTGTGAAATAATATAAAAATCTAACAAATGTGAGAAAAAAATGTAAATTAAAAAATCTAGTTAGAGACAGCCTAAGTCCAATACGCTCATGGCCAATCAAAGCCTATTACAGATTATAATATACTATATAAAGCATGATTTACCTCAGACCATTTTAATGTGAGCACAATGAAAATACAACAGTGTCCTATATCAACATATATGAATAAAGCCCATCACTAAAACAAAACCATGCTGACTATGCAAAAAACATACTAATGGCAACTGAATCATTGTAGTTTGGAAATAAACTTATCACTACAATATACGGTGAAAAAAGGAATCTGCAGCAACTGCGGCACCATTAAATTTGCTATGGGTACTGATCCCCAGAGGATGATCCTTTTGCCCCCTCTACATTTTCTAGTGTCACCAAAACTGAAACTGCCATCCACTCCCCTTGAAAAACACAGTATTCCATGAAAAGTATTTTCAAAATGAATGTTTTTTCCTATGAAATGTGTAGTGGATATTATGATATGGTCTCCAGAGGATAAAAAAGCACAATGCTCTCACCCTGTGCCGCCACCACATTACAATATCACTTGTCACACATACATGAAATATACTCAGTACATTCATGAACCCTTTCCACTTTGATCACTCAGTTGCTAAATGTCAACATCACCCATGTGAATCCTCAGAGTGCCATTCGCTTTAAAGGGCCAAAGTGGTTATGACCCCATGAT
>CM072871.1:21577500-21832500 GCA_036937835.1 Pampus argenteus | reverse complement strand
CAGACAGCTTTCTCTCCCTCCTCCCTTATACGCTCTACATCTATTCAAAGCTCATCAGTTGATTATCAGCAACAGAGAGAGACGCCGAAGCAAAGATACAGAGCAGGGAGTCGTGACACAAATACACACTTCTCCCTGCTGGGGGTTGTGACTGGAAAATGTCACGATGTGTCAAAACAACAGCCAGTAAATTAATGGTTGGGCAGAACAGTACAACGTCTGTGAAAAGCTGTGCTTGTGTATTTGAGTGGGTTGGGGAAGAGGAAGGAGTGGGGGTCTGGGCTGCTGGAACAACTATCATTGTGAGAACCTACATTTTCTAGCCAACTATGAGGATATGCATAAAATACAGATCACAGTGAGAATTCCAAGAACCACTACCATGGCTGAATGCTAATACCAAAGCAGAAAATATTCAGATTGGCCACTCTGTGGCTTAAAAAAATCCAGCCATGACTGTTCTTCTTGTTCACCATGTCCCAAAAGTTCGTGCACCACAGAAAAAGTCAACTCAGATTGTGAATATTCAATAGAATGCATTTATTCAAAAAGCCAGTGTATCCCCCCACATCCTAATTACTGCCTGTTGGGTATAAAATGCACTAAGTTCTTTAGAACAGAAGGCTCAATGTTGGCCCACTCCTGCACAGCCTTCACATTGAGCTGTTTCATGGTAGTAGGAGGTGGGCTGTGGAAGACCTGAATGTTCAGGATACCCCAGCAGTTCTCAATCAGGTTGTGGTCGGGAGTTGGGTGATCAAAGCCAGGAAGCTGCTCAGAACACCACTGCTGAGTTGTATGAGCAGTATGTGCACCATATTGCACAAACACATTGAATTGCTATGGGAAGTAGCAATGGCTGGAGAATGTTCTTAACATAATACTCAGCGTTGATGGTGGTGCCCTGGGGTCCAACATACAACTCAGGCAGCCCTGAAGATGACATCGCCCCCCAGACCATGCAACGGGTGCTGAACTTGACCTGTTCAGAAGGTGCTACTTCCATTCAATTGTCAGTGTGAATGCAGTCGTTTTGGCTGTTGGAAGTTATCAGAGAAAACCCAGTTTTCCCAGTCTCTTGGGGTCATTTTAGCATACTTCTTTGCAAAAGCAAGCCACTTCTCCTTTTGCAGTTTGGTAAGATGATGAATCTGTTGCCTTCTATATGCTCTCAGACCCAGTTTCTCAGTCAGAAAATCAAATCAAATCAAATCAAATTTTATTTATATAGCCCAAAATCACAAAATACATTTGTCTCAGAGGGCTTTACAATCTGTACAGGGAGTGACACCCTCTGTCCTTAGACCCTCGATTCGAGTGAGGAAAAACTTGCCCACCAAAAAACCTTTTAACAGGGAAAAAGGTGGAAGAAACCTCAGGAAGAGCCACAGAGGAGGGATCCCTCTCCCAGGACGGACAGACGTGCAATGATGTCACATGTACAGAACAAATCAACAAACACATATCGTACACTCACAATGAATAATGGTGATAAATAATGACAATAATAAAATGAGAATAATGACAATGAATGATGAATTATTACAGTAACAGTGAAACTAGTGGTAAAGATACAGATGCACAGTAGCAAATCATTAACTAACTATAAACTGTAATAGGGATATGGCAACAATGATGACGGCGACAACACATGCAGTAGACACCACGAAAACAATGGATGGTACTCTGCATCCCCAGTATTCTTTAGTCTTCAACTGAATCAGTGGCAGGATTGGTGTCTCTTTCCCTTGGCCTTGCGGATGAGGTCCTTGGCCCTTGAACTCAGAATTGAGGGGTGACCTGCACAGGGCATGTCTTCAAGGGAATCACCATTCTGGTATCTCTGCCACCACTTCTTCACCCATCATATGCTTCTGCCATTGGTCCTGAGGTACTTCCCTGCAAGTTGTCCCTGCCCTGTGCAAGGCAATGGCTTGAGCACGGACTTGAGGCTTTGAAAGTGCATTTTTTCCAGATTTTTGTTTGGCCATTGTGGCAACACTACCAAAAAGGTTCTCTTAGTGACATGCTTCATGGTCAACCAAGAAATTTATAGGCTATCACAAAAAGATGAACTACTTAAACAGCGTCACAACTTGTGGCTGACCAGGTGCAACCCATTTTGGAGACAAACAGACAAAAGTGTTGCACATTGTATACGTTCAACAGTATTTAGCAAAGGATTGCCACAAGTAGAGGCTGAATTAAACAGGTGTCTATCAGACAAGCTGGGTACTTGATAGGAGCAAGTTTTGAATTGTGTCATCTGCAGGAAACTGTGGAAAAAGAGAGCATCAGCAAATGACAGATCTTCCAGTGGAACAACTACAAACAGCACGACCGTTCACCTTTGTGGGTCTGTTGTAAGTCCAATTGTTCTACACCAGAAGATTTGATAGATATTTGTTTCTGCAGCATTAATGAAGAATTGTGATAATCCAGCCTGGAAATAAGAAATGTGTTAACTAGTTTTCTGTATCTTTTTGAAACTGGATGTGACTGATTTTAGCAGTGTTATGTAGGTGAAAAAGGTCTTTCAACATTAGTTTCCCTACGATGATGCTGGAAGCCAAGGTAATGCCATCCAGAGTAGCTCTATCATTACATGATGTGTTTCTTAGGTGTTTAGGACCAAGCACAAGAACTTCACTTTTCTGAGTTTAGTAGTAGAACATTACAGATCATCCAGGACTTTATGTCCTTAAGACATGTTTGAAGTTTAGTAAACTGATTGCTGGGCTTCACTGATCAATATAAGTGTGTTTCCTAATAATATTACCTATAGAAAGCATACATAAGGTGAATAGGATTGGTGGAACTCTGTGTCTAACCTTTTAGCGTCTGGAGGATTTATGTACAAACATGTACAAACTGAAACCAATCTGATAAATAGGCCTTAATACCAGCTTAATGCAGTTCCTTTTATGCCAATTACATGTTGTAGTGTCTGTAGTAGGATGTGATGGTTGATAGATGCAGCACTGAGATCTAACAAAACAAGTACGGAGAGAAGACCTTTGTCTGATGCAAGTAGGTGGACATTTGTAACTTTCACCAGTGCTGTCTCAGTGCTATGATTCTAAATCCTGACTGAAAATCCTCAAAGAAACTAATGTAAAGTAGGAAGTCACATAGCTGACTGGTGACCGCTTTCTCAAGGATCTTAGACAGAAAGGGAAGGGTAGATACAGGTCTGTATTTGGCTAAAAACACCTGAGTCAAGAGTTTTGTTTTTAATTACAGGTTCTTTAAATGACTGTGGTACATAGCCTGTTCATGAATATTGATCAGATCTAATAAAGTGTTAATTAAGGGTAATACCTCCTTAAGCAGCCCAGTTAAGATATGAGACAGGTTAATGGTTTAGATGAAGAAATGGTCCACTCTGGAAGGTGTATTGGAGAAAAACAGCGTTAGAGTTATTTCTAAGATTCCTGTGTTTGGGGATATTTACTCTATATGAATATCATTTCTAAACCAGGATGAGTTTTAGACAGCTATGTTAAGTATTAGTGGATGTGTTCCCCGTGTTTTCAAAAATGGTTTATGTAATACTGTTTCTGTGAAATGTATTAAGTAAACATATGAATGAGATTGTTTACTGAGAGGTTGGAGTATGAACCCATAGAAATGCTTTACAGCAGTTGAGAAGACTATTAATTAAAAAGAACCTACTAAATAAATTCACATTCAGTCAGTAGTCAGGTATTTAACAGTGCTCACCAACAGAGGAGGCCTCAGCTGGGAAAATTAAAGGAGATGAAGCCCAGTGGCAGGATTTCTGCTGCCTCTCTCTGAACAGTAGGGGGCGTGCTTGTACCTTTACCTTCTCTTGGAGGGCAGTCAACAGGAATGCTCCTCATCAGGTGGTCACCACAAGCCCCCATCCCACCTCAGCACTGGGCTTGCATCCAATTTCATCATCAGTGAGATACTGTGGCATGACGAAACCCTGCAGGTCCTTTTAAATGGTTCTGAGAAGACTTCATGAGAAATAATGTATCAACAGACCAGCAGGTGAAGTCTTCTAATGATGAAATCCCCCAGATCTAATTTTAGAAAGCTGTGAACTGGTGTGGTCATTTTAGACTTAATGCAGAAATAGCCTAACAAGGCAAAAAAGAACTACTACAAGAAGGGCACAATAGAACTTCACTGGAGTAAAAAAAGAAAAGAATTTATAAGTTTGGCCTTGATTAGCTTGCTTAATTGTATGTCCTTTTATTATTAATTTTTTCACTTTTTATGTTTAAAGATTTTGCAGCGAATGACCGAAAATGTTTTGATGAAAGCCGGATAGCCAAAAACGTTTTGTGACAAATAAATCAAGTGAAAGATACACTTAAGTGAGACCCTTGCTTCATGAAAAATGATGCAGTGTTCATGTCGTCATATTGGCGTTATCATGATTATGGGTTTCCAACTTGTAGATATTCCTCACATTAACATATAAGTTGTAATTATGTCAGGGAAACGCTGATTTTCCTGAAAGCCCCAATATATCCGACCACATGTAATGATCCAAAAGCGCATGAAAACCGAGTAAATATGGCTGCCTTTTACCAGTTTTTCTTTAAAAAAAAAAAAAAATTTCCTTCCATGAAGCGCACTGGGATATCAGATGGGAGATAAAACAGAGGGCAAAGTTCATATAAATGAACTGTTACCTGTTAAAGCTGAAAAACTGTGGCATGTTAACCAATAATGCCTGACGTCCATGAGATATTTATTGCTTATAAATGGAATTTACGGCTTACTACTTTACAACATTCTCATCAGATGATTTGTATCACCGTGAGCCCCAACAGCATATATTCCTGACAATGACATGTATAGTGTCACCTGATTGTGATTTCTGCACGAATCCAAAGCTTAGCAGAAGCCAGTGGGCACAACTTTTTTCATTCCGTCGTGTACATTTTTGAGGGCACAATATAAAACATCAATTTCAAACTAAGACTTTGAACAATCAAATGGAAAGTGACTGTAAATACAGTGCGCTGCAAAGTAAAGTGGGAATTATTTTTCGAATAGTGTTTACACACCCAGGTGGTCCTGAGAAAAAGTTTAATTGGGTTATTTTTAAGTGAAAACACCTGTGTGAGTGGATTATGTTGTTAGGATCGTTAACAACAACAAGAGGGTGTAATGTGAAGGGACTAAATCAACTTAAGCAATACAACTATGTTTGATCCTTAGGAAACCAGTGTACAACATGTGGCAGCAGCAAAATTACACATTCAAGAATTTCTAAACAGCTTTGACTGTCCTAAATGAAGAATCATAGCACTAGAGCAGTGGTGCAGTTGGCTTGTACAGAGTGAACTTAGGTTGTGACTATGTATAGAGGTGGGTAATTTCATGAAATATTTAGCTGAGAGTTAAGAACACTGTCTGATAACATGATACAACACAGATGAAACATTTGTTCTAAAGGGAGTGTGCTCTCCTCAGACTAATTCAATTACTATAGCAGACAATCTAATTGTGCTTACTTTCCATAAGCGGACTCCACTGGGTGAAGAGCTCCTTTGGTAACTTACTTTCCACTCTAGGTTGAGTAATCTAAAGCATATGATTTATTTAATGAAACCCACTGAGACTTGAGCTGTGATTCCTAGAGGAAGTAGTGTTAATTGCACCAAAGCAGAAAAGGTCAGGGGGGTCATTAAAAAAACTTATTTTATAAGTTATGCTCATTATATAAGATATCCTCTGGGACCATAAATATCCACTGATCATTTCATGGTTCTGGAATAACACAATGACCATACAAACATAAACATTTCCCTAATATCTCATGCAGTAAAACAGTAGGATGTGCTCTTTTATGTACAAATTAACCAAATGAGACACAATGTGTTTTTTGGTTTTTTTTTACTTTGGAGAGAGCCAGCTGTTTCCTATGTTTCTCATTCTTATGCTAAGCTAGGCTAACCACATCCTGACTCTAGCTCCATATTTAACATGCAGATACACAACTGATCTTCTCATCTCACTCAAAAGTATTTTTTGAAAGAGTATCTGCCTCATTGTTCCTCAATGCCAGAGAAACGCTATTTGAGGAGTCATTAAACACATTAGATCCCTACAGTGATGTATCCAGTGTGCGTGCAAGGACTATTCTAAACAGGTAGAACATTAGTATTCAGTCAGTAGTCATACAGGAACATAATTCGTACGAATGCACTGGTGCATCGGAACACCTTAGTCATTCATTAACTGGACTTCAAGGCAGACGTGAGAGTGGAATTGTTTCATGCACAGTCATTGCATGTGTCTGAGAAGGACATGTCTTCCCTCATAACAGCTTATTCTCACTTCTTTCTATACATGAATGTGTATGGCTAACTGTGCTGCCTGTAAGAAAACAGTGATGCAGCAGTGTGCTGGTGTGAAGGGGGGGTGGGGGGCAATTTCTTTGAGAAAAACACTGGTATTCTCCAGACAGATATGTGCTTCATTAGCTAATGGTCTTGTCAGGATAATCTATTCAGTCTGTCAGACAGCCACAGACAGTCTGCTGCTTTTCCACCAGGTTGTCCTTCACCTCCGTTTGGCTCCAACTCACTTCCCTAAAGGCACTGGCTGCTATTCTCTTTCCTGCTCTGGTTCTTGTTTTTTATAAGTCTCCAGGAAATGAATGTAAGTCAATGTAATGTCTCCTGAAAAGATAGAAACCCAATGTATGTGTGTGTATGTGTGTGTGTGTGTGTGTGTTTTCTTTTATTACTTTGGTCTTTTTGTCATGCCTTGTTCTCAAGACAGTTTAATTTAATTTACTGAAAACGAATTTCAATTCACTGAAGCTGTCGTTAAAAGCAAAACACATTCCTACTGAGTGTGAAAGGTGGACTGAGCGCTCAGCAGTTACTTGTCACCCATGTTCATCTCCTTAACACACACTTTATACTCAAACTGTCTGTTACTGACATCTGTGGTTGTAGATCAGCGGTCAGCAGGAGGGCAGCGCAAGATGAATCCCCCAAACTCCATTTCTTTCTCTCTCTTGTCACTTTTATGCGCATATATTGCACAAGTCATCCCCAATCAGCTGGGCTGGGCTGGGTGTCTCTCTCTCTCTTTCTCTCTCTCTCTCTCTGCACACACACACACATACATACATATATACATGCATACATACAAATGTATCTCTATCTCTATCTCTGTAACTCTATCTCTCTATTATCTCTCCATCTCTATCTCTATATTATATATTTATCTCTATATCTCTGTATCGCTTTATCTCTCTATCTGTTTTAAATCTCTATATATCTCTATCTCTTTTTCTCTATATCTCTCTATTCATCTCTTTATCTCTCTATCTCTATTTTCATATCTCCATATCTCTATCTCTGTAACTCTATTTAGAGATCTAGAGACTCTATCTAACTCTAGAGAGAGAGAGAGAGACTGAGAGAGAGAGAGAGAGAGAGAGAGAGAGAGAGAGAGAGAGAGAGAGAGAGAGAGACTGAGAGAGAGAGAGAGAGAGAGAGAGAGAGAGAGAGAGAGAGAGAGAGAGAGAGAGACTGAGAGAGAGAGAGAGAGAGAGAGAATTAATTGCTTTTGTAGTCTCAGGGAACCAGGTCCAGCCCACAAACACACCTCTAACAGGGAGGCCACTGCCTAAACAGCAGGGGTCACCACACATACACACACTATGCCAGCTGCTACTTTCCCCAGACATTGTGCCCCTATCTATTATGCAGTGCTAGGGTTACACACACACACACACACACACACACACACACACATACACACACACACACACACACAGTAGGAATCTCTCTCATCATGCAGCATAGCTGAATCATAATGGAGAGAAGACTTTTGGTGTGTGTACTATTGGAAGATGTTTGACAGCTCATATGCATGGCATTGTTAAAGTCAGTGTTAGGTGGCATGCAGTACAAATAGGAAATGTCCAGAAATGTGTACCAGTTTACAAAATCACTGTATTTGCAGATACTTTATACAAGGGTTGTATCACAATGCGACAGGACGAGAAGAGGATGAGCACCTGTAGTCTGCATCACCAAGGATCTGATATAGTCCACAAACAAACAAACAAACAAACAAATTAGAATTTGAAACAGTTGCTTTTTATTTCTAGGTGGGGGCAGACAGATCTTCTATAGGAGAAGCCAGTGCTAACAAAGCAGCAGTGATCCAGTTAGCACTCCCACACACTGCACTGGTAAATATACAGATCTGCTGAGAGCTTTCAGAACTGAGTCATTTTGTTGCCCTGCAGGCAAAGAAGACAAAAGGGGTCAAAGGTCATGCTACAGCTGGAGAAGCAGAAACACAAACAAGGCAAAGCTGAAATACTGAAAGGCATTCCTCAGACTCCCAGTTCAATCTGTTCTCAGCATCAAACTGCTCCTGATTCAGAAGGTGCTGGAGAAAAGTTTGTAAATTCTATGCATGGGAAAATACTTAAAAAAAATGCTTTAATTAGACAAAATGTTGCTACATTCTGTGTATCATAGTCTTTGCACGTGTTTATACTGATATCACATAGCACTGTATCTCTAAATACTTTATTGGTCTGTAAATGTACTTTTAGAAAGTTGGCAGGAAAGTAGGAAATCCTGGGTGGAGGGGAATATATGACGAGCCAATAAGAAATTGTGGTACAAAATGACCTGTCACTCACCATTTCATCTTGTTACCTGCCTCCAGCTCTTTCTGCATCACTGAGCTGATCACAGTTGCCTCCACCCAGGTTCTCTGGCTGGGATTTGCTGAGGGTGTTAACAATTCCACTATCCTGACTGGATGGCAGTATTAACATTTTATGCTAACTAACTTCCCCTGCGTACAGCAGACACTATAGAAGCTCAAGTGAGGTTTTAAAACGACTTCTAGCAGACAAGCAAAACGGAGGAGCATGATGTAGAGTGAAAATGAAGTCTGGTAAGAGACTGAGGTTGACAGTTATATACATTAATAAAAACAATTTCTCTTCCCGTTCACATTTTTATTATTCATGCATTTTTGGTTCCAGGCTTCCAGTCAGCCAGGACGCGTTCTTTGTTGCAAAGAAATAACATCAATGACCCACCCCACCCCCGACCCACAACAAGCTCCAAGCAGCTTGTATTTCATGCTCTGCAGTCAATCATTTCCCCTGTTTGCTTGAAGATTATCAAAACAATGTCATAATTATACAGACATATCATCAGCAACTCATTCAGCGGATCAGCATAGCTGTGGAACGAGAAGCTTATATTTAATGGTTTGGGGAAAAGTCAGATGTGATAAACTGCGTCTTCTCAAGTCATCAGGGCTAAAGTTACATTTTTGAAAAGCTTTGCTTGGGAAGACACTTTTTTGGAGGGAAATGAAAACTACAATTTGAAGTGAAAACATATATTTGATATAAAAACATCTGTACTCCATGGGGCTTATGTTCTGACTTTCATATGTGTTCATATTTCTAGCACTGTAATGCATAAAACAGGAAATGGTCAATAGCTTTGTCAGCACATTGAATAGAATGCTCAAACACTGTCACCATGATTTATCAGTCCACTTGAATCCTCAAGTGGACTGATAAATCATAAACTTTGACCTGATCTTTTAGACTGCCCACTATTGTTATTTGTGTGTGTTCGAGGTCGTGAAGGTTCAAAGTTCATCCCAGACCTCCCACACCTTGTACTATAGCTTTGCTTCCATATGCATATACACCTAATTGTAAGAAAAGAATATAAGAAATGAAATGTGTGTGTGTGGTGGTCACAGGGTGTGAGGACTGAGTCAGATCACTGTGGATATTCCTGGCACAGAGTCAAGCCCATATTCCTTCTAGCACAGACAGAGACAACTGTGTGCAGCACATTTCCTGCAGGTAAAGAACGTGCAGAGACACACAGAATACCAGACAGCTTTCAGGCAGAGAGGTACAGGAATGTGTGTGTGTGTGTGTGTGTGTGTGTGTGTGTGTGTGTGTGTATGTGTGTGTGTTTTTAACATTATGATTTCTCAGCTGAATGTTGTGCATGTTGCTGTTTTTTTTTGTTGTTGTTGTTGTTTGTTTGTTTTTTACACCTGAATGTGGTCATGTGAGGCGTCACCTGCTGCGTGTCTGCAGGGAAATGACCTTGGACATCAGTGTCATCAACAACAACAATAATACAACAACTACAACAAAACAGATACAGATATATGCCCATCTGCATTTGAAAAGATAGGACATTTGGGAAACACTGCTTTATAGTACATAGTGTGAGAGACAAGTAGTTCCACCAGACCTAAAACTAAGCTGGCTTCCTATTTAATGAAGTCCAGGTGTTCATTGGCATTTTTCATGAAGTGCGTTCTTTTACTTTGCATATTTGTTTGAACTGGAGAGGTTTGAAATGTGTGTCAGTGTGTGGGTGTGTGTGTTGTTTCATCTGAAGGCATGATGTTATAGAGCTGAACCAGATCTCATTTGACTTGGTACCAACTCTAATAGCTGCTGACGCTGCATCCACTATGAACATGCCCTCTGAAACAGGCCGATGTTAAGACTTGCCTTGCATTCTCCCAGAATGTCATGTAGCCATAGGCCAAGTGCAAAAAGAGCACAGTGCAGAGGACTTCAACACTGGAAACTGTAGACAACAGTAGTCTTCATGCTGGAGCAATGGGAGTGAACTGAAACACAGAGTCAACATGACGACTGTTACCATCAGTTTGCATCATGTTTATACATCGTCCTACTTCTTTAAGTTATCCATGTGGTACTCAAGAGAGAAAATGTGCATTATGATGAATGCTCATCAAACTAATAGCCTAAAAGTTTAGATTGAATTGAGGGTAAGATAGATAATAAAAATTATTCATACTTCATAATGAATTACATTTACATTATTAGGATTCAAGGATTTTTATTTGTCATTACAACACATGTAAACATGGGATGCAACGAAATTGGTTTCCCCTGGTCGTGGAGCAGCCCAATTTCCAAATATAAAATAAAATATAAAATAAAAAATAAAATAAAAAATAAAATAAAAAATAAAATAAAAAATAAAATAAAAAATAAAAAATAAAATAAAAAATAAAATAAAAAATAAAATAAAATAAAAAATAAAATAAAAAATAAAATAAAAAATAAAATAAAAAATATATATATATACATATGTATATATATAGAACATAAAATATAAAAGTAAAGGCAAATTTAAATTTAAGAAAAAGTATATACAATGAATAGAGAAACAACAACAGTATTCCCGATGTGTGGAATATTATTAGTTATTCATGCCACTCTTCGGGAGGGGATTTGCAACCTTTTCCGAATCGGCGTTGTCGGCGAATTATCACTCAAATCTGCTAATCTGCAGTGCCCCTCAGAGTGTCTGTTGTCTTAGTCTTAAGTTATAGATTTATAGAGTCTATCATATGTTATACTGTATGTAAAGATCAATGGTTCTTTGTGTAGATGGAGCGTTGTAGCTGACGTTATTCACAAAGTCTTGCCTCTATTTGCCAAGTTTCTCTCCAAATGTAGCACAAATTTTAACAGAATTTCCAGAAAACGGGAGTCAAGATAAATATTTGATGGCTCTATTCTCCAGTTTAGAGTGATTAAACCATCACAGAAGAAGAGGGTGCAACAAGGTGACATAAAAAAGTGCAAGTAAAACGTCAAACGATGGAAAACCATGTGGAAAACGTATGGTTGTTTAACATATCAGTTTAAGGACAGGCTTTCTTCTGTCCACCCAGATCTGATGTTTTCATCTTTTCAGCACAGTAAGAGCTTGGTTGACGTGATTGATTTATTCACTTGTTTGCAATATTTGAACTTTTTCAGTTTCAGTTTCAGATACAGGGGTGACAACAGCTCCATCCGTTTAAAAAAATGAATGGATTAATGAATGGATGGATGGATGAATGGATGGATGAATGGATGGATGGATGAATGGGTGGATGAATGGATGGATGGATGAATGGGTGGATGAATGGATAAATGAATGTTTTGCTTCCAACAGCCAGCTCTAGTTTCACAGCTTGTTTGTAGGTTTGAAGGATCAGCGTTCTACCATCTGATTAATGTGCATTATATTTTACGTATAAACAACAGTACATTGTCACATACTCTGTGTCCTAGCAGCCACGGGGCTTGACGGGGGTTCGGTCCTGAGCATCTGCGCGTGTTACACGGCGGCGCGGGGGGAGCGAGGGACCGTCATCACTGCTTGTTTTAATTATTATTATTGTTAATAGTAGTCACAACGGCAATAGCATGGTGAATAATAATAGTACAAGTATACCGTGGTATAATATAATATGATATAAAAATAATTTTAATAGGTCCCTCACTGCATTCACTTCGTGAGAGCGAGGGACCTAATGATGCTTTTTATACTGTAGGAGTTTCCACGCAGCGCATAACAATGAGTTACGACAGCACGTGGATGTTTTACGACACTGACTACTAGCATCTTACGGCAAGACATGGCGGTACCCAGAGCAGCTTGGTGAATGAGCTGAGTGTTGGGGTCGTGGACTGAACATAGCTTGTTTTCCACCTCTTCTCATTTACAGACGGCTCCGCACATCAGCGTAGCGGGCGAGCAGCGCGCCGGCGGCGGGGCAAAGTGAGACATGGCGACGCAGGGAGGCGTCCTGTTCCAGGAGAAGGTCAGCAAGCTGCTCAGCAGACAAAACGGAAAACCTGCCATCAAACCCAGCAAGCCTCTGGTTCTCAAAGACTCGGTGGCCTCTCGCAAACCCAAGAAAAAAGGTAAAAAAAAGAAAGTCATGAGCAGAGATACTAGATATGAAGATACTTTTATCACATAAACGGATTCTGGCCGGCCTAAACCTTGTTGTGAAATTGACTGAATTCATTTTACACATATATATTCCAAAATAGCAAAAAACAAACACACACCGGTTTCCTTTAGACGTTGCAAGAAATATTTGGTATTAGTGATACTTTACGCAGTTCGATGTTCCAGTGAACACTGATGGCATTATTAAGACATAACCAACATCTCTGGATGTAGCAGCAAGAGGAAAGTTGGCCTGAGATTGAAGAGAAGGATTGCTCAAATAGTCAAGAAAAGATGAGTTTTGACAAGCCACAGAAAAATGATTTGGACAAAACAAAATTATGTGCAGGGCACAATGAAATTAGAAGACTATCAAGGTGTTTTGGAGCAACACACACCCATCAAACCTGAGAGAACTGGAGCAGAAGAGAGGCCAAACTAATAGTGGAGTGTAGAAACCTTACTCAGGTACATTAGCATAAAACACCCTAATCTCTAAACCTAAATCTCAGAAGAAGAAGAAGAAGAAGTGTGTGTGCAATAAAAAAATAAGATATCTCTGGTTCTGTTGCATCAATTTATGTATTTATTATGAGTCTGATAATGGTATGGAAGCACAATGCAATGGGAGCAATCTGTGGAGGACTCTTTTAGTGGTATGCTTGACTAATGCTGAGACGAAAGTTAGGATTACTGAAATCTGAACATTCCCGTGTATCTTTATTCATAACAGCAGTAGAGTCGACCAGTTTACGAAAGAGAAAACACGATGTGATGAGTTTAAAGTTTAGCTGGGAGGTTCAGACAGCTCTGTTCACAAGCTACCTGTCAGCTGTGTGAAATGTACCATTTTAGAATATAATAACACAGTTAATATTTTTTCACACATTAGTGTGAGAGGAGAGAGAACCGTTTTTATTGTTTGTCAATGTACGGATGTAACTTTAATGAAGAGCTAAGTAACAGAGGCACTTATCACCGTAGCAACATCCTACGGCTCGTTTGGACACTGCTAATTATGTGACTTATGAAATTGGTATCAAAGTGTAAACGCAAAGCTTTGTCTCCACAGAGGCCACCTGTATCACAGAGATATCAGTCATGATGGCCTGTTGGAAGCAGAACAACTTTATGGATGGTCTGTGCTCTGATGAGATTAAGTCCTTCTACACCTGTGTTGAGACCACTCGGGTACGTTCACACATTTCCATTCAGACATCACAACTGACACAATGATTTTACAGACAGTTTTCACCATCAGGGGTAAATGAAGTAAGAGGAATGCACGAAAAAAACACATTGGGAAATATGTTCAGAGAAAATTCCAGATTATAAAATGCACAAAACGACACACTAGGGTCAGGCAATATGGTTGAAAACAGTATCACAATATTATTTTTTCTAATATCTGACCATATGACAAATGCATACGAAATTAAAAGATAAGGCTGATGGTATTTTTCTTATTGTCCACTGTGAAGAAAGGCACATGATTTAATTTAGAGCTTTGCTAGCTTGGTGTTAAGTCACAACCTCTTGACTTTGTGCTGCTTTATACATTTCTCAAATAACTTTAACACAAAGTCGAGCGTTTGTGTTGTGTGGCACAAAAAGCTAGTGAAGGTTTGCAAACAGAATCGCTGAGAGTGAAAATGTGATTGCTGTTTTTACTGTTTGGAGCCGTCTAAACAAACCTGTGCTAATCACACTCTCAGGAAGGAACGTGTACCCAGTGCAGTGGTGTGACTCATTGTTTTTGGACAACAACGGAGGTCTACGGCACAGTGCAATACAATATATCAGTGTCTCAAAACATGTACAGAGGTGATCTTTAACATTATGAGTACAGTGTTTTTTCTTATTGATAGAAATGATGGACAGAGCTCTATACATACTCCATCCAAGCATGCTTAATGAAACATCAGTCTAGCTTAGATCCTGAGGTGACATATTGAAATACACGAGAGTTGTAATCACAGTGGCACAGCAGTTCAGCTGGCCGTAGCTTCCTCTCTCATCCACGAGTACACGATGCTGTTTCCTGCAGAATCTTCCCTGCACTGCTTTTCAAGTAGTATGTCCATGTCACGAAGTTGTTTCTGAAGTAAAATCCGAATAATAGTTGAACAATGTTGTAGTTCATTTGGATAAGTTTGGAAATTATTATTAGGCTGATTTCACACAGCTGAGTCAAGTTATCTTCTATTTTAATGCGCATAATGGGCTACATTTTATTTACTTAAGCCATGTGAGTGGCTTTGTATAGATAGATAGATAGATAGATAGATAGATAGATAGATACTTTATTAATCCCAAAAACTGGGAAATTGGAGTGTTTAGGCTGAAAACTGTATTTTTATATATCAATTTGTGGCAGGCCGTTAACGGCGTAACGCACTGCGATAATGTGAGACTCTTATTGAGCGATATAAAAAATACCGCCATTAATCTATTATCAAAATTGGGTTTGGAGCTGGGTCCTATAATAAGCAAACTGATGACTTTCAACGTGATATTTTAGCGCAGATGTATAAATAGCCGAATTGCACTGAAGGGGGCAATTCGGTTTTCGAACCTCTACGCGCCTGTGAATTACCGAACTACCAAACCAAACGTGATAGTCTATCATGGATGCAGCCACGAAGGCGCAAGGCTGCTTCAGGGAAAATTCATTTTTAAGAAGCTTCCCGATAGTGGCATCGACAAGACTAAGGTTGTGTTCACCTTATGCAATGCAGAACTGGTTTACTCTTCCAGTCTCAAATACCACCTGAACGCAAAGCATCCCTTTGCTATAAGCAGTCAGTGATGCATTTTGGCTCCTGTTCTAATGCATCCCCTGGTTTAAGAAACCCGTTCTCAAAGACTTACTTTTGGTCAGTACTTAGGTATTTCACATTCTCAACGAGCCATTTTAATCTAGATTAATTTCAAGTTTCAGTGAGATTAATATAGATTTTTTTTAAAAATAATCTATGCCCACCACTAATATCAAATCAAATTTTATTTGTATAGCCCAAAATCACAAAATCCATTTGTCTCAGAGGGTTTTACAATCTGTACAGGGAGTGACACCCTCTGTCCTCAGACCCTTGGTTCAAGTGAGGAAAAACTTGTCCACCATAAAACCTTTTAACAGGGAAAAAAAGGTGATGCACACATATAAAATATCATTTTATGATAGAAATGTTTATCTATACCTGCTCTAAATGCATAGTGTTATTATGCACTCTTTACATTTTACCACTGTTGTCATGTGCTGATCTTGGGAAGTCTTTCCACCGAGGAAGTGACAAAGAACCCTGGACACACCAATGCATCCCTCTCCCTTTATCAATCACATCATACTTCAACATCAAGTTAGAACGTTTCTGTGGTGAAGTCATTAAAAAGCACTAGAAACAAATCATCTTCCTTCTTCACAGGCTGCGATGAAGAATGCAAAAGAACAGACGAGAAATCAAGGAGTACGCCTGTCCCCAAAAGAAGCCACGACACTGCTGAAGAGATATCCCAACCTGCACTATGAGATCTAGAAAATAATTTTCCAATGCATATGTTATATGGATTCATAATGTTAAGGTATTGTCCAGAGTGGTTTGGTTTAAGAAAACTCATCTCTTTTATAATCAGATATAGATATATATCATCTGTCAACCACTGTAATATTTCTACAGTTGGATAGAATGTACATTTGTTGTTGTTGTTGTTGTCAATAAATGAAGTACAGAGATATCATTGATGTGGGTGATTTCAACACTAACACACATTTCTTTTCCTTCCAAAGTTTATTCTATTATTTCATGTAGCTATGCAGTGTTCTGTAATATCCCAGCCTTTGTATTCACAACATACTGTGTATAATGCATTCTTTTATAATGTGACTCTGTTCTTGTCCTGAATTGGCTCTGATGAAAATGACTCAATTTTGTCTCAACCTAATTTAGCAGAGTGGTCTCACTCACTGCAGAGATGTTATTAGCGGACCTGATGGAATTATTCTTCTTGGATTTCATGGCTTCTGGCCGGCAGCTTACAGTTAGCGCCGAGATGCCTCGTCATTCCTGTGGCGGCTGAGAACTGATGGTCGCTGACTGAAGATATTGAAATAAAATCATCTTATCAGACTGATAAGGTTACAAAGATTAACAGTAAGCAGAGCTCAGTGTGGTTGATATTGATACTCCTGAATGGGTTGCATTTGATCAATTCATTTATCTATTAAACTATTTATCATTTTCTGTATGTTCCAAACTGCACACTCATTCCAGCATTTGAGTCTGCTGTGTGGATGGATGGAGAAGCTACTCACAGCTGCAAACGCAGACGATTAACTGACAGTAGCATTCCAAAGCATTTTGATAGCAACATCTGAAAACTATTATGACAACAAGAATAGCACATATTGAATTACATTAAGCATGTAGTATTTAAATGAGGGACACATCATTTTTAATGCATTTAACATTAGACATGTTGTTCACAGTATATGTGACTGTTCCCACCTCGTTCCGACTGCTACTCCACCCTCACATACTCTTAATACCAGCATTCCACCAAGTATGGACACGTAGCAATCACATTACATGTTCTTACCAACCAGTTTTAGTAAAACTTGGTGTTACTGATGTATGTATACTAGCTTGCACCAGGTTATCCATCAAAGTCTGATAATATTTGTATCAATGGTATTTAACGGTGCAGTATGTCTCCCAGTGTCGGCTGCAACATTTTAGACCTGAAGCAAGAGACAAAAAGCAGCAAGAAGCTTCCAATTTCACATCATCTCTATGTTTGCTTATACTTTCTCTGGATGTGACTAACAAGACAGTTCTTTGAGTAAAGAGCTGTGTCAGATTTACATATAGTGAATAGGCTGGAACAGTCAACTGTCTTTAAAGGGGTACTCCACAGATTTACTAAACCAGAGGAGCAGAGGCTGAGATTACCTTACTTGTCTCTAATATGAATCAAACTTCATAAACACTGGATTCTGCTTTTCCCATAATGTAACTCATTAGTGTCTTTTGTTTGTAGGCACTGCCCATTTCTGTCAAACTCATAAGTCCACGCTTACAGTTTGGTTTACAGGCTTTTGGTTCAACGTGTAAACTGCATCCTGAATCGCATACTTCCTTTTATTTTTAGTATCATGTTTTGCCATGAAAATCAACTACCACTACTCATTATCCCCAACTACTACTTTTATGTTGAAAGTTTACATAACATCCAGTAATCTTATAAAATATGTTGCACTGTTATAGATTAAACCAACCAGCAGTATATACAATAGTTAGCATCAGCTCCACCTTGACAGGCTACAACATTGCATCACTGCTTATTCAACTGAAAAAGACAAGCATGCATGTTTAGTGTTGCACTGTTGATTCTGCATCCTTTTTTTAATGAGCTTCCTCCCTTTCCGATTCGTTCCCACATTTCCTGATTCCTCTCTTATTTTCTCTTGTAAATTTTCAAGTAGAAATATTTAATGATGTTGCATGTTTTGACTTGGTTTCGTGTTTTGTTTGAGGCACAGGATGGATTTTGTGCTACGTTTGCATCCACCATTGTCAGAGTGTGGTATTTTCACTGCGTCCCTGTATATCTGCTGTTATTATACAGAACCATTTCCCCACCCTGCTTATCACTTCCTCCCAACTGTGTAACTGCAGAGGAAACTCCATAGGCCTACACCACAGCTTCAGTCTGCAGGATTCACATTCACTCCCCATCATACCAAATCGAATTATCATTGATTTCTCCTGATTATCATTGTAAACAACAAGTTAGCAAGAGGAGGTCATTAAACTGATCTGCACCTCTCACAAAATTAGAAGTCTACATCCACTCTAGCAGCCCCATGGGATGTGCATTACACACCAGACAACAGGATGAACTATTTTTAGATCCTTACCACTAGTGGGGCAAAAACATAGTGTGGCCTGAGGTGTGTGCCAGAGAGAATGCCATGTTCATCATAAGAGATTATATATTTTTGTTTGTTTATGCAACATACAGTAACAGCCCCTCCATCCCATACACACATACCACACCACAAAATAGCATACAGTACAAATCCTAGACAGCAAGAGTGGAAAGAAAAAAAATAAGGGAAAGGGAATTGTTAGTGCTGATTTTCAATAAGCTATTTATTGTAGGTTTGGCCACTTTGAAACATTGCAAACAGTTTACTATGCATAGACAAGAAGGATGAATGGTGAAAACCTAATTCAAACATAATGTCTGATTCCTCCAATGTATTAGTCATGTGGTGTACTTTTCAACCTATGAAAACAGTCTTCTGTGGTTCTGAGGCCGCTTTGTCAATTTTGAGAAAATTGAGAAACGTGATTTAACTAAATTCATTTCAGCTGCAGCTTGAAGTCAAATTTACAGCAGAAAGCTTGCATTGCAAACGGGAGGTGTGCAGTTTGAAAGACGTGGATATTAAGGAGTCACATTTGTCAAATGACAAATGTGTGTGAAATGTTATACCACTACTGGTGAGGACAAATACAAATCCTAAGAATATAAAAGCACTACCATGTTGACTGTTCTCTTCAACACTTTCATATTGTAGCTGTAATAAACATTGTAGAACTGTACAAATGTTGACATGGTGCAGCACAAGATAGAAATCTTTACTTGATGATTTACTACGCCTGAATCATCATATCTTTCGATGTTGACATTCATTGCACTGGAATACAATTTCTGGATTATGAACTTGAACTTGATACAGATTCGCCATACAAGCCATCAGTAAATAAGACTTAAAGGCCCTCAGTCACTGCCTTTTAAAGCCATCCCAGGGCCTGGGGGTGGCTTTCTGTCTTTGTTAGGTCCCCTGTTAATGGAATTCACCAAAAATCTTCAGCTGTTTCAGTGGGATCTGTTATCTTATGCATCCATCTCCTGAGTCAGGCATCTGAGACCTCTGCCCCAAAAGACTTTTAATGATAGTATCAAGATCAAGCTTTATAATCATCAGCGTTTCTGAGAGCTTGCCAAGAAAAACAAACAGTGCCTTTAAAGTCGCCCATTAAAATCCATCTTATCAAGCCTTTTTATTTGGAGAGAAATCAAAGCCTTGACCTTATCTCTGTCTGATGTTCTGGGTTCTTTGGTCAGTGCTACAATGACAGGGTGTTGACCTTAGAGCCTCCATTGTTTCCCAAGTGTCAGATTGTCTATTAGTGAGTTTTATTTCAGGTTGAATGTTCAGGCAAAATATTAATATCACAAAATAGGACCAAACTCTACTTGATAAAAAACCTGAACCTATCAGATTTCTGAAGGTCTCAATGTCCTTTAGCTGCAGTGAAAAGCAACTGTATCCAGTATGTGTGGATTGTTCCTTTAAAATGCTCTTTGAATGTTTACAGCACCACAGCCTGCATTCTCCTCTATTGTATTAAGGTAACAACCAGTAACTGGTAAACAACCAGTCCCAAGTCAAGTCTGAAATAAAGACCAACAAGTCCCAAGTCATAAACGACCAGTCCCAAGTCAAGTCTGAAGTAAAGACCAACAAGTCCCAAGTCAAGTCTGAAGTAAAGACCAACAAGTCCCAAGTCATAAACAACCACTCCTAAGTCAAGTCTGAAGTAAAGACCAACAAGTCCCAAGTCAAGTCTGAAGTCAAGACCAACAAGTCCCAAGTCAAGTCTGAAGTCAAGACCAACAAGTTCCAAGTCACAAACGACCACTCCTAAGTCAAGTCTGAAGTAAAGACCAACAAGTCCCAAGTCAAGTCTGAAGTCAAGACCAACAAGTCCCAAGTCACAAACGACCACTCCTAAGTCAAGTCTGAAGTAAAGACCAACAAGTCCCAAGTCAAGTCTGAAGTAAAGACCAACAAGTCCCAAGTCATAAACGACCAGTCCCAAGTCAAGTCTGAAGTAAAGACCAACAAGTCCCAAATCATAAACGACCAGTCCCAAGTCAAGTCTGAAGTAAAGACCAACAAGTCTCAAGTCATAAACGACCACTCCTAAGTCAAGTCTGAAGTCAAGACCAACAAGTCCCAAGTCACAAACGACCAGTCGCAAGTCAAGTCTGAAGTCAAGACCAACAAGTCCCAAGTCACAAACGACCAGTCCCAAGTCAAGTCTGAAGTCAAGACCAACAAGTCCCAAGTCACAAACGACCAGTCCCAAGTCAAGTCTGAAGTCAAGACCACAAGTCCCAAGTCATAAACAACCACTCCCAAGTCAAGTCTGAAGTCAAGACCAACAAGTCCCAAATCATAAACGACCAGTCCCAAGTCAAGTCTGAAGTCAAGACCACAAGTCCCAAGTCATAAACAACCACTCCTAAGTCAAGTCTGAAGTAAAGACCAACAAGTCCCAAGTCACAAACAACCAGTCCCAAGTCAAGTCTGAAGTCAAGACCACAAGTCCCAAGTCATAAACAACCACTCCCAAGTCAAGTCTGAAGTCAAGACCAACAAGTCCCAAATCATAAACGACCAGTCCCAAGTCAAGTCTGAAGTCAAGACCACAAGTCCCAAGTCATAAACAACCACTCCTAAGTCAAGTCTGAAGTAAAGACCAACAAGTCCCAAGTCACAAACGACCAGTCCCAAGTCAAGTCTGAAGTCAAGACCAACAAGTCCCAAGTCATAAACGACCAGTCCTAAGTCAAGTCTGAAGTAAAGACCAACAAGTCCCAAGTCATAAACGACCAGTCCTAAGTCAAGTCTGAAGTAAAGACCAACAAGTCCCAAGTCATAAACAACCACTCCCAAGTCAAGTCTGAAGTAAAGACCAGTATAGTATGGTAAAGACTAGTATCAGGAGTTTCGAGTCTTTTTTTATTTTGTCCAGTCCAGTCTAAAGTCACCAGATTCATGACTTGACTTGTCTTCTCTTCTTCTCTTCTCTGGCTGTTCACAGCGCTGCTCTGCTGCTCTTCATGTGGTCTTCAAGGACCTCAGGGCTTTTCTGTACTCTGGCGCACGGTTGCGTTAGATTAACTCCTTTTGCTGGTACATTAACATGGACTGTTATAAATTGTAAAGAAGACTTTTATGTCCGACAGTAACATGAAGGCTAAGTATGGGGGCTTCACACCTTTGGTTTAAAAAGGAAACAGCTCGGAAAAGTCGGAGTGGCGCCTCTCTCTCTCTCTCTCTCTCTATCTCGCTGTGTGTGTGTGTGTGTGTAAGTGTGTAAGTGTAAGAGAGAGAAACATCGGTATGTATTTTCCTCGCCAACAGCGCGTCATTTATAGCTCTGGAGTGGCTTGGATGTCTGGAGCTGAGTTCAGAGCGGACCACAGCCGGTGTGTTTTCCGTCCGTGTGTGATCAGTTGAAGAGGAGTGATTGTCAGAAGGCGGGTGGGTCTTAACGGGGTGTAGAGGTGTGGAGGAGATGGTTCTTTCAGCAGGATGGACCTGAGGAAAGTCGTGTCGGGGTTTGTCCCCTGTTGTCTGTTACTGGCCCTGTCTGTCTCACCAGAGGTAAGCAAGCTGCTTGCAAACACTGCCAGCCTATATAAAGCTGATGTTTACGGTTTGTCATTTAGCCTGGAGCAGGCTTTGTCACACTTTAATGTCACGCAGTCCAAACAGACACTGCAGACCTCCGCAGAGGGATCTTTTCATTATCAGATTGATTATATAAACCTGCAATTTCGAATCATTAAATGATTTTTGTAATTCAGTTCACATTGTTTGGTAAACAGAAATAATCAGAGAGTTAGTTGTTGTGTTTTTAAGGAATTTTCTATCACAAATCATAATGAGAGGAAAAGCGCTCTGGGATCCAATAGATTCAAATACATACCCATTTGTCATTTGCAACTTTATTTTCCAAGCCATGATTTACTTTATGCGGATTTGCTCTCTCTCTCTCTCTCTCTTACACACACACACACACACACACACACACACACACACACACACACACATATATATATATATAATAAGAAAGCATTCAGGGAAGGGGGCAGCAGGAACGTTGTTAGTGGCTCTTTTAACATCTAAACCTAACCTATCCTTTATATATACACTGCACTGTGTCAGTCTATCTATTCTTTCAATGATTTTTTTTTTCAGTTGGTGGTTGACCTGTTTGCTTCATATTATCAGGAGGTCAAAGTCTGCGTTTTTATTTATATCATTTCACGAAAGACGAGTGTGAAAGTTAACACAACCACAGTTTAACAGCCCTTTCAAGCAAGTGTCAGAAGGATTTACACTGATTACACTGATTACACTGTACAGCACTATACATGTTATGTATGTATATGTGTATGTATATGTATATGTATATGTATATGTATATGTATATGTATAGGAAAGGAGCAATTCTTGCCCCAAGAACACACAATAGCCCTGTTAAAAAATTAAACTAAAATTAGCACAGATTTTAATTTTTCTGGTTTGGGGGCCCTCTGGTGGCCCTGGGGCCCCAAGCGACTTCTCAGTTTGCTTAGTGTATATGCCCCAGGCTACCTGTTTATCTATCGGCTTATGAAAGGCAGAAATGTGGGCTGTTAGTGCACTTAACACTTTGATACTAATCTTCCCATACTGATTAATTTGTAGTTGTTTTTTTTAATTGTACTTTAACAGCTCCTGTACACCACACTGTGTCATACTACATACTCGATTCATCCAATCTTAAAAACATATTCGTGTCCGTACAGTTGACCTTGCTCCCAAAATGAAATGCGTTCAGTGATGACCCACACTCTGCCTCAGTGGCACCACAGTTAAGTAAAAGCAGGCGCGTACATTTCAAAGGTTCTACGTTTTAAATCAGTTTGACAACGAGAACATTTTTTCCACATGGTTCCAGGATCTGTGGTCACAGTTTGTTGCTGTGGGATGAAAACAGTGTTGTTGTGTTGTGCTACAGTAGAATACTCCCCTGCATTCTGCTTGTCAGTCATGGCTGTAAACTCATTACTAGTTTTTCCTTCGCAGGTCTCTGAGGATGGATACTTGAATATTCTGCAGAGTGCAGGTACATATGGTTTTGTGTATTTTCTGCTTTTGGAGAACGTGAACAGTTATACCCAATTTTATGAAATATGTAGTGCAAGGCCTGCAACTAATGATTTCTTTCACTATCAGTTAATTTATTGATTTTGTTTTTGATTACTTGATTATTTAATTTATACATTCACAACATATAACACAAAATGTAGATCATAACTTCCTTTAGCCCAAGATAGATGGATGGTCCTAAACAAAACATTAGCATTTATCTGATCAGGAACATGCAGGGAGGTGTTGAAGTGTGTTAATCAATGGGTTTGATTGAAACCTTTAATATTAAAGTGATATCACTCTCATCTCGTGCTTCCAAAGACATACTGCACGAATATTTGCCTGAGATGGTTTAAACTAATGAAATTAAGAGGAGCTTTGTGTGTGTGTGTGTGTGTGTGTGTGTGTGTGTGTGCGCGTGCGTGCGTGTGTGTGTGTAAACCAGTCACAGTCTCCCCAGGAAGCAGTTATATAGATCAGTTTTACAGACGGCAATGCTTCTGGTTGCTATTAAGTGTCTTCACTGCCTCTCACTCACAGCATTGTCTTGTTAAACCACCATCTGTCCACCAGATGAATGTGTGTCTGCTTATGTTTGATGTGTTCTCCACCTTCATATAACTTGTTTTTACCAATCATTCCCACACCTCATAACCTGAGGACCAGTTCTGTACCTGCTTGTGACCAGTCAGCCAGAGGGTCCGGTGTTGCAAAACGAATATATATGAATATTGTTAATAAGGGAGGTTTTAAAGATTACCTCCAACCACATGATTTAAAATTTAACAGTTGAAGAGAAGGAACCAAGGCCTCCCTGCACCTTAGGGAGAAGACTGGCAGTCCTGTAAAGTAGCCAATGTTGCCAGAGGTGGGAATAAGTCACACATGTGCAGGTCACAAGTAAGTCTCCCATTACTGTGATGAGAATCATGCAGGTCCAGACAAGTCCCCCCCCCCCCCCCGTTTCCACATTTGAATCAGTTAAAAGACAGTGGTTATGAAAAGTTGACTTTTATTTTTAACATCATCAGAAACTGTTGCAGCTTGTTTACACCCGATGGGCCCTACTCTAATAGAGCCAGTGGTGCTCGGTCTGTGTGGGTGTCTCCAGGCGCACCTATGTTGATTCATGCATTTGCAGCAGCGCGACGTGCTAAAGGTCTGGGTGAAGGTGAATATAGATCAGCGGCTGCTCAGCCAGTCACATCACTGCTCTCACAGCTCTGAAACAGCTGAACCAATCACAGTTAAACAATCGGAACGCTTCTCTTCATGTCTGGACAGTTCATGAACACACATCACCACAAATCTGCACTCAAAGACACATTAGTTTTTTCATCAGTTTATATGATTACATTGGAGCGACACTATCTGACGTCGTACACGGTCATATAGTTTATTAATTAATGTTACACAAGATCATTTGCAGCGCAATGTATTTCATGAATAAAATGAGACATTAAAACGAAGGCTGGAAAAGAGGCTGATAACCGAACATCGAGTTATAACCAACCAGTCAGATGTGTGTAGAGGTTTGTGTTTGCTTTGTGTTTGCTTTGTGTGGTTATTCTGTGGTGTAGTTTTCATGAAGGTAAACAGTGAACGGCTGTGCGTAACGGCACCGCGCTCTGGCGCGCCACTTCTCAGAGGCTGTGGATCTATCAGTGCAATGCTGCCTTCAAGTGCTGCAGGGATTTAATTAACTGAAGGAGAAGCTTTTCATACAGTGTATAGCAGCCTGGACAGTAGATATTATAAGAATCACCCACATTCATTCATTCATTCATAGAACAATGCAGACTAATTTACTGACATTCCTACTTTAACCACATTACACGTTTTTTTCCTCCGCCGAGAGTGATTCATTGGAATACATGATTTATATATTGAATGAGGATAATCTGTTGTTGCAACACATCTACAGAAAGTACTTAGTTTGATCCAGTTGATAAAACCACCAAAGCAGCAGCTGATTGACGTTGGCCCATAAACAGACGTGATTCTGAGACAAACCGTATTTAATAATACTAGCAATAATAGCTAGTAATTTAACCGCACGCCAAATCGCTGTCAGACAGTGATTTAGTGTTTAATGGTTTCAGTACGCAGGAGGAAGAAACATAAAGTAACTTAGTTTTACTGCACAGGAGGAAGATGAATAAAACCATCAATGACTTTTCTGTTTTCTTTATCAGCACTTTTATTGCTGCGTTTATTGCTACTTTTATTGCGGCACTGTTCAGAAAAATCAGTTCAGGTATATGAATAAACACTTATGGTAGAAAATCTTTCTGTCTACATAACTTATTTCTCAGCCTGGATATTGGCGGTTTATAGTCCAGCGCGGCTTATATATGACTAAATATATATTTCATTCAAATTTTAGTGTGTGCGTCTTATATTTAAGTGAGCTCTGTAGTCCGGAATATACGGTATGTTGTCAGGGCAACGTGTAGTACCAAATTTCAACCAAAACAACTGTCTTTGTGCTGCTTCGTTTGAATGAAGCTGTCATATAGAGAATATACTAAGAGATACTGCATTACTATATGAATTAATAACTATATTCCTGATTAACTCTGACTCTGCATTTTTTTAATTTTTAATTTTTAATTTTTAATTTTTAATTTTTAATTTTTAATTTTTAATTTTTAATTTTTAATTTTTAATTTTTAATTTTTAATTTTTAATTTTTAACTTTTAATTTTTAACTTTTAATTTTTAATTTGTCTGCTATTGTTTCACTTTGAGTAGCTTTACGATTGTTAGAATCATCACATTCTACTCTATCTGACAGTAAATATTATGTTCCAGCTCAATAATAAAACCGTATAACATTTAAACTGAAAGTGAAATATTCAAAACAAATCCACTGTATTTTATGGCTGCTTAAAAGGAAATATTCTACATGCCTGCTGCATTGTTTCAGACACATTATCAAGCTGTACATATTTGATATTTCTGTAAGTTCTGTGGGTTTGAATGACTGAGTGCACAGCATGAGATTGTAATAAGTAACTCACCGCGGGGCCAGTGGCAAACTAAGTGATAAAGTTAGATTACATACAGACAGCATTCATTTTAGTTTGTTTCTAATAATTCCCCATTAGGGGCTGTGCTTGTATGGAACATACAGGCAGTGGATGAGAGACAAGCATTATATGTTAATTTTGGTAAACAGGTATATTGATAAAGTATTGGCTTTTTACTCTTAAAGATTTTATTAAACTTACCAACAACTCAATGAAACTTTATCTTTACCTCACCGGGTTCAACTTTACTCATTGTGTGTGTGTGTGTGTGTGTGTGTTGGGGGGTGTATGTGGAGGAGCTCAATATGCACCGCTACCATGAAATGTACCCTCTCACTGAGTGAAATATGCATTGTGTTGACATTTACGTTTATTAAATTGATACGTTCAGTTCACCAATAATCAAACACATTTGCATGTTCAATGAATGACACTCTTTTAATGTGTTCATGCACATCCGGGCCAGAGAAATTCAGAACAGTACAATAATGAATGTCTCTTACATTAGTGGATAAGGCAATATGCTGTTTTGGTCAAAAACCTGACCTTTGAAATGTCACACTGACAAAATGTGTAAAGAAGTCACTGTTACTGCACTGTAAAATACCCGATTTCCAAAAGCTTTACAGTACTTAAAATGCATTGATGTTTTGTTCATGTAACGTGATCTGTGAAATAAAACCTGTATGACTGACTGACCGTCTGTGTCTGCAGCTCCGCTCTCCTGTATAGAAGGTTTTTCAGAACTGGGCTACTATAATGGCTCAGTTTCCCACACGGACTCAGGCTCCCCCTGCCTGAAGTGGACTGACTTCCCAGACTACATGCGACAATACCCGGGCCGAGGCCTGGGAGACCACAGCTTCTGCCGGAACCCAGACAGAGAGGCCAACCCCTGGTGCTTCTTCAGGCAGAGTTCCGGTGCCATTGGCTGGGCTTACTGCGATTGCCACCAGGGTGAGCTGTGGGATGAACTCAGGCATGGATGGATCACAGGGGGCGTGGCCTGGGTTTCAGGTGTGCCCAAATGCCCATTACAGGGGTCAATGCGCCATGACAAGAGCTTAATACCAGCTACAAGGAACGTGGTCTGTGATTACAACAGGGCAAATTGTCCATTACAAAGGCAGGGCCTATACTTTATTGTCCATAACAGACACAGGGCCTAGTTTATATAGTACCAAATCACAATAAAAATCTCATGACACTTTACATATAGATCAGGTCTAGACTCTTTAATTTATAGAGACCAATTCTCCCCAACGGCAATATGGAAAAACTCCCCTTTAACAAAAAGAAACCTGGAGCTCTAGGTGGGCGGCTGTATGACTTGACCGGTTGAAACGCTTTGCATACATACAGTAACCTTCATTGTCACCCACTGTTGCATCTTACAGCTTTAAAAATCTAAGAACCTTAATTTACAGTGTTCCCGTTGGCATGGCTTGTCATATGTCTGTCTCTCACAGCCGTGCGGAGACAATCTGCCAACATTTTAGCCATTATGTCAGTGACAAACACGCTGATTTTGAAAAGGTACCAAACTAAACAAGTATATATACATATATATATATCTTGTAACAGGTTTTCTGATGGGAATTCTTATTGTGTCATTTGCAGGTGCAGCCAGATTGGTCGGGGGGGCGACAGGCAACAGTGGCCGTCTGGAGGTGTATCTGAATGGCCAGTGGGGGGCGGTATGTGACACACACTGGACCGACCGTGATGCCAGTGTCATATGCAGACAGCTTGGACTGGGGTGAGAGCAGTCTCACAGACCTAGTGTTTTTAATTACAGTTCACGTCTGGAGATGACTGTGGAACTGTGCTTGTGAACAGCAAAGTAATCCATGTTACTGCTTCTACTCTGGACCCTTCATGAGGAATTATTTAGAAATGTCAAACCTGGTTTGCAGTTTCGTTGTTAATTGTGTTAATGTTTCACATTAAACCAAAAACCAGCATGGCCCTCATATACCGATATACTGGTAGACCCTGCAAGACCAGTGACTAACTGTCCGGGTCACTAATTGCTTACTTGTTAATGTGACTGTTATACATTATGTGTATAAGCATGTTTAGGCACTGACTAAATGAGATATGTTATGGGTAACAATGTAGTGATCTTTTTAACTTGTTTTATGTATTGTCCTTTGTTTTTCTTATGTGTGTTGATATGCTCATTTATTACCTGTAAATACTACTATAAAATCTACCATGAGAGTGCAGTTTGCCTTACAGCTGTCACTTAAATGTTACAGAAGACAAGAGAAAGAGAAAAAAGGAAAAAGAAAGCTAAACAAAAGAGTGTGGAAATACTACTAAGTAGTAAATACTACTAAGGCTGGTTGTGCACCTTTAACGAGAACTGAAATTCAAATACTTTACAGCTGAAGTCCTCTTGTGGGATGTCCATTGCCCTTGTGTGTGTTGTTTTGAGCCTAGGAGCCTGCATGTGTATTTAAAAGAAGAGATTGGCTTTTATTATTTCTGTTCTATATCTGTACTGTCCCTACAGTGAGATTGGTACAGCCCTGCAGCATTCTTACTTCGGCCCAGGTTCCGTTTTCCACTATGAGCGTCTGGGTTGCCGTGGTAATGAGAATTCCCTGCTGGAATGCCGGAGCAGGAAATTTGTAACCAGTGACTGTAACCATGGCAATGAAGCAGGGCTAATTTGTGCTGAACCTGAAGGTGAGACTGGGTTGCCAGGTTGTCGCGTGTATTATTGTGAAGAAAATGACATCTGCAAATACGTCTGGATACATTAAAACATGAATGCAGCAAATTATACATTATTGGTTTTTGTTCTTGTTGACATTGATTGTGTATTTCACAATAGTTTCAAGCATTCCCTCAGCACTTAGCATAATACAGCCAAAGGTAAACAGTTCCTGCTCATAATAAGTGGGTTATATTATAAATGTGATCTCCCAGTGGCTAATCCTCTGACTGCATCCCCTAACAAACCAGTCCTCTGTATTGACTTGCTCACACTTCGGTTACACAAAAGCTCTTGATGCAGCCCAATACAAATAATCCCAACATACATGCAGAAGTAAACAATGTAAGTCAGCAAAATGATGCGTCAGTGGAGACAGTGGTAATAGATGTAGTGGTAGTGTCTCTGTTTTGCCCTTAGCCTTAGTACTAACCACTGAACTACATCAGCATCAAATCTTTTACAGTGATGTAGGCTCTACAGGTATTTAAATGTATTTGAACTGATCTCTCGAAAAAACAACAATAATTTGTGTATTACTGGCTCTTTTATTGCTTTACCTTTTATTTCTTAGGTACTAGAATCCCTGTAAGGCTGGTGGGAGGCCTTGAGAACTTTGAGGGCCGTGTCGAAGTGTACCATGATGGAATGTGGGGAACCATTTGTGATGACCAGTGGGATGATATTAATGCTGAGGTGGTGTGCCGGCAGTTGGGCCTGGGGTAAGAAACAACTGCTGCTACACAAAGACTATCAGGATGGAACTCCCAGCTGTGCCTTTTTCATTGATATAAAGCCCTCTCTGTGTATGTCAAAATAGATTATTAGAGGATTAATGAGTGTAGACCCATCTACTTTGGCTACGGATACAATAAAGAATCATAGATTCCATCTATCATTATGATATCCTGACAGAAATATTGATAAATATCTGAATCTCTCTATTTCTTTATCAATTTTACATTTGCAAATATTAGAATACAATTAGTTTGTCACATACAGTATATGGCATAGTCATAGAAACAAATAAAATAATTTCAAGTGTGATTTCATACCAATGATATATGCAAACAGCAATAATTTATAATATTATTTATTTATTTTTCTTTTTGAGAACTATCATCATATATATATATATATATATATATATATATATATATATATGGTCACATACTTTGGGGAAATATGTATTTATAATGTATTCAACATTATTAAAAGGCATCATCCAACCAATATTTTAACTACAGTCTTTTCTGCTTGATGCATTGCAGTATATGTGCATGCATCATGTCTTCCAATACAAGTAAACTTATTTTGGCATTTTGTAACTTAACTAAGCAATAACACAATTCTGTACCTTCTCCTGCTGTATGTAAACTAGTCATCCCTCCATTCAACAACTGTATTTTGACATTGTGACACACTTAGGTATTATGTTTTTGTATTGCACAATTTACTTTTCCCACGGGGGGCCTGATTTTATGATGATTTAATGAAAAAAAGCCACAATGCTGACTTTATACAAATATCAGATCACCAACATGCAATATATTGATGTTGTATTGTTATATTGTTGTATTGTTGGATTTCTGTTACCCATAAAGGATGGTGTTTCTTTGTCCTGACCATCAGGGGTGTGGCCAAGGCGTGGACATGGGCCCACTTTGGCCAGGGTTCTGGTCCCATCTTCCTGGATGGGGTTCGTTGTACTGGCAATGAGCTCTCTCTGGAGGAATGTCCTCATAACGACTGGAAGCAACACAACTGTGACCACGTGGAAGACGCTGGGGTCTCCTGCAATCCATACACAGGTCAGAGCCAAGGAACGAAAAGCATAATACATTTATATACTGTGGGAAGCAACTAGCCTTTAAGGGTTCAGTATGCTTGAAACAAACTGCTTGTCATAACCCCCTCATGGCTGCATCCTACTGCCTCCTTCATGTCTTTTAAAGAATTCTGAGTTTCATTGTCCAGACGCTATGAATCATACAAATGGTGATAATGTCTCTCCTCAAAGACATTCATAGTGTTGCCTTCATTTCATCAAAAGTGACAGAAGAGAAGAAAAAGAGAGCTTGACACAAGTTGTTTTCAGAACAAAAATAATATAAGCAGACAAAGCATTTTTAAACTTTATTAATTCAGGGTTTTACTGATAGGAATCATTGTAACAACGCACTATGTACAGTGGGGCAAAAGTCAGCCACCAACTGTGCAAGTTCTCCCACTTAAAAAGATGAGAGTGGCATGTAATTTATATCATAGGTACACTTCAACTATGAGAGACAGAATGGGGGGAAATCACATTTGTAACATTTGACACATTTGATTTGTAATGAATTAAAATAAAAATTTTATTCCAATTAAAATTCAAGCAAGATTGCTGGCTCTCACAGACCTGACATACAAAACCACTGATAATCTCCCTCAATCTGGGGCTCCATGCAAGATCTCACCACGTGGGGTCAAAATGATTTCAAGAATGGTGATCAACAATCCCAGAACCACAGGGGGACCTAGTGAATGACTTGCAGAGAGCAGGGACCAAAGTCACAAAGGCTACCATCAGTAACACACCACCCGGTCTCAAATTCTGCCAGTACATGCCCAGACCCATCTGAAGTTTGATAGAGAGCAGCACCGGAAGAGGATTAGGAGAATATCATATGGTCAACCAAACCAAATAGAACCTTTTGGTAAACACACATTCATTCAAAGCAAACGCTTGGTTGATCATGTTTGGAGGAGAAAGAATGCTGAGATGCATCCAAAGAACACCATACCTACTGTGAAGCATGGGGGTGGAAACGTTTTTTTGTGCAAAGGGACCAGGACACGACCGTGTAAAGGAAAGAATAAATGGGGCCCATTCCTGCAGTCCCTCCCTGGTATTTCCTCTACCAGCTGATGCCCATCTGCCCGTCCTCACAGGTTCTTTCCATCCCAGTGTGGTCAGTTCTATCCTGTTTTGGCTGGTTTCCTCCACTGGCCACCACCACATCAACCCTGTCTCTTCATTAAGATAGCTGGGCTAGCAGGCTATCTGCTGTGGTTATGCTGTGGAATATCTTGTGGATACTCTGGGGTACATGTTGCCTCTCTTTCCACGGACACCTGACTCCTGGTCATAAGATAGCTCCGTACTAGCACTCCAAACTTGGATTATGCCACAGCTGTACTCCATCTTCAACCTCCACTCACTCAACAATCATCCGCGTCCGGACTGCATCGACATCCTCAGAGAAACTGGTCTACTTTGGCATCCTCCCCACAGAGGCCCTGGTTGTATGTTTAACTACAACTTTTCAATTCCTGACTCTATCCCTTCCATCTGGTCCTGCTCACGAACCACAACTTTCTTATTACTTCATCGCAACAAACGACATGTGCACCTATCAAATCTCTGTCCCCTTCCTCAGTACTCACAACCTAACTTCACCTGAAACTGGCTTTGCTAAATTCCCTTCATTTAACAATAAAACCTCTGGACTACTTTCTCCCACCAGACAACACCCACTGGATACACCTATATGGACAAACCAGTACCTGAGGGGCGGGGAGGCAGAATTTTACAGAAAGGACATTAAAACATCCTTTTGAACACTTTCACATCACTTTCAAACTCTCTGGTCCCACTCCTCTGGTCACTACCATCATCCTACCAATCCAAACCCCTCCTTTCTCTGTGACTTTTCTGACTTCTGACCTCACCCAGTTATTTGTCATTTCATGTTCCATTCTCCTTCTGGGAGATTTCAACATCCACATCGACACTGACTGCAAATCTGCCACTGAATTTCTGGAACTGCTACACTGCTTCAGTCAACATGTCAGTTTTCCCACCCACTGCCGTGGTCACATCCTGGACCTGGTCTGCTCAACCATACATCACCTCTCCAGCTTCAACCTTAACATCTCCATCGACCTGGCACTCATCATGGCAATCATCACATCCCCATTCCCACCGCTGAGGATAAAGGGACAATATCTTTCATAAACCTCAAATCCATCTCCCCTTCAGCCCTTTCTGCCTCTCTTGCAAGTAAAATGGATTGACACCATTTGTAACAACTTGTCCTCTTCTCCTGCACTCCCACTCCCTCACTGAAACAGCCACCAATGACATCCTGCTCTCCACAGACTCCAGCCACCTTCCCATCCTCATCCTCCTGGACCACACTGCAGCTTTTGACACCATAAACCACACCATTCTCCTCTCCCGCCTTGAGTCCTCCCTTGGCATCACTGTCACTGCACTTTCCTGGCTCAAATCATACCTCACAGACCGACAACAATTATTCCACATCAATAACTGCGTCTCCTCCATTATTTCTCTGTCACAAGGCATCCCCCAGGGTTCGATGCTTGGTCCTCTCCTCTTCATACTTTAACTGCTCCCTATTGGCATTATATCTCTACCAACTCCATCACCCCCACCACTCACTCCTCTCTCTCCACCTGCCTCACTGACATCAAAGATACAGTAGGACTGACATGTGCTGATGTGTCCTTTAAAGCAGCTGACCTGTCCAGAGGCACGCACCCCAGCACATGCGTTGGTCAGTGGGATGAGAGCATTCTCTCATCGCCTCTCGACATACCACTGTCGACCTCTATAAATTTAATTACACTGACATTTAAATGTCATGTTTATACATGAAAGGAAATCAATATTAGTGCCACATATTCCATTGTTCATTTGGTCCACAACTACCGTCGCCCACCAAATGTACACACAGAGTGGTAGACCCTAGAACAAAAGCTGTACAGGTCTGTAAAAGTTCAGGTTATGGGAAGCTCCAAGTCCCCTAATGTAAAAAGACCTGTAAGTAACTGATAAGCGGTAGATAGTTGTTCTATTTTGACATAGATGGCCTCCTTCACTCACTACAGTGTGTACACTGTTATCCTCAGAGGAGGGTCCTTTGTCTCCTGTTGTTAGTAGGTAGTAGACTCCCACCAGCCTGTCAGTGTCTTCAAGAATCTACAGCTAGTTTATTTGCCCTTGACCACCAGTCAAGATACTTCTATTTTGCATTTGTTTCTAATGAAATGCAATTATCTTCATTACAAATGATAATAACTTAATAGTTTAAGTGAAAGGTTGAATATTTGAAAATGCACAGCAATCACTCCAGCTGGCATGGACTCCATTTTACTACCACCATGTTTCACAGTGGCTTTGATACAACGTGGTATTCTCTTCAATGTTTGTCTCCTTACATACACCTTTCTGTTACTGCAATGAACCTCAAACTTGGATTCATCAGTAAATTTGATGTTTTTCCAGTCATTCACTGTGAAATGCTGGAAAGAAAATCTAAACTTTTATACAAAGGGGTTAAGTTGGTCAATGTCACACATTTGTTTAAATTTGATTGCAGAATCAGGTTTTAAAAGTTTCTAAATCCTCAATCTTTCTGATTATGTGCATGTTTATGTGAAATGTAGACCCCACACATGTGAAAGAAGATGAGATGTGTCATGGTCTGATATCACTGTTTGACTTGTGTGTTGCTGTAGAGGGTGCAGTTCGTCTGGTGGGTGCAGACCGTCCCTGGGAGGGCCGTGTAGAGATTTACCACCAGGGAGAATGGGGCACCGTGTGTGATGACAACTGGACCGAGCTCAACGCCCAGGTAGTGTGTAGACAGCTGGGCTTCAGGTCAGTGCATCACTATATCTGAGTCACTACACTGCTTCAGGAGCTTACTACCAATCTGAAATATAACCAGGTCTTAACATTCCCTTTATTTTGCTCAACTGTGTTACAAGTTACTTGCCATCAGCGTTTTCACTAGCCACAATTTTGTTGTTGAGAAACTATGATTCATTTGATTAAAGTTGACTGTGGTGAGCTGCAATTTGAAGAACTAGATGTACAACCCTTTTAAATGTAAATGACCACTGTAAACATCCAAATCAAATACACTCTATACTACAGTCATCAAATATTCAGCTCTGATAAGGATGTGTGTAATCCTGATCAGAGCTAAATATATGATGACTGTAGTGTATTTTGTATGAAATGCAACTGATTAAAACAAAGACATAAAAGAGTAGCTTCTTATTATATTGGGGCTGTGAGGGGATGCTGCTAACTCAATTCATTACAATATTGCAGAACATTCTGAGTCTTCCCATATGCTATTTTATTTCCCAGTGATCCACTCAGAACATCTTAAGCTTAGGACAGGTTGTTTTGAATATTTTTCTCGCAAACCTTTTATTGCACCTACAGTTACATAACAAGTGTAATTGTCATCAATTCAAATACTGTTATCTATAAGATAACCAGGCTGGTTCACTGTCTGCCTCTGTACTGCACCGTGTGTGTGTGGAGTGAGCGTTAGTGTTGGCAGTGACAATGTTATGGATGGCAGTGGCCGAATTCTAGCCGCATTTGGTTGGTTGGGCAGGTGCTAATGTCAAGCCCTGAATATAACCATGTGCCATCATGTCTGAAGATGTTCATTCTTGTTTAAGTGTGTTTATTAAGCCATTATTATACTCACAGCCTTGTTGTACACATAAAAAGAGTTCATGATCACTGGTGAGGGTTGGAACACGAACCAGTTTAGCATCATCTGTTGTCCTGAGGATGGCTCATCTGAAAGGGTTATGGACTCATCCAATTCCAAATACTTCTTTCTCTGGAGAGCATGAATGTGACAGATGCCGTGTCAATTTAATTGGATTGCACAGAAGAGTTCTAAGGTTCTAAGCTTTTACCTTATCTGCAGGGGCCAAGCGAAGGTGGCTCTTGATGGAGTATATGAAGAAGGTCAAGGACTGATCCTGCTGGATGAGGTGCAGTGTCTGGGATCAGAGTCCTCTCTTCTGGCCTGCACCCATTCTGAGTGGGGCCAACATGATTGCTCCCACAGTGAGGATGTAGGGGTCAGCTGTGGGAGGGAAGATGACACCAATGAGACACCAGGCCTGTTGCCTCCTATCAGTAAGTGCATACACTGGTGGCATTCCTGCTTGTGAGATTTTTGTGCATTGATCAACACTACTTAGACCCTGAGCAGGAAGGCAGCTTAACTACTCTAGTTTGATGTGCACAAAAAACGTGTGGTTTGGAATCCAAAATTATCACTTAGTGTCAGTTACGTCAACATCTAATGCTGCGAAAGAGTGTCAAAGTTTCACCAGGCCTCACAAGACAAAAACAGCTTTGGCACCTGAATGTATGGACACGAGCAAGATCGCTCTGTTCTTAGAGAAATGACAAATGCTGTCACAGCACTAAAAGGCAAGCTGTCTGAGGTTAAACAGGAAGTGTCTGTACATATTAAACGCTTTGAAGAAGTGGAGGGCCAAGTTGCTGTGGCAGAAGAGCTTGAAAGAACACAGGCCCAATTCACTTCAGCTCCAAAACAGCTAATGTACTTGGAGATGATGGTAGACGACTTGGAAAATCAAAGTAGGTGGAAGAATATCCATCTGTTTGACCTCTGAGAAGGTGTCAAGGCTACATGACCACTGCTGGATTTTGTCCAGGACATGTTGTTGAAGGTTTGCCACCGCTGAAACCTGACTAACACAGACTCATTCGCTTCTGGAAATTCCATGATAGGGAGACTGTTTACCATCTCTCATCACAGAGGAACATCCTGCCCGAGCGAGCAAAAGTTGCATTTGTGCAGGATTTCTTGGCAGAAACAACGCAGCGCTCAACACAGCCAGAAAGCCGTTTACTGAGATGGAAATATTATGAGGACGCCTCTGTTCTTCACCACAGGAGGCAGAGGAATTACAACCTAAAGGATGTTTAGTACATAGTGACATGGCTTACTAGCAGGACTAACAGGAAAGGTGACGTGAGTGTTAGAAAATGACCCGCTATATCTTCCTTTAAAAGTAAAAAGTGAAGTAAAGACAAGGTATCTTTCTTTTTTTGTTATGATTCAGAAGTAGTATATCATATTATAATATACACAGAGTGTGGACTGGGTCTTGTTTTGATTTATCTGTTTTAAATAACCAGGGAAAATTCATAATGTTATAAGATGCTCTGTGCATAGTTGGTGAAGGGCTGGGCTTGCTACCTCACTGTCAAGACTTCGGGTCATGTATTAACTGCTGCTCAGTATATAAAGTATATCTATCTAAATCACTGTACCCTAGATACTCTTTTCAACTTTGTTTAGAACTTATAATGTTTTTATTCTATCTACATATAAGAAACTGTTGCCTGTATCTCCATTGTCTAAAACCGAGGGGGAAAAGGAGGCTACATTAAATCATTGATTATAGAAGTGTGGTTGAGTTGTGTTGAATGTATAAATCTTATAATTGGACCCTGAAGATTTTGTTGTAACTCTGCTGCTCCTTGACTTGCTCTTAGACTTTCACAAACCAGAAGGATAATTGCACTACTGTACTATAATATAATAATTAATAATAGTGATATTTGCTTTTTTGTTTTTATAATCTTTGTTTGCAGGCCCTCTGGTGCGCTTGGTTGCTGGAGAGAGCAGGAAGGAGGGCAGAGTGGAGGTTTACATTAACGGCCAGTGGGGAAGCGTGTGTGACGATGGCTGGAATGATGTAAATGCAGCTGTAGTGTGCAGACAGCTGGGATTCATGTTAGTATGATTACACCTTCTCTCAGTTTGGCCTATGAAAGCTAGAATGGAAACGAAGCATTGTCATCATTATCCCTTGGAAGCTACATTTTCTCAGAAAATTGAATGGAAATCTGCCTATTAGAGTTCTATTTTTTTAAGTCACACTAGCAACATTTTCCTGTTAAAGCTCATGTAGAAATGTCAACTGACAACACAGTTGAAAGGGAATAGAAATAACATGCAGGAAGTAATAAATTAAAACAGAGCCAAGTAATGTTTCAGGGTGTTTTTATTTTTAAGTTATCATTTAAAACAAAAGTGTATGAATTGTGGCATTGTGCGTTTGTATTATCACAGTAGAAAGAAAGAAAATGATAAAAACCTGAAAGTATGCACTACATTTATAGAAAATCATTTAACAAATGCTGCAGCAGTGATGTGTGTCTTTGCTGTCCCACCAGCGGTGTGGCTAAAGCTAGATCCATGGCATACTTTGGTGAGGGTCGAGGTCCCATTCATCTGGACAACGTTCGATGCTCAGGCAATGAGACATCTTTGGGTCAGTGTGCAGCTGAGGGCAAAGATGGCCATGATTGTCGCCACAGTGAGGATGCGGGTGTTATTTGTGATTACACCCTGGATCCTATGGGAGACGGCACCCTGGCAATGCAGACCTGTGGCCTGAGACTCAATAACCAGCGTCGTCGACGCAGGATAATAGGAGGAGATAAGTCATTGAGGTTAGCATACATATACACATACAGCACTATATCGATTCACATATACTCACGATTATCTGAGCTGGGTAACACAGGTGCTATCAGTCATCCTACCTGACTTAAAATGTGTTTGCGTGTGTGTGTGTGTGTGTGTGTGTGTGTGTGTGTGTGTGTGTGTGTGTGTGCGTGTGTGTGCGTGTGTGTGTGCGTGTGTGCGTGTGTGTGTGTGTGTGCGTGTGTGTGCGTGCGTGTGTGTGTGTGTGTCAGGGGTGACTGGCCTTGGCAGGTGTCGCTGTGGCTCAGGTCTCAGGCTAAAGGCAATCATCCTCTGTGTGGAGCATCCCTCATAAACCCCTGCTGGGTTGTGACTGCTGCCCACTGCTTCAAGAGGTAGTAGCACAGCACCCTCTGATGGTACCTGTTTCCCTTACAAACATTACATAGCTAATAATAATATAGGATATGTCCCTCTCCAGCTATGCATTAGTAAAGCATATCGGCAGGTTTAAACTCAGTTCCCCTTAATAAAAGGACTTACAAAAATTTAATTTCATGTACGTATTTCATGAAGGTACAATATATTTTCATATAATGAGGTGCATTTCATATGCCTTCATATACTAAAGTATATTTTATATGCTTAGTATACTTTTTAAATATTTTAAATGACTATCAATAATGTTGTGTTAACGTACTGAAAATAATATACTGAAAGTTGCACTTAAAGCATGCTTAAATACATTAAATGTGTATTTTTCCTTCCATGTGTACTTCTGCCTACCAAAATAGTACACTAGTATTGAAATGATATTTGGTACATAGTTTTAACTACTTTAGGCTATAAAAAATATCACACTGTCCTTAAAGTATTGGAAGTGTTATAATTGTGCATAATACAAATAAACCAATAGTTTATTTTAATAGATTTACAACAATGAAAATACACTGAGACTCAAATAAACACATACTATTGGCTTTTTCAAAACAGTTTGTACATATAGACAGAGTAGAAAGCACATAGGTCCATCATTATATTTTATATATTATATTTTATATCTGGAAACTGGAAACCTTCTGTGGTTGCATTATTATATTATATTTTGAAACTCACCTACACAAGATCAAATGAAAAGTCAAAACCACATTTTTTAATCAGTCTCTCAAATGTAAAGGTAATTAGGAATCCAATCTGCAACAGTAAGTTGTATTAACCTCCTAATACTGAGTGCACATTAAATGATGGGTATTTAAATTTTGTCCTTGCCCTTCCAGGTTTGGCAGAGACCCAACTCGCTACGTGTTGCGCCTGGGTGACTACCACACTGAGGAGCAGGACGACTTTGAACGCACTTTGTCCCCCGAACGCATTGTTATCCACAGAAAGTACCACAATCAGGGTTGGGAGTATGACATCGCCCTGCTGCGGCTCAAAGGCACCGAGGGCAACTGTGTGGCCTTCAACCCTCACACTGGTGCAGTGTGTCTGCCAGAGCAAGGCAACAAGTGGGAGAAGAGGCCTGCTGCCTGTGTGATCACTGGCTGGGGCATCACAGGTAGGCATCACTGCTCCGACTGTCACATGTTGAACTGCCCTTGAAAGTGTTTCATTACACTCTTGTCACAAATTGGAGAAAAATATATTAACTTTAGTATCTTGATCAACTAATGATAGCAATTTATAGGAACATTACATTCATCTGGTACACACACCGTTAAACTGTGAAGCTGAATATTAGTAATATTAATATTAGACCTCCAGCAAAACAATGCAATGAGATGTCACCTGGCAAGGCGCTGCATTGGCCAATCATGGCCAAGCACACATTCCTGGGGGATTATTTCTATTGTTTAATGCATGATCATTGGGACAGAAGATAAAATAGTTGCTGCTGTGATTACTTTTCATAGTTGCAAAATCCTGTATGCGAGTATTATAAAACACTGTGCATCATTTTGGCATCTGGCAAGCCTTCATATTTACAGATGTGTTTCCTGGGTTGTATTTCATATCTCACCTGTATACAAAGCAACACGTCCCCACCAACGCAGCTCCATGTGTTCTGAATCCCTGCTAATCCACAGAAAACACTGTCAACATTTTTCCCTGGGACTATTTCTTCAGTAGAAATAATTCAAATGGGCGTATGAATTATAGAGTAATCAGGATATTGTTTATGGAAAGAGCTGTTGAATTTTTAAAATGCAACAATTTTAGTTGTAAGCAGCAATTGTATTTATCCCATTGTACTGAGAATTACTCTTAAAATACACATCTCCAGTTTTATTCCCAACAGTCTCCCTACCGTTATCGTAGCTAATATCAGATCTAATATTTTCATATTCTCCTGGTAATAATTGCTTTTTTCCTGTCTGCCTCTGCTGTCAGACTCAGAGTACTCTCGCACTCTGCTACAGGCCTGGGTCCCCCTGCTTCCTGCTTGGAAATGTAAGAAGCGGTATGGCAGCCGCTTTACCAGCCGTATGTTGTGTGCCGGAAGCCTGTCGGAGCGCCACCGTGTGGACAGTTGTCAGGGTGACAGCGGGGGTCCGCTGGTTTGCCAGGGGGAGGGGGGCCGATGGGTGCTCACAGGAGTCATCTCCTGGGGTCATGGCTGTGGTAACCCCTTCTTCCCTGGGGTCTACACGCGGGTTAGCAGGTTCCTGCGATGGATTGACAAAGTCATTAACAAACCCTACAAGAACTGATGATGGAAAAGAACGCTTCAGATTACAAATGTCATTAATGTCATTAAGCACCTTCAGGGCTGGTAGCAGTTTGCCTACTGGCCTTCATGTCTGTGCCGTGCCTCCTGGACTCCCACACTAAGCACTTCTGTTTCCTAATCACCATCACTTTAAAAAGCATGTAAATGGCATTATACTGTATATTACTCCAATGGTGTGGTCTGATGCCGGAATGCTATACAGTATGAACCCTTGTGTTCTGCCATACTGTGATGTGGATTTTACATATGTAAAAGGGTGCTTATTGATGATGAGGTGTATATTTGATGCGCCCCCAAAATTGCTGAATAATGTCAATCTGTTCCTGTTCTGTTCAATGAACAAGAACAAAATGTCACACATATGAACACATATGCAGGCAAAGGTTTTTATAACTGCTCTGAATGGCCACACTCAAATGAGGGGTGAGGAGCCTGCCATCATAGTGAGAGGTAAGAAGTGATGAGCAGTTTTCACAAGGAAAGTGATGGAGGTTCTTGTGTAAGAGAAAGTTCAAACTCTGCAGTCTTTCACGTCCGCACACCAGGCCAATTACTTTATGAAGGTTGCAACATTGTCCAACTGTCAGTGTCAGAAAGTTACAGAAATGATCTGATGCTTCACAATTCCAACATGGCAAAGATTTAGAGAGAGGGGTTTCAACATAATCACATACTTTCATACTTTGGCAGTGCTTCCTTTCCTTCCTCAACAGGAACATAGGATTGACCAACTTGAGTCCTCTGCTGTAAGGCATATGGTCATGGCTGGCCACCAGTGGTCTTTATGGGTCCAATAGGTCTCTGGCAGCAGCTTGATGCTTCACCAATTAAGCTTAAATTACAGTTCGTTAGTTCTGCCATTTCATTTTCCCATGTATGGAAGCAAATGTCTGACCCAATGACTGGGCATTTGTGAACACGCCCACCTATGGGGACACCCCATATAGTATATATAGTATTAGACATATTAACACATAGACACTAACCCACCTGATTACACTGATTGTATTTTGGACCCAGCCTGAGTTGGGTCTCAGATAATGGTAACCTCAGTGGACGTGTGAAGACTTAAATAGTGCTATGGTAAGCTAGTCATGTGAAAAGCTGAATGACATTGCACTACAATGCATGCCTCACAATCACACTTGGCCACTGTTAATGAGAACCTCACGCAGGCCACAGCCAGTGACGGAATGACAGTGACGGGAAAAACTAAAGTCTTTGAAGAATGACGTCTTTTTGTAATGAATTTGTACTTACATATGTTTTATTTGTTTCATCGACATTCCAAGTGTGCATCTCTTAACTGAAACCATGGGTCATATCATCATTCTTTATTATTATTACCATTGCCGTTGACATTTCTTTTTGCCAATATCTAACTTATTATAGGTCTGACAGTAAGAAAGTCCATTAATAGTCCTTCCACACATAGCTCACAGAGGCTTATAATCATGACTGGAAAACCAGTGGAGCAAAGCAACTGCCATAGGGCCCCAGACTCCCAGGGGACTGCCATAAGCAAAAGAGTTTACTGGTTGGCTCTTGCTTTGTGGTTGATTAACTGTAACAGTGTTTAGTGGGGAAATACATAATATCGACTCTGGATTGTGTTTAAAATCTAGATTTACAACATTTTTTAAATTTTATTTCATCTGATACTGCACTTACATGCACATGCTGCATATTCGTTTATTCATTTGTATTTATTTTTTGAGTACTGTATACAATGCACAGATGTATACAATGAGACTATGAAGAGCAGGAGTTAATAAAACAGCAGTCAGTACATTTGAAATTGAAAATGACACATTCTCACAGGCAGTTGTCGTTGTTGTTGTTGTTGTTGTTGTTGTACATATGTCTTATCAGTATTATTATTTTTATGTGATGCCAAACTGTGTGTCTACAACTGTAGTGCATACAACAAGGTATGCTTTATTTGCTTTATTATAAGTCATGTTCTTGTTATAATTGTTTGGGGAAAGAACTAAGTTGTATTTATTTAAGTGAAGTTAATTCTAACATGGTCACGTGTTGCTTTGTGACTAGAAATGCAAACATTGATGTAAACTGCTATGCTCCTGGAACATTAATGTATTCAACCATAAAACAACAGAGACTAGCTGGCAAGTCGGAGATTTAATAAATGTCTCAAAACAAATTATTAGATTCTCCAGCATTGTTCACAAACATCCCCACACTGTATGATCCATGCGATTTAAAACCGTAAAATTCTCAAAAGAATCCTATAAAGAAAATACCTGCATTAATGGCTCACATTGTCAGTTCAGTTTAATGTACGTTTCCACAACACTAATTCCATATCTCTGTGCTTTTACACAAATCCTTTTCTCTTTGATTAATGTATTCTGACCATTGTACTTTGTTCTTTCTCAATGTTAAATTGCTCTCTGTGACATTTGGCACTTCTTGCAGGTTTTTTAATGTGTAATAGATTGAGGTAAGATTATGCTTTCAGACAGCAAATGAACACAACAGAATACAGGGAGAGAAAAACAATAGTATTTTCCTTATGCACGCATCGAGATACACAAACAAAACAAAAAAACAACATAAAACACACAGAACTAGTTTCTACTTAAATGCAAAATACTATTTTCATACATCAGTAATCCCGAATAGAATATATCTACATTGAAAGGAAATGAGAGCTTATGCAGTGCAAACAGTCTGCAGGGCTACACCAAAGATTATTAATTCCTCCTGTTCATCATAAGGTCCACACTTTTGAGTCCACCCAATGTGTCATCAGCCTGCCTTTTTCCAAAACGGGTCAATCAGTTATTTTGCATGGAGGAAACAGAGATCATTTTTTCCCTTTGAATAAAAGTGTGTTCTTGTGGATACAGCCAGACCTGCATTTCCAAATACAGTGCAGCATGTCCCATTCACTTGCAAGCATTTAGTGCAGAAATCAGAAATCTCTATCATATTGAACCAATTTTACCAGAGCATTTGCATTTACTAATAATACTGTATCAATCTGAGTTGAGTACTTATTATATGAGCATGAATATCAGTGCAAACCAATGACAAGAGTTATTTGTGGAACTTGATAACAGTAACTTGTAAAACTCTGATATAACACCTGATATAACGGTGACTGTTCATAGTCACTGTTTTTTACTAAGTAGGTGTCCTTTTGAACGGGGAGAATTATTACTCAAATATAATGAAAAGCCTGTCTCTGATACGGGCCTGGATCTCACTTCAGTTGGTACCCACCGTTGGAGAAGTAGCTAAGAAATCTCGAAAGTCTGGCCAGCACTTGTTCGATCTTGTATATTTGACAAACACTACTAATGTTCATTTGAACCAATGCATGAGCTGTTCATCTGCTAAATGGTGTTGAATCTGAGATATGGGCATGCAGCAGGTTACTGAATTTGAATTGTCACTGTACAATAAATGTGCAAGAACATACTCGTGACTCCTTATTTTGCACCTATGTGCTTCCCAGCTAGAGACTGTGTACATAGGACATTATAACTGGCTCACTATGGTGATGATAACCAGGTCTTGACATTCACTGTTTTACTCACCAGCCACTGTAGCTATTGGCTTTCCAAAGTTAAAGTACTTGCCACTCAGCATTTTCGCTAGCCACAACTTTGCTGTTGGGAAATGACATTTTATTTGATTAAAATCGGATATAGTGTGCTACAATTGACTTGAAGAACTAGATTTACAACCTTTTAAAATGTAAATGACCACTGTAAACACCCAGGTCAAATACACACTACAGTACAGTCATCAAATATTCAGCTCTGATAAGGATGTGTGTAAAGCTCATTTTGTGTGAAAACATGCAACCCATTAGGACAAAGAAGAGTAAAAAGAGTATCTTTTTATTAATTAATATTGATTAGATTAGGGCAGAGAGAGGATGGCGCTAACCCAGTTTATTACAATATTGCAGAACATTTAGACGTGTGTAAAACATAGGAGTCATATGCTTGCTTTAGCATATTTGACAAAGTGGAAAGATGAAACTCTTCCTCCATTCTCCTGTTGCTAATGCAGACTTTCTATTTGGGGGTTTCACAGTCCACTTATACTCAGCATTAATGGTGAACCTCCGTGCAAACACATAAAGGATGTGGATATGGTGAGAGGATAGAGGCTGTGTTACATGTCACTGCCGATTTCTGCCCGCATTTGGCAGGTGGGCGGGTGTTAATGTCAAGGCCTGATGACACTGCAGTGTCATTTTACCACATCCCCATAGTTCTGCAGTGAAATTAGTGAGTTATCACTTATCAATTATTATTGTTATTATTTTAACTTTATTTATTCAAGAATGACGAGGTGAATTCACACAGTTACACACATTCACACCTGTAAGCTGCACAGAGAAAACACTGCTGCTCTGGCAGTGATAACCGTCCGCCTTTATTAGTATTAGCACACTTAACATGTGTGCCGACACAAACTCTGTAAAAGTCGCTACAGCTGTTAAAGCTGTCTGACAGCTGATTCAGCTGTGATCAGCTGCCACTGTCATCAGAAACAGACATCACTTCACATGATGCTTCATTTCCTCATTTCTACTCTCCTCACATGCATCCCATGTGGGAGGGTCTTAGACACGAGCGAGGAAACGTGGATGCAGTTAAGAGACTTGAGATGTACCTCAGGCCATGATATTATCACAGCTGAGGGTCGTTGTTCGAACCTACAACCGAATCGCAGCCGTGCTAGAATTCAGTACAACAGCGCTCCCTCTTGTGTGATATTAGTTAATTAAAGTGTGGAAATATTATGGAGCACAATATAGAATCATATAACAGGAGTAATGAGACATATTTCCATGAACCTATTGTTCCAGTGTATGCTGGAGGGTTTCCAGCACACATGATCAGCACTCAGCAAATCATATGAATGCTGATTATTGCTTCAACTCTACTCATTTTCCCTTTTTTATTCAATATGACTTCAACAAGGATATTTTAGCCTGATAACAGCATGTTGAATAAGTCAAGCCACATTTGAAGACCTGGGACCAGGATTACAAACAGGGACACGTGGGGGGAAAGTGAAGAAGGAAAAAATGAAGTTTGTCCAATAGACACTGGATCTAGAACAACATAAACAAGACAACAAAATTATTTGTTTTGACTTACGAAGTTAGCACAATCATTTTAACCATGAAATGTTTTTACAATAAAAAATAATTTGAAATTACAAGTTAATACAATTCTATAATAACTCACTTTTAGAGAGTACAAGTATGAAAATTCTTGATCCCAGGAATGAAAAACTTTTGTGATTGGCTGCAGGTTCCCAAATTTAGCAGCCAATACTGTGAGGGGAGGAAGAAAACCTAAAGTTGAGCCCTATATATATATATATATATATATATATATATATATATATATATATATATACACACACACACACACACACACACACACAGTTATCATTCAGCAAGTGGAGCTACATTCATCGTGGCTTCATCCAACACATGGGTGAGAGGGGTCTTTAAACCATAATTATATAATTTTATTATATACTTTTACTTAAGTGCAGGATCTGACAATGTAGGTCTATTTTTTCTTAACTACGTACTTTTGTTTAAAAAGTCTATTTTGTTATTTTATGTCAAGGTTTTGTTTTCTGCAATTTAACATTAGTGACCATGTTAGAAATACGTGATGTCACTTTATCGTATTATTTATTGGATTCAGTGTATTGTATAGGTCCATAAATTAATTAAATAAAAAGTAAAAATACTACTAATGCTCGATATCAGATTTGACCAGTAAGTGTACACTACAGTATGTCGTCTGCACTGTTTTCCAGCCGAGCTGAACGCCATCTGCTCTGCAGCCGGAAGCTGTGATCAGCTGATGGAGGAGGAGCAGTGGCAGAGGTGAGCCATCTTCCCCCGGCCCCGGCAGACTCACACTCATAGAATCTGATAGAGCCTGGACGAGGGGGATACGGAAATCATCTGGGGATCCCGGTGTCATTTGTAGGCAGAGACGATTATTTTAGGACAACCGTTGTCATCTAAGAAGGACAATATCTGAAGGACTTATCAGAATTTCTGTACCAGAGCTGACTGAGGAATATAAAGTTACCCGCTTGTTTTTCGTTAGAGAGAAGGCTCTATTTCTGTTACAAAGGACGTAAAACATTGAGCTAGGAGCGGGGATTAAGAGCTAAATATGAACCGTATGTAACCTAGAAAAATGCAGAAGTCCGGGTCATTTTAATATAGGCGATATAAATAAGGATGTAGTCCTTCAGGATTAAAGGTGTATAGCAACTCCAGTAAATGTAAACAAACAGCTACTCAAGCTAGCTGAAGTTAGCCAACTGGGGGTTAGCTTCCTTGCTAGTACAGATAGCTAACGTACGGTAGTAGGTCCAAGGCACAACAAAGGTAAACCGACCTGAACTAGGCTGTCGTCTGGTTTAAACCCGAGTTTAACCATAGCATAGTCGTCTGTAGTGGATGACAGTTGTCGCACTGTTTGTGTTATCTTAGTATGAAGGTATTAGCATAATTAGCCTTTTCCTCTCACGTTCAGTCTGCTAACGCTGATATTTGCGTTAGCAGACCAGCTTAATAACGTTACATTATTACTAGCAAGCTAAATGTAGAACAAATAGGACATTTTGACAATATCCGTGTGTTTTCGACATAGAGCCGTTTAAAAATATTTCGCCGTGAGAAACACTTGCATGGTTGGTGTAACGCTACAATAGATAATTCAGATATTCAGAGTAACGTTAGCCCATCCGATTGGCTGAAAGAGTAGGACGTCGGGAAGAAGGAAAACAACTTCATGACTTCTTAAAGATTGAATTATATCGCCCCCCTTGCCTGCGTTCTTATCGGCACAGTGAGTGGGCATCTCCTCCTCCTCTTTGACAGTAACCGAGCTGAGCTGGTGAGTTTGGCTCGTTTGCCCTCGCAGCGGCAGCAGTAGGCAACGGTGCAGTCAAATGGACGAGAGGACCTTCAGCTCAGCGTAACAGGCTGTAAAAGGAGCCACAACTCAGCCAGCCAGGCAGCATGGAGTGGATTGTTAAATCGATCTAATGACCAGTAGTTTAATTTGAAAAGAAAAGAAAACACCCTTTAAACGCAGGAGAAGTTACGTACAGACACTTTGTTATTAGTAGTTCGTGTTGTTGTTTGTGTGTATATATATATTTTTTCTAGAGACTTCGCAGGGAAGCGTCTCCTTATCAGAGTTAGTTTTATGTAGCTGTGTTTGAAGGCCTAGCGCTAAGCCTCTCAGCTGTGTTTTGGTTGCTAGTGGCCTCCCCTCCCCCAGTCTCCAGACTCTTCAGTCTCCGCGAGTGTTGGACCCTGTTCTCCGGGTTTCGCCTTGATTGTTTTCAGACCGAAGACAGGCCGTGGCCTCAAGTCGCAGTCCCCTGGACTCTGAGGCAATTAAGAAGTGGATGTAATGGAACTGATGTTCGCCGAGTGGGAGGATGGGGAGAGGTTCTCCTTCGAAGACTCGGACCGGTTCGAGGAAGACTCTCTGTGCTCCTTCATCTCAGAGGCCGAGAGCCTCTGTCAAAACTGGAGGGGATGGAGGAAGCAGTCTGCTGGACCGAACTCCCCTACTGTCAAGATTAAAGGTGGGAGAAGGACACGCTAACATTTTCATTCATTCTGATGCTTCGAAGTAATCCATGAATATGAAATGCTTTACTGAACATAATTACAACAGTGTTAAAGGACAAAATGTGTTACCTGTTGCTGGAAAAAAAAACAGTTATATATTATTAGAAATATACCATTAGATATTTTAACGTATACATGAATTTGTTGTGATAGATAAACTTGTCAGTTTGGTAAAACTGTCTGTAGCTGATGATATTGCAGCACATCAAGCAGAACTGAGATGTTGGTCAATTAACTTTTTGGGACTTAAATCAGTTAACACACTACAACACCAGTCACAATCTCAAAGCCTTTTGGTGGAGCATCTGTACGTTGTGCATTGTAATTATCTATATGGCCTATACGGTTATGGAAGTGTCATGGGAATATGAAAACGCTTGGCTTCAGGTGGATGTGTTTCCTTACCAGGGAGACAGTCAGCATACAGCCTGTGTGTGTATATATGTGTGTGTGTGTGTGTGTGTGTGTGTGTGTGCATGCATGTTGACGCCTCACAGCAACCATATGCTCTTCTCTGATGATTCTCCAGAGAGTCCTCCATGTTCTCGTTTACTAAACCCATCAACAAGCAGGAAACCCTGTTCCTACAGGAATAGCAAGCAGTGCTGGTGAATGACACTAGATGCTAACACATGCAGCCTTTTACTCTGCAGTTTGTCACATGAAGAGTTCAGTCAGAACACACCAACTTACCCTGACAGTCATTTAATTTCTATATGCTCGTCTTAATTACTCTTTGTATTACTATGTATTTCTGTGCTCGCCTACATGATGTTAGTTTTTCAGCAGATTACAAATCATGACATGTGCTGCAAAAAGTGTGAAAGTAATGAAAGAGTTTGTTCAGGAGAAGACAGTGTTCCAGTGATACTGCCAAGTGCTTGAAGCAGTTCTATCTTTGTCAGACGTTTTGCTCTTAGTTGAGAGCTGGGTATAGTCTTGAGTGGGACAGGCTGCTCTGTCAATCTTTGTATTAAACAAACTGCTCGGCCATGGCCAGTCGTTCTAAACTCATGCTGCGTTCCCAAACGTTGTTCAGACTCACAGAATTAATTTTTTTTTTTTCAAAAGTAAGTACCAAATATGTCAGGCTGAATATTGGACAAAGCTGTGTAAAATGATGCACCATGTGACCAGTCATGTCACAAGCGGTTGTTTCTCTAGCGGAACCTGGATATTTAGTTTGCAAGTCATGAAAATGACATGTTGAAACAGCTCTAATTGACTTTTAAATATACATTATATAGGACCCAAGTGGTTCAAAGGGTGTCATTTTTGCATGGGTGCAAATGTTTTTTTGTTTTTTTTTGTAATGAATGTGTACGGTGATACAGCCACCTAGGCTCAGGCAGTATCATGGCATACCAGGATATTTAGAAATCCTGAAGTTATGATCTTCAATATTGGAGGAGGAACACTTGAAGGGGGGCGGCAGTAGCTCAGTCCATAGGGACTTGGCTTGAGAAACCGGAGGGTGGCGGTTCAAGTCCCACATGGACCAAAATATGGAAGGTGGGCTGGTAGCTGGAGAGGTGCCAGTTCACCTCCTGGGCACTGCCGAGGGGCCCTTGAGCAAGGCACCGACCCCAAAAACTGCTCACTGGGCGCCGGCTTGGTGGGCTGCCCATCACTCCACCATCTCTCTCTCCACTTTGCATGTATCTATGCCTGTACTGCATGTCTGTGCCATTGCATGTGTGTGTGTATAAATGCATGTATGAAAAAATAGAGTGATAAGTAAATTTCCCCATTGAGGGATAAAATAAAGTATATCTTCTTCTTCTTCTTCTTCTTGAAGACAGCAAGTAATCCCCCCCTCCAACCACAAAGTAGATTGTAATGGCGCTGGAGTGGTGCTGTTTGTATTTCCACTAGCTGCGCTGCAGGAACAAGACACCACAGAAGCTGCGACTCAACGTTTATGACTAACACTGAAAACTTTATAATAATGACATATTTCTGTTGTGTTATGTTTGTAGTGAATGAAACTTGCAAGCCTTTGTTTTGTTTGAGCTGATATTCATCTGCCGGCCTTCAGTAAGTTTGCTCCTGACATTTATTCGCTGTGGTACCTGGATGGACGCTAACAGACAGGGTTAACTAATAGTTTATTATCATTTATTATTATTATTCAAGAAGTCATATTCACAACGTATTTTCTGTGCAGTTGGTGGGATTTTTGCTAGTCAGGAGATGTGGATTGGCTCTCATAACTGGTCGGGTGGGTGTATGCTTCAATGACTTCTATCACCGGCAGCTCAACCTTTTACATTGTTTTTTGAAAAGAAAAAAAAGAAAATTACTGTCATACTGTATGCCTCAGTAAAATGACAGGATGTATGAAAAAATAAAACCCCCAGGCCTACAGCCAACAATGTTCCAGGGTTTGCCACCCATTCATTGGTCCAGTATTTCCCTGATTTGGTGTTTGTATGCTGATATTCCACATGCTATGCACAAGTAACAGAGCCCAGACTGTAGTAAGACCTTCATCACTGCAATATCTCAAACTACTCCTCTGACAAAAAGTGCAGAGAACATCCATATCTTACTGTGTACACCATGGACTTATCTGTCAGTTGCTAACCTCTGTGGCAGATAAGGGCACACTTTCAATTTCCTTTGGTTTTCAGATGGCCATATGTGAATGTGGAAAGCGTCAGAAGGAACATATTTCAGTTTAAGCTTATGAAATACTTATATAAACCTAACTGTTCTTCTGAATGAGTTCCAGCATTAAGTCAAGTCAATTTTATTTATATATCACAACCAGAGTTATCTCATGGCAATTTGCATATAGAACCGGTCTATACCGTACTCTTTAATTTACAGAGACCCAACAATTCCCCCATGGGCAAGCACTGGGCGTCGGTAGCAAGGAAAATCTTCCCTTTTAATTGGAAGAAACCTCGAGCAGAACCGGCTCTAGGTGGAGGCCATCGGCCTCGACTGGTTGGTTTGAGAGAGGAAAGGGAGAGGGGGAGACAGAGATGTCCAGAGGACTGTGTAGTAACGGACAAGCTGTTACTGTACGTTGGGATGGGCATTTAAAGTTTTTCGCTGTAGTCTATTGTAAAGGTCATCTGATAAGCCTGCTATGCCAAATAGAACTGAAGTTTCACCTTCTGAGACTGAGAAACAGATGAGGATATATCTGTCCTACCATATGCAATGTTTTTAAGTTTTTTAGAATAAAAGCAGCATATCCACATGGGGGGACAGGTGTGTGTAGATCCTGCTGACCACCTGCTGAGCAGCTGAAACACTCCTAGAGGAGGGGAGTGGAAAGAGCATGGAATGAATAGGTATATGCAGTGGGTTTTCTTCCAATGAAATTTTGAAATGAATGGCTTGCTGAGAAAAAGCCATAACTGCACTTTCAAAAATAAAACTAAGCTGTTGTGCAAAAGCATGCAGAGTATTTTTAAGTGACAATCGGTGTGAAAAACAGTGACTAAGATCCATATTAACATGATGATGCTTCTTCATCAAACATGTCATTGGCATTTCTTTACTAACATTACAATATTAACCATCATCATCATCACCGGGATTGAGTTGGACTATTGTTGCAATATTTCAGTATGTTTAATGATTATGATACCTGCCCCATTAGCACAATCTAGCTAAAGAAGCTAATGTTTATCTTTATATGCAGTCTATGACTGATACTGGTGTACCGTATCTACAGCAGGCAAACGTATGATATGATAGGAACGATGCACAAAACTATAAAATAACCCTGCTCTAACAACACCTCCATGGCCAAAACTCAACAAGGTGGCGTTAACACCCGATCCCCATATCTTAAAAAAAGTGTGTTAACTTCCTTTCCCCGGACCAGTCTGAGTGTGTCATTGAACTGAGGGAAGCCAAGGCAGCGTGGCACAGCCAGCATCACTGTCACACCCATCCAATGAGCTACTGGGGGCAGTAATTCTTAATTGGTTAATTGTTAAATGGTTGCGTCACAACAGAAGCAGATATTGCAGCTTTATTCAGTTATTTATTTTGACTTATGGAACAAAATAATGTAATAATGTAACAGCAGAGGCAGCTTTTGAATAGTGAGCGGAATATCCCACCCGGTGCATAACAGGTGTGCAACATCGCTGTACGAATGGAGCGAACCATGTGGAGAGAAAGAAGGAAACGAGGGAGGTGTTGAGAGACCCAGTGATACAGCTCTTCATCGGCCAGCTACAAAGGAACATCTGTTGGAGTGGCTTCCCTCTGTGCTGAAAGCTGATTGGTGGACAGTTTGCTGTCATTCACCTGCAACAGCCAGTCATAGGCTGGCGACATGAACTCTGTTACTACCCAGCTCTCCCTCTCTCCTCAGTTTTAGTGCTTTACTGTCAGTGTGTCCCACTTTCTTACTGTAGTAAAACTGTCAGGCAGCTTTACTTAAATGTTGATGGACACAAATAGTGACTCAGTATTAAACATTTAGTAGTTTACTTTTCTATCCTCAGCTGTTGTACAAAATGAAATCGTTGTACAGTGTAACACTTTATTTTTTTCCCTCCCTGACGTATAGCAGTCACTACAAGAATAAGTATTAATACAATAACAACAGTAGTTTTTAAGGTTAATGTTGTTGCTGACGTATAGTCTATGGCATGGTATATCCACATAGAGATAAGCCATCAGTCATCAGGGAGGTGGACACCAGCACCACTTATACTACTTCACACCAACACAGTTACACACAAACCAGTGTTTTGTACATGGTCCCTGACAAATAGATGTACTAAACTAAATCTGTATGTCAGTTAAAACAGCACATGGGGCTGCTTTGGTGGTGCGTGTTGTTTAAGGTACTTGATAATGAAATGTGATCCGGTTGCAACAGACTTGTGTGTTTTAAAGGTTTATCAGACACTAAATGCAGCACAGTGGTTTATAATCCCCACTGACAGGATTTTACAACTCTGGAAAGTTATCACGGCAGCGACTGTTTTATCTTTTGTCAATGGCGATGTAATATGGCTACGTAGATGGATGGTTTTCTCGCTTTCATGAATGTATGATTTAAAGAACCTTTCCAGACGTGTGTGTGTGTGTCTGTGTGCGTGCGTGTGCTCAGTCCTGACACAGAGAGCAGAGGCTGCAGCATGATAATAACTTACTCCAAAATGTACAGACATTGAAAACATTGAAACTTATTAACACTGCGGTCTATAATTCAGTCCTAGCGTTTGAACAAATTAACAGCTCTCTGGTTCATATACTAATATTATTATTATGCTCCTAGTTATAAAATTTAGTAACACTGTCTCCAAAAACGGTCATAAAATGGTGACAGACAGATAGTAGAAGGTTCTTATAAGCCCACCCCTTTAAAATCAGAGAATATGAAAACAGCCTGCACAGTATCATTCTGCACATTAAAACACCAACATGTAACTGTAGGAAAAAGCACAGGGTGACTTAAATGTATGTGATTAGCCAACACAGCACCCTGGATGACGTCAGCTGACGGCTTCCTGCATTCAAATGAGTGACTCTGTGTTCTCAGCTCATCTCTGTCACATCTTTATCTAAACTCACCCTCTCGTCATCTTTTCTTTTACCCCTTTTTCCTTTGTTTTTTCAGTTGTTTTGAGTCTTGATTATTTATGTATTGCTGCATAATAACTGTCTCAGTACACTATACCACTACAACAGTGCAACAACACAAGATACAAGAAATTGTGATTGTACATCATGTGTGTGTTGATTTGTTCTGTACATGTGACATCATTGCACGTCTGTCCGTCCTGGGAGAGGGATCCCTCCTCTGTGGCTCTTCCTGAGGTTTCTTCCACCTTTTTCCCTGTTAAAAGGTTTTTTGGTGGGCAAGTTTTTCCTCACTCGAATCGAGGGTCTAAGGACAGAGGGTGTCACTCCCTGTACAGATTGTAAAGCCCTCTGAGACAAATGTACTTTGTGATTTTTGGGCTATATAAATAAAATTTGATTTGATTTGAAGAAAGAAATACAAGAAAGTGGTGCTGATGGTGTTAATACAGACAAGGAATCGTTTTTGTCATTTGGAGTCTGGTGAAATAGAGAGCAGAGCAGAGGAGACGAGAAACTAACCACCATAAATGATGACAATGTTTATTAATGGTATTTACGTGGTGTTGTTGTTGTTGTCAGCTCAGTGGTCATGCTACTCTGTGGTTCAGAGAGGGCGGGGTGGCATAATGGAAAGGGATAATCTTCTGGAATTGGGAATGTACTCACTACATTTTAGTACAGTCCTAGAGATGCTAGAGTAAGGGACCGATACCTGAACACACTACCTGAAGCCTTCTCTCAGCATGACTGAACTGATCTTCCTCTCTTCTGTGGTCTTCCTCAGATGGTCAGGTGATACCACTGGTGGAGTTGTCAGCCAAGCAGGTAGCGTTCCACATCCCGTTTGAGGTGGTGGAGAAGGTCTACCCCCCTGTTCCAGAACAACTCCAGCTGCGTATCGCCTACTGGAGCTTCCCTGAGAACGAGGAGGACATCAGGTGAGCTCACAGATCCCAAACATTTCTATCATTTGCAATTATGATTGTCTTAAGTCGCAGTAAAACAGTGGATACGTTACGGATACAGTGTGTCAACACCCACAAAATGAGTCACTCAGAATTCGATCTGTTCAGTCCAGTAACATTCGGAAGGTCTAGGAGGGCTGCAAAAAGAAATGATTTCATCCTCTTAGCGTTAGCATGGTCCAGAGGTCTCTGGTGCATATGCGTTTGTCAGCGTAATTTCTTTATAGCGGCAAAGTTTTTGGTTTTATTAGAAAACAATTTTCAAACAATACATTTTGTTTTGGCTTCATGTGCCACTGAACACTGTTTTAAGGTCTTATTATAAATCAATGGCCCAAGGTTGACTAATGAGTGTTGCCATTTCCTGTATAAGTAGTTTAACACCTATGCAGATGCATAATCAATAACAAATTTCACATTTTATTATTATTATTATTATTATTATTATTTATTTTATTTGTTGCATAGGAATTAGTTAAATAAGCTAGTTAAAGAAATGAAATACTTCATGCAGTCATGTTTTAACAGTGCATATGTTATCACTTAATGCAGTAATGATCTGCTAACTATAATTAAATAACACTTATTAACACTATTGCATTTGATAGCAGTATTGAACAAGCAAGTGTTAACAAATAGGCTTTAAACTCAGGGCTAACGTTATCTGGTTAGTTAATTATGTAATGTAAAGTAGAAAAAAACTTAGAAACATGTAGCTGCTGTTACTGACACTATTTAGCTGTTGACCCTTTGTGAAGATTGTTGTCTCCAGTTTAGTAGGACACATTTCAGTGCTACAGTATATTAGTGCTGCTATATTGTTGAGACTAATTAAAAACACCTGAATGTCTGAAAATGGAATTTAACAAATTAGCCTTCTTATTAAGTCATTCAGTCCAATCTCTAATCTTTGAGAGCTTATATACTTCGTCTTTGAGAATTGGTTTTCTCCTGTCTTTCTCTGACTGTCTCTCTCACCTGTCCCGCTCTCTGTCTGTGTATGTGTCTGTCTTTAACCTCCTGCTGCTGCAGGTTGTATTCCTGCTTGGCTAATGGGAGTCCAGATGAATTCCAACGTGGAGAGCAGCTATATCGAATCAGGGCGGTCAAAGATCCTCTACAGATTGGTGAGTTGCGTTATCACTCTTACTAGACATCAAGACTCCTACTGTAAACTGTAACTGTATACAGAACGGCTATATAAATATGGACGACACATCTCCACCTCCTAATACTATAAGTGAAGCTAAAATCCAATGTGTAACCCGCCTCATGTTTTCGGGAGCTGCCATTTTGTGTGACATCATTCAAAGCCAAAGTCTGAACAGTAGAGTCGGAACACGGCAGAACACACTCCCTCAGCCGTCTCACCACCTGACAGATCACAACATCTTACCCCCTCTCACCTATTATAAAAAAATTAAAATGACAGAAACCATCTTTGTATTTGACATGCACTTTGATGTTTTTGTTTGACTCATATCACCTCCAATAACACGGAGGGGGCGGGACTTATACTGACCTATGCTGCAGCCAGCTACCAGGTGGCCCTTGAGATATTTTGCTTTCACTTTTGGGGAGCTATCATGCTGTCAGTATTTACAGTGTGTGGCACTAGTACATTACAAACACTTTTAATAGAGGCACTTTTCAGCAGTATGTCTAATTCTGTGTTTGTCCCTCTGTCTGTGATTCCCTCTCGTGCACCAGGCTTCCATCTCAGTGCTACAGTTGTGTCCAGTCAGGCTGGTCAGTCTAAAGGAGCCTACAATGTGGCAGTCATGTTCGACCGCTGCCGCATCACTTCCTGCAGCTGCACCTGTGGTGCTGGAGCCAAATGGTGTGCACATGTGGTGGCACTCTGCCTTTTCAGGATCCACAATGTGAGTTTGTGTCTTGACAAAGGGATGCTATTAAACTGAAACCAATTTAAATTATAATTTTCTTTTACTAAAGGATGTATCAGGTATAGCATCAGTATCATCAGACGGGCAATGGAAAAAAAAAGAATCTGGCTGTATCTGAGAATGTGAATTGTCTTGTATTTTAAACACTGCACAAACCAGAGTCACTGAAAATGCCACTTCAGTTAAACAGAACATGATCCCATCTGGGAGGATGTATAAGTGGTTGCTTATCTACACAAAGCTACAATTTGTGCTGAAATGTAGTGGAGGGGTTAGATTGCCTTACGTTGTAAATGTAATTAAGAGTCAAGGGTTTAAAATACTGATTTGCACAACATGCAACAACTTACAGTCCTACGGGATGTGAAAGGTTGCTTAGTCACTGTAATCATAGTCGACCTGTTGTCCAGTGTGTTTTGTGTGCTGCCTCAGTGGTTTCGTCCTTTCTGACTGTAAAGATTATGTGTATGTTGGTGCAAATAGTTGCTATGTGTGTGCAGTCTGTGTAAGTTTCAAATAGAATGTTTTAGTTGTTTACTGAGGTGTGCTCACTGCTGTGTGTGTGCACTTCTGTAGGCATCAGCAGTGTGTCTGAGGGCTCCGGTCTCTGAGTCTTTGTCCAGGCTGCAAAGGGACCAGCTCCAAAAGTTTGCCCAGTACCTCATTAGTGAGCTGCCTCAGCAGGTAACATCTTCACCCTGAACCAGTTGTTCTTTTAATAAACCAAACTTCTGAACAAAGTGCAAGTATAATTTTAATAATGTGTGTATATATATATATATATGACAAAGCAGGCATAGTATTCATTCAGTTTTGTGTGTCCAGATTCTACCCACAGCTCAGCGGCTGCTTGATGAGCTGCTGTCCTCTCAGTCTACTGCCATCAATACCGTGTGTGGAGCTCCAGGTACAGTACCATGAATGAAAATATTGTATGTTCCTAATCTACAGTAAGTAAGCAACCCTGACGTAAAAACATACTGTAAACTCTCTGATATGACAACCAGATCATTTCATTGTCTTTCTTCTGAAAAGAAGAAAGTGGACCAGTGTGAGCCTACATTAGAACTTGTATTTATATAGCTAGGTAGCAGTAAAGTTTTATAGTGTTGTGCATATTTGTGCAGGATGTGCGAGTAAACACTTAGAGGTGTGGTTCACTTGCAAAATGTTGCTGCGATGTAGGAAAAAGCTGCTCTACACTTTGCTTGCTTGCAGCTGTAAATTTGAATTATTGAAGTGTGTGTGTGTGTGTCTGTGTGTGTGTAGACCCCACAGCTGGCCCTTCAGCCTCTGACCAGAGCACCTGGTATTTGGATGAATCAACCCTCAGTGACAACATCAAAAAGACACTGCACAAGTTCTGTGGGCCTTCACCTGTTGTCTTCAGGTACACACATACTGATCCTTAAAGGCTTTAGTAGAAATATTCTAAACGTCAGGGACATGCCAGCATCAAACACTTCTCTAACCCGTTTCAGACATACACTTCACTCTGTATATATGATATAATATGATACGGTGAAAAAGACCCTGACACAGTAAAAGCAATGCTGAAACATTTCATAACACAAGTCTGTTTTTAATTCTGCCACAAAACTAAGGACCTAAAAATTGGCTACTTTGTGACCACATTTGAAGGTAAACGTGTTTATAGCTGCTCTCTTGAAGCTGAAGTGCATTTAATTCATTCCCTCCAAAAAAGTCCTGAAAAGTTATTAAAATCATCAATTACACTTTATCTTAACCCTTAGATGCATAAGTAGGGTCAAAAATGACCACAGGGGTTGTTATTCTTCAAAATCTTTGAAATTAAAAGTATTTATATTTTCATATTCTAGGTATTCCTCATAAAACATGTTTGTGACATGAGGCTGTTGCTTTTTTCTAATTTTGACATTTTTCGATACCTGATTGATTGTTTTGTGTAAAATGGGAATAAAAAGTAATAAATGAACATTATGAAAATTAAATCACTCTTTTGTTGATCAAAATATAATAAAAATCATCATCTTTACGGAAATTAAAGAAATTTTTTAAGTTTACTGCAAAAACGCATTGATTCTAATTGGGGTCATTTTTGGTCCTGCTAATGGAAGAGTGTAGGTATTGGTACGTCATGCATCCAAGGGTTAAGTGCTAGTTATGTTTCATATTGCCTGAAATAAAATAAAATAGAGGTTTGTGGGACGGTGGCAAAGGAGAAAACTCTTTGCTTTGCTGTTTTTTCAGAACATCAGAGCAGTGCAGATGAACAGTATGGGCTGGTGGCGTGTCTGTGCTCTCATATACTTTTTTCTATTGCCATTGTAGCGCCATGAGCCACTATCCATTCATTGTAAGACCTGACAGCCTCAAAGCCTGATATTGTACAGTCTGACACAGATTGCCACCAAGACATCACACAGTGTACACAATAGTTGTTGTGTACACTACCTTTCCTCCTGACTAATTAAATTAATTAATAAACTCGGTGTTACTCCACTAACGTAAGTGTGTGTGTTCCACAGTGATGTAAACTCCATGTACCTGTCGTCCACGGAGCCGCCAGCTGCTGCTGAGTGGGCATGCTTGCTGCGACCTTTAAGAGGCCGGGAGCCAGAGGGAATCTGGAACCTTCTGTCCATCGTCAGGGAGATGTTCAAGAGACGAGACAGCAACGCTGCCCCACTGCTGGAAATCCTCACTGAGCAGTGCCTCACCTACGAACAGGTACGCTCTTAACATTCAGGACTGCTTTAATGTTGCTTATTGACTTTACTGACCACTATCTTTTTGCTGCATTCAGGCATTATGGCTCCCATATGGATCTAGTGTTTTAGGAGTTTATTGTAGGTGTAGAATTTGCAGCAGTTTGTCTCAAATCTTGCAATGTATTTAGCTGTCTTTAATTTATCAAACTATAAAGAAAGGAGTCACTGTCTGTTTGTTTGCTCTTTGCTTATCTCGAGAACCTGATAGGTGTATTGCTAAAGACCCATGGATGTGCAGTCAGTGTCGCATTTTGATATATGTTCGATATCAATAAACTTTGAATAAACAAGACAACTGTGGCTTCAGGGCTCTGGCTTGATGCAAGTGCAGCATGAATCGTCTCTCCTGTCAGAGTCATCACACTGGATGGTAGAGGAGGAGACGTTGGTGCACGTCTGTTTGAACAGGGGTTTAGTCGACTTTGTTGCATTAACGCTTGAGCTGAGAGCGCCAGAGTCAGAAACGCAGTTTCTCCGTGTCACACTGTTTCCCCCATCTCTCTGCTTTTATCCCTCTCTGTTTATGTATTTAGGTCATTTAGAGACAAGACTGTAAATGTTTGCAGTCTGTCATGTTGTCTCGCATATCCAGGGAGGATAATGTCAGTAAATTCAATTAAAATACAGAATTTGTTTATCTGGTGTGAATGCGTCGCATGAAACGCTAACATGGTGGAGTAATTTGTAAATCATGTCCTTGGGTAGTCACACTGCTGAAGTTTGTGAGTTGATCTAAACACACATACACATTTATTTATTTTAAGTATGTATATATTTTTCTCTCTGATATGAGTTTTTTTATGTTGCATCTCTGAAAATATTTATTTTATTATATCTTTGTTTATTTGTCCTTAACCTTTACTTATGAGGCAGTTTACTGCATATGTTCCTGTTACAGGTCTGCTTAAAATGAGTAAAGCTGTTTGAATATGTTTGACATCTAAATAGCTCTGCAAGAAAATATGACCTGCATTACAGCTTTCTTTTTAAGGTGGATAAATATAGTTTCTTAAAGGGTTTTGTATCGTTTCCATAGAGAGGAGCGTGTTGATGTGGCTGTTGTTGGCAGGAAAGTGGCAGTTTTGTTTCAGTGATTTGTTTGCTCACACACACTGACCTCCCTGCGATGCCTGACTGTGTGTTTCTCAGATCATCAGCTGGTGGTACAGCGTTCGGACATCAGCATCCCACAGCAGTGCCAGCGGCCACACGGGCCGGAGCAATGGCCAGTCGGAGGTTGCAGCTCACGCTTGTGCCAGCATGTGTGATGAGATGGTAGTGCTGTGGAGGCTGGCAGTGCTTGACCCCACTATGAGCCCCTGCAGGTCAGACACTGTTCCCTGCTTCTCTCATCAAATATACAGTAATAAATCCCACAGGAAAGTGGTGTAATGTCATCACATTTGACTCTTAATGATTTCATTAGAAAATATATTTTATAAATAAGGCTGCAACTAACGTTTGTAACGTAATGTGTCGATTATTATGACCAATTTGTATATGAATTGTTAAAATTTGTTAAGAGCCCACAGTAATCTTTCACTTTACTTGTTTTGTCTGACAAACATTCTGAAACACGGATATTCAATTTACTCTCAAATATGAGTCATACACCAAATCCTCATATCTGAGACGCTGAAGCTAGAGAATGTTTGACATTTTTGCTTTAAGAAATAATTAATCAATTAATAAAGTAGTTGCCTAATTTCTGTCCCTCAACTGATCAATTAAATATCTACTCATTGCAGCTCTATTTAGTATAACAGTAAACATTAAGTGGGGAGGTAATATGGACTATGTATGCTTTCTTGCAGGCGTCTAGAACTTGCAGGCCAGCTGAAGCAGTGGCACCTTAAAGTTATAGAGATAGTGAAGCGGGGACAACACCGCAAGTCCCTGGATAAACTTTTCCAGGGCTTCAAGCCTGCTGTGGAGTCCTGCTATTTCAACTGGGAGGTGGCCTACCCGCTGGAAGGCATCACCTACTGCAGTGCTGATAAGAAGAGCGCCACCTTCTGCTGGTCCAGGGCAGTGCAGAACCAGAGAGGAATGAAAGCTGCTTTAGCAGGTGGAGGAGAACCTCCTGAACCAGGGGGAGGGTGTAGAGTTGAAGGTGGAGCTGCTGGAGATTTTAAAGGAAGAGGAAGTGGCCACTCGCCCCAGCAGGAGGTTGCAGTGCGACCCAAAGAGACCATTTTGACGAAAAGGAAGGGTTTGTCAGTGAGTGGAGGGGGAGGGATGCTGGTCCGTCTGGGAGGGAGTGTCTCCTTATCTCTAGAAGACGGAGGAGGGAAGTGCATGTACAAAGGACCAGGCTCCTCCTCTGGAGGGAAGCTGAAACTGACACAGGGAGGTGGCAAGGGCGCTTCTGTCGGAGGTCCTGGTGCAGGTGGAGGGTTAGGAGGTGGTAAGCATGCCAGTGCCAAGCGAAGAACCAGCAGTGAGGACAGCTCTCTGGAGCCGGACTTGGCTGAGCTCAGCCTGGACGACGGCTGTAGTCTGGCTCTGGGGGCTGAGGCCAGCAACACTTTTGAGTTTCTCCCCCCACCACCGGAGATGCTGCCCTCCCCGAGTCCACTACTCCGAGACTCACGCAAGTACAGTGGCAGCAGCGGAGGGAGCAAGATATTTGAAACCAAACGCGTTAGCCATGCCTCGCCTGCACTCCCTGCAGCAGAGCCTGCTCCACCCTCTTTCCCTTCCAAAGAGACGGTAGTGGTTGTTATGGACGTGCCCAGTGCTTCAGAGAAGGAGGCAGAGCTGGAGGTAGAGCCAGTCCAGAACAGAGATGAAGATGTAGACTCAGCTGGCAGTAACCAGCCTTCCACCTCTGCTGCAACGGCCAGATCAGGTAACACTCCCCCCTCTACCAAGCCACCGCGGGTCCGCAGGGAGGCGGCATCTGTTGGGAGTGGGGCAGCAGCTGTGGGTGGAGCAGCTAACCAAGGAGCAGAGGCAGCAGGTGGAGGTGCAGGAGGAGAAGCTGTGGGCGAGGATGACTATCAGGCCTACTACCTAAGTGCTGCCTCAGAGGAGGGAGCAGATAGACAGCTGGCTGACAACCACCAGGAGGAGGAACCAGACATCTTTGCAGGGATCAAACCCCTGGAGCAGGAGGGACGCATGGAGGTGAGGGACAGCCCATATACATTATTTTCTTATTATTAACCCATACCATGTTGGCCAAACCAACATTGGATTGATTTACTAACATGTATTATGTATCAAAGCCTGATATATCTTCTTCCTCACATACACACACACCGTCGTACTGCTAGAGTACATGCTCCAAACTAAAAGTGGGTCTGAAAAGCTATGATTTTATCATGATATTTAGATTTTATTTTTTTTTAAAGTACAGTTGTGTTACTGTTGTAACTCCTTTATACTCTGCAGAAACATACTTTCATCATTGTCATCGTGCCACCTACATAACGGACTATTCCATCATTTGACGAGCCACTGTGATTTCTGCACACCTAAACCGAAATTTGCTGCAAAGGGCGTTGAATCTGCAGTGTTTGAGATAACAAAGTATTCAACACAACATCATACAATAAAATAGAGTTATGACAACAGGCAAAAACAAATATCACATTCATTCTAAAACTCCTGAATGTAAACTTCCTCTTTGCTGCCCCTGAAACAACTAGCAGGAGCAGGAAGTTTTTTTTAAAGATTTAAAGTTTTTAAGTTTAAATTAAGCAAATTAATATTTTTTCCATAAACAGATGCACATAATAAAGACAGACAACAACAACAAATGTAAACAAAAAATAAAGTACCCCAACATCCACAGCCCCAGTATGGTAGATATGTCCCTTGTTCACAATTGAAAAGTGGAAAGCATATATAAATATATATTTCATTCAGCCAATAATAGGAGGACACTTTTCAACTACTGATTCAGCATCCAGGGGGTGTAAAGCCAGAAAAGATCCCAGTGTTTTTTCATACATTGCTGATTTCCTTCTCAACAATATACAGGATCTTTTCAGTGGTATTATTGGGTGTTAATAGATTGAAGCATTGCCTCTGTCAGGAGGAAGTTCAGAGTTCCAGTTTTAGAGTACACTTTTTCCTGGTTATGCCTGAAGGTTATATGAAGTATTTTTCATTATAGTATGTCTCTCAAAATCCAGACCCCAGGGACAAAAATGTATAATAGCCGATTCTATTGATGCATTTCTAAAATTCTTCCAGATATGAGCAATTCCAAAACATATGAAGTACATCTCTATCACAGGTTTTACATCTCTGGTAATTAGGTGTTATGGTATATTTTGTGCAATATATGTGGAGTGTAATAGGTTTTATTAAAGAAATTAAACAGTATTTTTCTATGATTAGTTAAAATTAATACAGTCAGCAACATTTCAAGGATATTACATCAACATCATTGTAATTGCATTCAAGATTTATTATGAACACTAGATAAATAGGAAATGTTTTAGCTTTACAAATACTCTGACTCTCTAAACCTTGTGCATACACTCAGCAACCATTGGTTCCTCTGAACACCTGTGTAAGACTGAAAATGAAAGGTATTGATGCCCACAGCGAAGGCTACAAGAGAACAGTGTTGTAAACTTGCAGTTTCCACAGTGTGAAATATAAATAAGCGGATAAACAAAGGAGCAGCATTTAATGAAAAGAACACCTTGCCAGCTGTTAAACATGGGGGTGGATCTATCAGGCTTTGGTGTTGTGTTGCAGTCAGTGGCACAAGAATCATTGCACAGGTGGAGAGAAGAATGGATAATACCTGCAAACATCACAGCATCTGTAAAAAAGCTGAAGCTGAAAAGAGGAAGACTTCTACAACATAATGATACTAAACTTACCTCAAAATCCACCAATCAAGAGACAAAGCTGAAGTTTTTAGAACGGCCATCACACGACTCTGACTTAAACATGACTGAAAATCTCTGGGTACTCAAAGTCAAAGTAAACTTTATTGTCAATGCTGCTATGTGTACAGGACATACAGAGCATCGAAATTGTGTTTCTCTCTTGTCCAAAACAGCATGACACAGACACGCGTATAGTACAAAAAAAGAAAAGAATATTTAAAAAAAATATATATATATATATAGAATAAAAATATACAAATCTAAGAATATAATACTGTAGAAAACTGATGAACATAACATGGCAGTAGAGACCCAACATTTTACATCTACTAGTGCATCTTTGATTTTCACCTGTTTTGTTCTCAGCTGATTAAAGATTCTACTACTTTCTTTCTACTACCTGAATACTGTTGCTTTGTGAACAGGTGCTGTTTGCTTGTGCTGAGGCTCTCCATGCTCATGGCTACAGTAACGAGGCGTGCCGGCTGGCTGTGGAGCTGGCCAGAGACCTGTTAGCCAACCCTCCAGACCTGAAAGTAGAACAGCCACAGACCAAGGTAGATACAGTCAGAGGCCACAGCAGCCTGGAACACATTCTCCTCAAGTCAGTTGACTTCTTTTCTCTCCTTCTGTTGTACAGTCTCAATCATCCAAACTCACCAGTCAGCATCTTGAACTGTGTATTGGGATATTGAGCATTTCTTCATGAAGGAAAGCCACCAGATTCCTCTAATATCTGCTTCATATTGGCATCAGAGCATTGTCACTGTGCCAATTTGTAACTGAAAAAAGGGTAAATGTACTTTTGTTTCACGCCCTGACTTTTTATGTCCTGGGTTATTGGATTCAGGGTAAGAAGAGCAAGGTGTCGACCAGCCGTCAGACGCAGGTAGCCACCAACACGCTGTCAAAAGCCGCCTTCCTCCTCACTGTCCTCAGTGAAAGACTGGAGCTCCACAACCTGGCCTTCTGCACTGGCATGTTCTCCCTGGAACTGCAGAGACCGCCGGCATCTACCAAAGCCCTGGAGGTCTGTTTTCTTCCTCCCTCTCTCTCTTTCTCACATACATACTTATTTTAGCCTTTGGAATAATATTTTATTGTATGCACAGTAAAAATAAAATAATTTTTATTTTTTGCATTTTTCAAAAACAAAGTGCACACCCGGCTGCAAATTGAAAGCAGATAATAAATACATAGGTAATCAGAAGACATTTAACATAACCGTACTGAAAACAAAATAAGGTGAAACTCTCCTAATCCAGCAAGAGAAATAAGGTGTAAAGAACAAAAAGACAACTTGGATTGAATCTAAATAAGCACTCAGATAAAAGGTATGTTTAAAAAGACATTTAAATACAATAATTCATACATTTCTGGTGTTTTCAATGCCATGTTTGAGTAGAGTAATTTTGCTGCAATTCCTACAGTTACTAAAATCTGTAGCTCATTGTGTATTTAAACTGTAAGTCAGCACACTAGCTTGCTGGTGCAGCTCTTGTCAGCTAAACACTGGGATTGTTAGATTAGTTGATCTAATGGGTAATAGCGTGTACTGTATAAAATTGTAACTACTTTAGTGCTTCAAGTTCTAATAGGTTTAGAATTGCGTAGTGGAAACACAGTGTTAGGCAGTGTTCAGACTGACATTAGCTCTGCATAGAATAAACACAACCGTCTCATTTATCTTAATGCGGACACAGAGCTTCAGGTCACCGGGAACACACGTTGAACCTGATTCAGCTGTGATGCATTGTTTTAACACAGAGCTGTTTCCGGTCTGAACTGGAGTGTGTGCGCCAATTAACATAAATTTAAATCTTGATCATAGTTGTTGAATTTAGCATGACGTAAATGGGTCTTCTTGTTCCTGTATAAACTCTATTTGGTGTATGTCTCAAACATGTACTGACTGTGTGTGTGTGTGTGTGTGTGGATCAACCAGGTGAAGCTGGCCTACCAGGAGTCGGAGGTGGTGGCTCTGTTGAAGAAGATTCCCCTGGGCCTGGTGGAGATGTCGGCCATCAGAGAGAGAGGCGAGCAGCTCAGAGATGGGAACTTCTGTGATTACAGACCTGTGCTGCCTCTCATGTTGGCCAGCTTTATCTTTGATGTGCTGTGTACCCCAGGTAAGCACCAAATATTGTTGGATTGTTGTAGTTCAGCTAGAAATTAGATCTCAGTGTAAGATTGTCCTGCTTACTTAGGTATTTAGATTTTGCAGGGCACAAGCATCTCTCCAACAGTGTGCTATTTGTGAACTGGCTTTGTCTGTCTGTGTGTTATTTTGGTGACCAGTGCATGATGTTCTTCCAAATGAAAGCTCCAAACATCACATCACAGAACCACGTCTGTTTCTGGTGCAACACTATGCTGTCACTAATTTTATCAGCAAGTGCATATGTGCAACATATATTAATAAACTATTAATGAAACACTCGGGGGACCCTGGTAGCCGAATGGTTACTGCACATGTTAATGTCCCTGGTTCAGTTTCAGTCAGGAGCCTTTGTTGAATTTCTTGTTTCTTGTCTGTCTTTTCACTGCCCACTATCCCATCAATGCAAAATGAATGAGGGTGATTCTTACAGTACCTGCTCTCCACGGCTGCTTTATACTGTATAAAAAGCTTCTCTTTCCGTTCATTAAATCGCTGCGTCTGAAGGCAGCAGGACAGATATGTCGATAAATCTGCAGCGCAGTGTCATTAAGCACACTTGTTCTAAGTGTTTAGCTTCACTAAATCACCTGATGAAAGCAGACTGCTATAGAATAACCACACACCTCCACACACATCGCACTGGTATTCTGCCTGTGTCAGTGGGAGATGTTAGATTGCAGGGGTTCATCATCAGCCTTCCTTCCAACGTTTTTGATTTCAAAGTTTTTTTTAATAAACAAGGATTACAGACAAGAAACGGTGAATATGATTTGCTATGTATAAACTCTTTACAATAAGGGTACATTAATTAACAGTTAGTTAATGCTTAATATGTATTAACTATCACTATCAGTCAGAATAGAGACAGTGTGCAGTCATGTTAATATAAAAGTAACAAGAATTTTAACTTTTCTTTTACTGACTCATGTAGATTTTGGTTGCATTTAAAGTTGATAGACATAAGTACAGATATTTGTGCAATTTCATTCTAAAATATAGTTGGATAGTTAAAATAAGTGTTTTTGTTCAGTGAGGAGGGAAGTAGAATTCCAACACTACACATTTTGAAGTATAAATTTCACCAATTTTTCATGCATAAATTGGTGCCTTTGTCAGGAATAAAAATCATGGCCAGAATGCACCATTTTTTAAAAATAAAATAAAAAAATCCAGACTGTGTGGAAATCTTCAACAGTATCCAGTTCCAGTGAAATGGAGGTTAGAGCATCTTTAGTTTCATTTGTACACGGACAAGTGAAAGTTAAATTTTACCTCAAAATGTTAATGTTGAACCCTGTATTGTATAATAAAATGTGTATTAGGAAAACGCATTATATATATATGGAGATCATATAATCAAATCAAATCAAATTTTATTTATATAGCCCAAAATCACAAAATGCATTTGTCTCAGAGGGCTTTACAATCTGTACAGGGAGTGACACCCTCTGTCCTTAGACCCTCGATTCTAGTGAGGAAAAACTTGCCCACCAAAAAACCTTTTAACAGGGAAAAAGGTGGAAGAAACCTCAGGAAGAGCCACAGAGGAGGGATCCCTCTCCCAGGACGGACAGACGTGTTGTGAACATGTAGTTGTTTGGTAACAATGCAGCAAAAGATCATTAAGGGTGAAATGCAGCTGAACAAGGTTCAATGTGAAGATCGACAGTGTCACCAGCAGTTTGTTACATAAATCCAGTTAGAGGCAGAGTTGGATGGACCCCATTATATAGTTACCCAGCTGGGGGCAGCCGGAGTAAAACATTGACCTCATGTTTACTGACCATTGGAAATACCATCCCATCTGTTTTACAAGGTCTCTGTAGTGTTCTCTCTCAAAAGTTTTGGAGCAGATTTAACTGTTGTAGGCAAGACAGCCATTTTTATTATGTTAATCCTTCCAACAGTAGAGGGGTAATGAATTCCAACATTCAACGTCTTGTTTCTTGACATGATATTGTTTGTAATGGCTGTTTGGTTGGTGAAAGGACTGATGGGAAAATTTAGTCCATTTGATGAGACATGTTTTTTTTTAGCAATTTGGTGTCAGTGTTCAAAAGAGAAATTGGGCGCGACGAGCCTCATTCCAGTAGATATTTGACTTTTTTCTTTTTTTTTTTTAAAGATTAATGTAGTAACTGCCTGATGCATATTGGGAGGAAGTGAGGACAATACAAAAGATTCTTTGGAGACAGATAATAGTCAGGGTGTTGGGGAGAAAAAACCTCTTTAAACATTCTGTGGGATTTGCCACTCAAGCATACCCCTAATCCTGCATACAGCAGAGCCTGACTGGCTGTTTTATGATGTAGCTGGTGAGCCAGGATTTTACCAGCTTGTTGGGTTGTTAAGAGATTACGTTTAATTTGTAATAATGAACATTGTTTAAACAGCACTGGTGAGTTTGAGTTTGATAAGTTGAATTTCTGCTTCCCACACAGATGATGGTAATATCTCTGGACTTTTGATTTGATTTTAAGAAAAAACTTAATCTCAGATGCAACATAATTCTCAAACCCTTCATCTGAAAGATAGTAGGATTGAGCCTCCATAGATGGTAATTAGGCTGCGTAGAGGAGATGTGTAGTGTTATGGTCAGTATGCAGATATGACTATGGCTTCATAGTCACAGGCTGTTGCTAAGGATAGGATAGGATAGGATAGGATAGGATAGGATAGGGTTGTGAGTTACAAAGCATCCAAGAGAGTGAGATCAGTATATTCAGTTGGTATATGTTTATTAATATTTTTGGCTAGACACCTACTAAAATGCAGATATTGGAACATCATTAAACTTGTACATAAACATACAAGACCAGTCTAGCCTTTCTTAACCCCCATCGCCTACAATGTACAGAGAAATCCACACATTAGTGCTTATTTGGGTAACTTCTAAGCTAAACCAGGTTCAGCTCCTGTCCATCCCTTCTAACTTTATAAAGCACAAGTAGATTTCATGTTTTATTCTTGAAGTGCATTACATGCAAACACCGTTTTGTTGCTAAATGATGTGACCATTTACAATGTGAGATACAGAAGCATTTATGTCTATCGTTATTGTTCTCATCAGCTGTTTACAAACCCAGTATATCCGTCCTCTGGCTGCAGATGTGATGATGTGTTTCACTCTCTGCAACTTCCAGAGAAGCTCTTTCCATTCTTTGATGTTGTCATGCTTCACTGTGATTGGCTAAGCTGTTTCAGAGCCGCAGCCCTTTTACTCTCTGCACTGCTGCTCATATATAAGCATACAGATTTCTTTGCCCATTTTAAAAAGTAAGATTCAATCAACCTAAATTATAAAGACTTTCTTAAATAGGGTTTTCTCCAATAAAAAACCTGATATACTGCCTGCCTCAAGTTTCAACTCAGAATAAGTTAGAAAGTGACAGTGCTGTTTTGTTAAGATTTAAATTAAGACTAGATTTAGATTTGAAATGGGAACTTCAAGAACTAACATTTATTTTATTTTTCTCCATATTGTTTGTGCAGTTGTGTCCCCAACGGGCTCCCGTCCACCAAGCCGCAACCGCAACAACGAGATGCCTGGGGATGAGGAGCTGGGCTTTGAGGCTGCTGTCGCTGCACTCGGTAAAATGATTAGTTTTTGTCTGGATTAGAATCTGTCACTCTTTCTGTTTGTCAGTATGTTTTTCTCTCCTCATTACTGATCTTTGTCTATACTGTTCACCGTACCTTATTCTTCCTCCTCTACCCCCTCTGTCTGCAGGTATGAAGACAACAGTAAGTGAGGCAGAGCATCCTCTGCTGTGTGAAGGAACCAGAAGAGTGAAGGGAGACCTGGCTCTGGCTCTCATGATCACATATAAGGATGACCAAAGCAAGCTCAAGAAGGTAACCTTCACTAGTGTAACCATTCTTAACATTTGGTAAACAAATAGAAACTACATTTAATTTCATGAGTTAGCTGCAGGTAAACAACCCTGTTTTTGAAATATGATAGGATACAGACCTTAGAGTAGAGTGCACTATGTAATGTTTTAGTTGTAACCCATTAATGACTGTAATGTTTTATGAAATTACACTTTGCGACCTGTCAAATCTCCGGGTGAAGCCGAGAGTTAGCCATGGAGCCTAATGGTTGGTTTTGACACTAAAGTATTCACTGACAGCCTTTTATCTCATGACTAAATTGTAACAACAATGTAAATTGAGTTGCCTTAGACGGATCACCCTGGACTGTAGCTGCTGCTGTGATCCTGCGTGGCGTCTACTGCATGTGTTGTCGCCGTCATCATTGTTGCCATATCTCCATTACAGTTTATAGTTGGTTAATTATTTGCTGCTGTGCATCTGTGTCTCTATCACAGGTTCCACTGCTACTGTAATAATTCATCATTCATTGTAACCCATTCTCATTTTAACATTCATGTAATTTATTGTGAGTGTACAGTATGTGTGTGTTGATTTGTTGTGTACATGTGACATCATTGCACGTCTGTCCGTCCTGGGAGAGGGATCCCTCCTCTGTGGCTCTTCCTGAGGTTTCTTCCACCTTTTTCCCTGTTAAAAGGTTTTTTGGTGGACAAGTTTTTCCTCACTAGAATCGAGGGTCTAAGGACAGAGGGTGTCACTCCCTGTACAGATTGTAAAGCCCTCCGAGACAAATGTATTTTGTGACTTTGGGCTATATAAATAAAATTTGATTGATTTAAATTAAAAAATATTTACAACAAAAAGTACACTAAATCTCTGTTCATGATGCACTGCCAAGTAAAGACTAGACAAAACAGCAGGCTCAACACAATGCCTAAATCTTACTCTAATGTCCCTTTTTTGCTGTTACAGCAACATTAAATAATGAAAGTAGTAAGTAGTTTTATGTACTTCCTGTTTTTGAAGTAGTAAATTGTCAAAACATAGTTACATTAGAGTCTGATGGGGTTTGATGGCATGATAGTCTGAATGGTTTTCTTACTTAAAACAATAATGTTCAGGATTGGAATCCTGCTTTCCCGTGTAACCAGGGCGAGAATGCAGCTCTGTCTGCATGCAAGTTAGATTACAGCATTGCCACTTACGTAAACAGCCAAATGGCTCAACCACAGAGAAGTAAATTCAGATGTTCTCTCTCCTCCGCTCCTCAGATATTGGATAAGTTGTTGGACAGAGAGAGTCAAACACACAAGCCTCAAACTCTCAGCTCCTTCTACTCCAGCAAGCCAGCAGCTGGCAGCCAGCGGAGCCCGTCCAAACACATCACTGCTGGGGCCACAGGGGGGGTCTCCAAACACGCCCCCTCGTCTTCCTCTGCAGCCACTGTGGCAGCCTCTTCCTCCAGCTCTTCCTCTGCTGTGACAATGGCTGGTGAAGAGGTGGCACACCAGGCTGAACTCAACCCAGTGCAGAACAGCACAGCAGGGGACAGCACTGCTGAGACCAGGGAGCATGGTGAGAATCCCCAACCCCCCCCCCTGCTTTTGTTTTAATATCACTTTATGACAGCAATAAACAAATGTTTAATTTTTTGACTTGGTTTACATTCTGTAAATAAGTAATCACTATGGTAACACAGTATCCTTTGACAGAGATAGACCTAAACGTTTGTTCCTTCTCTTGTGATAAAAGACACCTCCCATCTTTCTTCCCCTGCAGTGACGGAGGGCCCTACTTTATCAAATGAGCAGCAGAATGAATCAGCTCCATTTAAGCTGGAGGCCACAGTGCCCAGCCGGCTGGCACTGGGGGCGCGCTGTGGATACAACCAGCGCTGCTGGGGTTCACCTGTCCGTCAAAAGAAGAAACACACTGGTAAACATGGCAGGAAATGATGTGTACATGTTTTATTGACCTGGCTAGTGGAGAATCAACTTAGCTTATATCCACACTATCAGACCGGGGGTGCTACTTTTGGTCTGGGTCATATATTTGGTGTTTCTAATAGGATCCAATTAAATTGTTAAGCAGGATAAAATGTATTAGCTTCACATCAAAAGTGAACCAGCACACATGTCAGTGATGTGAAACATGATGGTGTTTGGGCAGGCATGGCAAGCATTGACAGCAGCGCCCCAGAGACAACCTCAGACAGTTCCCCCACGCTCAGTCGGCGGCCTCTCCGAGGGGGCTGGGCAGCGACATCCTGGGGGCGGGGCCAGGACAGTGATAGCATCAGCAGTTCATCATCTGATTCGCTGGGCTCCTCCTCTTCCAGTGGGTCTCGTCGGGCAGGAGGCGGGGCCAGGGCCAAGAGCACAGACACCAGCAGGTAAAAACACACACTCGTCATGGTTACTGAGACAAGTAAAAGTACCTGTGTTATTGGGATGACCAACAACAATAATGGATGGAATAACAGAAATCACCAGAAGTCTGCTTGTGCCTGGAGCTCATTAGTGAAATCTGCTAACATGCTGGCAGTCCAGTGTTCACCAGCAGGGTGTTAAATAAAGGAAGCTGAAACTAGTTTATACTTAATAAAAGGAATATGAGATTTCACCCAGTTATGGCTCGACGGCAACACAACACAGATGTATCGTACATATTCAGGCAGAATCAGGCTTTCATTATATGTCTTTTAGTATTTTCTTCATGTTTTGTCTTACAGATTAACGGCGGGCTACACATGCCTTTATATAATGATACTTAGATCCGCTACATGCTTCAGATTCTGCATGTGTGTTTTTTTTTTTTTTTAGAAATATGACATTGCATTCTCAGTCTTATTGTGTCGCTGGTGTAAACTATCAAAGTTAGAATATTCCCCCACCAACCAAATTTTACGAATATAAGTTTGTTTTTTGTTTTTCTCTTAGTGGACTCAATAGTTGTTTCACCTCCCCGCTCCTGCTCATCTACTCACCTCACATCAATACAAGAACTATTCTTGTCACATCATTTTTAATTCATACTAAAGCCAATTTTATTTCGCGTTTCTTATTGTATAGACTTTGTTCTGTCATGTTAACCTTGTCAAGTCACCCATTGTGTTACTTTTGTCTTGTTTAACTTGTTAGATCTTGTTTTACTTGTTAGATCTTGTCTCACCAATAATATTAATACAAAAATTTTTTACAAATTTTACAAAAATCTAATTTTCATGGTAGGTCTGTTCTAACCCTTTTCTGTTATTATTATTTTGTTCTTGACATTGTACATTGAAATACTTTATATCTGGAATGCATTCCTCAGATCAAGCTATAGAAGTAAATTTAGAGATCTGGTATAGTCCAAAAAAATGATCATTTATAATATACAACAATGCTGATAAATGTATGTTGTAGGTATAAAGGGCGTCGTCCAGAGTGCCACGCCCCCCACGTGCCCAATCAGCCATCGGAGGCAGCGGCTCATTTTTACTTCGAGTTGGCCAAGACGGTGCTGATCAAAGCTGGAGGAAACTCCTCCACCTCCATTTTCACCCAGCCCTCAGCCAGCGGGGGCCACCAGGGGCCCCACAGAAACCTGCATCTGTGTGCCTTTGAGATCGGCCTGTATGCTCTCGGCCTCCACAACTTTGTTTCACCCAACTGGCTGTCGAGGACCTACTCTTCCCATGTGTCCTGGATCACTGGTGAGGATGACTGTGTGTGAAAGTGTGTGAAAGTTTGACAGAAACGTGATTTTCAAATGTCACCCACTCTTCTTCCTCCTCCTCTCAGGCCAGGCTATGGAGATCGGCAGTGCTGCCCTCAACATTTTGGTGGAGTGTTGGGACGGTCACCTGACACCTCCAGAGGTGGCATCTCTAGCAGACCGGGCATCGCGGGCCAGGGACCCTAACATGGTCCGTGCGGCGGCAGAGCTGGCCCTGAGCTGCCTGCCTCATGCTCACGCTCTGAATCCTAATGAAATCCAGAGGGCCCTGGTGCAGTGCAAAGAACAGGTATGGCCATGTTACTACCCTCCCAGTGAAGCTCTAACCCCATACTAAAATTGGGGTCAAAGGGAGAAAAAGAGAAACAAACCTGGTTCCATTTTTACTGTTTAGTGGAAAATTGAGCTAAGCTCTTGGGTAATATTTTTCCAGTACCTGGATATCAGTGGGCAGTGGTCCCACCCTGTTAAATAAAGAGGGAGTGTTGACCAGTGATCCAGTGATCTTTACTAATGCATCTGAATTTTTCCTATAATTAGCATTATTTTTTAATACCGATAAGACGCTATAATATCAAGCAGTGTGAACTTTATATACTGAATAATATCCATACTGAAAACTAAATGTGGTATTGTTGCATGTTCCATTAAGAATAGCACCACATAATAAGTTAACTTAAATTCTTCTCTTGCTGTTGTTACTGTCGTCCTGAATAATAAGCAGAATACTTTCAGCAAACAATCAGTTTGATGGTGTGCATCCCTGTGCACAACCACACTCCAATGCAAAACTCTTAACTGAGGCCAACGGGCTTGGATAGAGTGTTTATATCCCATTTTATGAAATTAAGGTAAAAGTCTGGACCACCAAGAATTTGATGTAACTGTGAGTTGAAAGTAAATTTGTGTTTTAAACTGAATTGTATTCCAAAAGATTCTGATTTACAAAAGTCAATAACGGAAGACTTTCCGCTTTCTGAGGCGTCGGATACAAAGACTTCATGAGAGCATGATGTGACAGGCGTGGAATGTTGATGGTTGAACTGTTTGAACCTGTGCATGTTCCTGAAAATAATTACAGCTTGAACTTGGATCTGATGAAGCTAATGAAAAAATACATACACACATATAGAGACATGCTTTTTTAGTTTTTGTCGTTAAAATGGTCTTAAAACTCAAATCAAAGTCTAATGAACTCATTCGTGCGTGACCCATCTGTGCCTTCAGGACAATGTGATGCTGGAGAAGGCCTGCATGGCAGTAGAGGAAGCAGCTAAGGGTGGAGGTGTGTATCCTGAGGTTCTGTTTGAGGTGGCTCACCAGTGGTACTGGTTGTATGAGCAGTCGGTGGGCGGGGGCTCGGGCCAGCAGCGGGAGACCTCCGGACGCTGTGGGGCCAACGGGGGTTCAGGCAGGAGACCCCCAGATCCCAGCTGTGGCATCCTCGACAGCGGAGTCAGCATGGAGTCAGCGGGGGTGGCAGCAGTCACAGCCTCAGTCACAGCAGCAGCTGTCGTACCTGTCATCTCTGTGGGCTCCACCATCTACCAGTCCCACGCCATACCTGGGCAGGCTATTGCTCACCCCCACACCCAGGGCCTCCACCCCTACACCACCATCCAGGCCCATCTCCCCACTGTCTGTACCCCACAGTACCTGGGACACCCTCTGCAGCATGTCCCCCGACCCACCGTCTTTCCTGTGTCTGGAGCTGCATACCCACAGGTCAGAGCTGCTCTTAAATCTACAATCATCAAGCGTTTTATGGAACTTTATTCTCACTAAGAAATGAACAACAGAATTTGAAAGATGTACAGACATAGAAAGACTGTGTGTGTGTGTGTGTGTCTGTCTATATATGTGTGTGTGTTCTCAGGGAATGCACCCAGCCTTCATCGGTGCCCAGTACCCTTTCTCAGTGGCCACCGGCCCCCAGCCACCCATGGCAGCCACTGCTGTGACGTTTCCCGGTGTTCCCGTTCCGTCCATGACTCAGATTGCCGTCCATCCCTACCACACAGAGACCGGTCTGCCGCTCAGCACCACTGTAGCAGGTCAGTACTACAGGCTGTGTGTGTGCATGTGTTGCATGTGCATTGTTCACGTTACTCCAAATTCTGAATTTTATAGATAGTATACATTGATCATGCATTCATATTTGTTAGGTCTATACTTATCAGTATAATGTTCCTATTATGTTTTTCAGTAGGGAGCGTCCACACTGGCCCCACCATCCAGGCCATACAGGGAGCCTCGATGCCCTCCCTCTCCTCCCAGCCCGGCTCATTGGTCAACACTCCTTTTCCAATGGAGGATGAGCAGCACAGCCAGCCAATCAGCCAACAGGGCCTGCACTACCTGCATTCTGCCTACAGAGTTGGTGAGTTTGTGCCCTATGATTACATTTTACTGTAATAAATGTGCATGTGGTACAGTATAAGATGAGCACCTCCTCTCTTTGTGTGAAGGCATGCTGGCCTTGGAGATGCTGGGAAGAAGAGCTCACAATGATCACCCCAATAACTTCTCCAGGAGCCCACCCTACACTGAGGATGTCAAATGGCTACTGGGACTGGCTGCAAGGCTAGGTGAAGTCACTGACAGTAATGGGATAGGTGCATGAAATGAGTTTCTAAAGCAAAAAGAAGAACCCGAGTCAGAGCGAGGAAAAATGTCAATAAGTTAAATCAGTGTTTTATTCAGTGTTGTCCATTAATTTAGCATTTTCCAGACCTATATTTGCATAATGACAATAAAGTGGTGGAATGTGACTGTGTATCAGGCTGTAGCTACATTACATTTGAAATGTATGTGTTCAGCTTTATTCTGACAGGGATAAAACACAAGAGGCAGCAACTGAAGATGAAAAATACAGTTAAAGATTCAAACATATGTAGATCAAAGATATAGAGACATGACTGTAAGATCACAGTTTGATCCAGTAACAATGCGTTTGGTGATTTGCATTTGCAGCATCTAAGTATACCTTGGCTCAATAGCATTCATTCAGCATGTGACTATTTCAACAAATGGTAAATTTAACCATCATCACTGAAATGCTGTTAAAACACATTAAGACTATGCATCTTATTTAAAAAAACTACATTCTGCAGCAGCACCACAATCCTGCTCATTCAGAAATATTAACATATATTTCCAGTATTATAGGAATTGTGTTCTATCAGTGGAACCAATTACATTATGGAGTGATAGAGATCATTTTTAAAATTTAAACTGGGATTACATATTATGTACAACAAACATTTCTGTGCAGGAACTACTCTAACAAACTGACAGCTGTCTTGTGAGCACGGGGTCAGGTTTAAACAGACTTGCAAGATACAATGAATACCACGCAAGGAAAAAATCAGGCAAATACAAGTATGAGACAGCGTACTTTTAGGCAGCTTCTTTCATCTCCAAAGAGGCTGTCGCTTCCTGCAGCTTTTATTTTACAAACATGGGCGTTCACACTCTGTTAGATGGTGAAAACTGTTAGACAGGAGTCATCAGTTTCAGGCACACAGTGTTCTTTTGCCTACGTGCTGCTCAATTATAAAAGTAACATGAACACAATACATTAATTAATGATAACAAGTAATAGAGAGTATAAAAGTAACATATTTCCAACACACGGTCACAGAGTTATAACATGCAGAGGTTTTATTCTGAGCTGAGGGTGAATCTGTGCTGTGTAATATTTAAATGTGAGAGCAAAAATGGCTGTTCAAAGAAATGACTGATGTGTAAACTTTAGACAGTCCAGAGTAATACATTAATGTCCAACCAGGATTTAGATTCTGACATACAGTAAGCTTCAATACGGACTCAGTGAATGAGGAAATGAAACGGTGTCTCTAGCTCTGTAAGAGGGAGGAGAGTTGATAACAAACAATGACTGAGGTAATAACGCAACTCTTTCTGCCTGCCCATCCTGTCAGGAGTCAACTATGTGTACCAGTTCTGTGTCGGAGCAGCAAAAGGTGTCCTCAGTCCATTCGTCCTTCAGGAGATCATCATGGAGGCTCTTCAGAGACTGAACCCTGCCCACATCCACGCTCACCTCCGAACACCTGCTTTCCACCAGCTTGTCCAGCGCTGCCAACAAGCCTACCTGCAGGTATGACACATCACTGCTGCATTCACAGTGAGGCAGATGGACCGGCGTACACAGCGTATAGTTGGTCTGAGTTGCTTTCTATAACAAATACATCAAAAACACAGACTGTCCTTTACTTGACAACAGAACAGAAAATAACATTGCAGTGTTGTCTTTCTTGTGGTTTAAAATTGGCATCATGCATTTGTATGTAATGTCTGTAGGTCAATGTTCAGCTGTAAACATCTCTGTCTGGCTCTGGCATAGCAAGATTATGTCCCTATTCTTAATCCCGCCTACAAAGCTCTGATTGGCTCAGAAACAGCTGTCAACCGCAAATCTAGTGCTATTTGAATCCTTTGAGAAAGCAGACCACGAGACAAGCATCTGACAAATAAATCCACTTCACATTAAAATGGTTAAGAACAAAACCTGCTTTTATGATGATGATGATGATAATAGTAACAACTCTAATGCTCATAAATTCTGGGCATACACAGCAGGAATTGCATAAGTGAGAGGCTGAGTATAGAATCAAAGCACCTTCTCCTTTCTCTCTACAGTACATCCACCACCGTCTCATCCACCTGACACCTGCTGACTACGATGACTTCGTCAACATCATCCGCAGCGCTCGAGGTGCTTTCTGCCTGACGCCTGTGGGCATGATGCAGTTCAACGATGTGCTGCAGAACCTGAAGAGAGGCAAGCAGACCAAGGAGCTGTGGCAGCGCATTTCCTTGGAGATGGCAACCTTCTCTCCCTGAACAGCATGGTCTGGATTTAGGCCTGGAGGAATCCATCCAGCGCCCCCTCAGCCTCCAGCATTGCTACTGCCACTGCACTGAGCCAGCCACGGTCCTGCTGTCTGGTTCTGTCAGGGATGCTGCTCCCTGCAATGTGGACTCGGCAAACACAGCACACAGCTCCCATATCCTCAATCCATTAAGACTTCCTTTTTTATGTGTTTGTCCACTCGGAAGAGAAGGCGGCTCACCGTCCCGCTCTCCTCTGTTTTTGACTGACTACTCTCACTCCTGTTTTATCGAGGTTCATGTTTGTGTAACTGTAATTAAAGTGTACTCCTTCCTTTGTTCATCTAATTCGTCTCTTCCATTTCCCCTAAACTGAAGACATTGATGGGGATCTCTCACCCTCCACTCTCACTTCATTTCCAGTGTTTTGTAGTTTTGTTTAGTTGTTTTGAATGAAACCACTGAGTGAGTCATCTTCATGCTGCAACATTCCTGTCCAGAGTAGGCGCTGTGAGTCACCAAAAACTTCAAACTATGGATCTGAATCTTAATAGTGCAGGAGAAAAGGAAAAAAAAAAAATTTAATATGAGAAATTACAGTATATTGTCAGTACGGGTGAGGATTTTTCAGTATTTTGTTTAATCTTTTTTGATACTTTGTATAGAATATGACATGTATGCAGAGCAGAATGGGAAGAGAATGTGAGAATGTTAAAGGTGCTGTTGTTGCGTGGGATCCATATTTACATTTCAACCCTCCTGAGGAGCGACATGAACACAGCCCCGGAGCAAAATGCAAAATCAGAGGGCCGCCTGACCACTGCTGGGCAAGCAGGGCTAGCCAGGCTCCACTTCTGTCAGTAGGGCTGGGTATCATTTGAACTTCTTGTTTTATCTGGTTTTTACATCAGCAAAACCTATTTTCAGGTTTCTAAACTATCTGGTGCTCACCAGAAATGTATAGGAACATGTACTCATGTCTCCTGAGGGACTCCTTAGATTGTCACAACCAATTTCAAAAATGTATTAAATACCTTTTTTTGCTGAGAACAATTGTGTGTTTTTCTAAAAAAAAAAAAAAAAAAAAAGTAACAAACCTTAGCTCTAACTCCATTTCATTTAATAACATACTGCAAGCCAGCTTTATGTAACTATACGGAAGCAAATGAAATACAAAGAAAAAGATTTACAGGTGATCAAAGACTAACAGGAGTTAACAGGATGAGAAACCAGGTTTTAATATACAGTACATACGCTGTACATACGCAGTACTGGCATTACATACCCAGCCCTGCTTTTTAGCTCGACAGATTCCAACCAAATCACTGACTTGTAAAAGGACACAGACAGCAGTCGCCCAGGTTTGAACTGTGTCGGAGAAGCTGTGGTGCTCTTTATCAGACATGGTCAAGTTGACAACGTGTACATGTTGTTTTTCCTCTTCTAAAACCAAAACATAAATTGTTTCCTGGTGTGGCTTCTCCAAGTATGATTTGGAGTGTAATGACTTCTTTGCCTCAGTCCCAACTATGGTTGGTTGTTTAGTCCTTTGTCAGTCACAAGGGGCGGTAATGAAACCATTCCAGCCAGTCTCAAGTGTTTTAAACAGTATGTTTTGGTTTTTGCAAGAGGAAAAAAAAAAAGAGTTGTTGAGAATGTTAATGTTAAGTTGTTGGTCTGGCAGATGTACGTTAACTATTACATCTTAGATACAATACAGCACACAGCTGTTTCCTTAAAGTTTTAATGGCGAACAACCAGGACTTCATTCCAAGAAATGGATTAAACAGTGTCATTCTTTTGAGCCATCTTCTTGGAAACTGAGTATGTCCCAATGTATTCAGAGCAGCTGAGAAATGTATCTGCCTGAGTTTAGAGGCTTTGCAGTATCTTAAACCCCAAAAAGAATCCTCTACAGACTGTACAGGTACAGCTCACGGCTTAACGTCTCCAAAGACCACGGCATCATAGACCACAATTTTCTAACATGATCCCTGGATAGAGAGACAGCTGTGGTTTAGCTCTGGAAAGTCCTGCTTTGCTGAGCTGTGTGTGTGTGAGTGTGAGTGTGTGTGTGAGAGAGAGGATTTAATACACATCAGTCCAAACACTCGTCTCGGTGAGTGTGTTTAAGTGGCCCCTTCCCTCTGTGTGGTTAGCTCATAGACCATGGTGCTGTAACTTTAAGACATGTTGACGGTCCATCTCTGTCCTGGCAGCTGCTGTGGTTCCGAACCCGCCTCTCTGATTGGCTCTGGAGCTCACAGGTGAAGGTGACTTAGTAGAAAATGTACTGTGATATTTTTGTATTCCTCAAAAAGTGTAGCTTGGTTGAAAAGTTCTACATGTGCTGATTGCAAAAATGATCTAATTTAGAGTGAAAAGAATAATAAAAAAAAAAAGATAAAAGCAATACTAAAAGTGTAGAGTTTACTTAATAAAGATAATTGAAAACACTAACTCTGCGACTGATGTGTGGGGGTTTGGAGGGAGTCGAACCACATTCGGCCCTCAGTAACGGCCTGAGAACACTAAGATCATCATCCCTCAGCAGTACATGCTACACACTGGATGCAGAATGTTTGCTTTTCAAACATACCATTCATCTCCAAAAGCTGTTTTTATTAAAGCAGTAGTAACAAGCATTAGAGTAAATTATTCCTGCGGTACGTTGCACTTTTTCATGACAAACAGAATTAAGCAGCTCAATCTGCTGCATGCAGCTTTACTGTAAATATGTGGGGTGTTTTGTTTGTTTTTTTATGAATTTCCAAATGATACACATGATTTTACAAGAGAAATATTGGGTTTGAAGTTTATTTTTTTACACAAGAAGCTACTGTCTGAAAGCACACGCTGATAAATAAATGCATGTGATTTCACACATAATCCAAAAACCCAGTTTGATAAAAAAGTAGGCAATCTTTTTCAAACATCTGAACGTGTCAAATACGCATAAGACACGCCCCTTTCACTGACAACTGTGGACAGGTGTGTCTTTACACTCTGATGGTATAAGGCCGTGTGGCTTCGGGTGTGTTTTGTCTCCACTAGTCCAGAACAACGATGAATACAGAAGGTATTCACAGCTTATTCCACAATTGATTAAAATCATTTTTTCCTTAAAGTTCTACACATAATAATAATAATAATAATAATACACCATAATGACAACCTAAAAAAGTTTGTGATTTTTGCAAATTTATTAAAAACAAAGAAATTGCTCGTATTTACAGCCTTTGTGATCAAGCTCAACATTGGGCTCAGGTTCATTCATCATGTTGCCACTGATCATCCTTGAGATGTGTCTACAGCTGAAGTCCATCTGTGGTAAATTCATCCAACCTGATGGAGCTGGAGAGGTTCTGTAAAGAGGAATTCATAAGACTTGAGGCTGTAATTAGTAGTATTGATTAAAGGCTGTGAATACTTACGTACAATATTTAAACATTAAAAAAAAACTTTTAAAAGTTGTCATTATGGGATATTATGTGTAGATGTTTGAGGACAAATGACTTAAATCCATTTTAGAATAAGTCTGTAACATAACAACATGTGGAGGAAAGTAAAGAGCTGTGAATACTTTCTGTATGCACTGTAAGACACTTAGAAGTATCTTGTAACTCATGCAACAGGTAATGGATTGCTTTGGTTTGCTCTTATTTTGAAAAACAAACAAACAAGTAGAGTAAAGGGAAAGTATATTTAAACCTGAGGGATGTAAATAAAGCATTTTAAATGAAAACATACTGATAATATTAAGTAAAACCCTGCATGAGCTGATAACGAACAGAAGGTTAGAGACTCACAACAAAAGATTAAGTGATGTCCACAAAATGTAGAATAATAAAAATATGTTAAGAAATGTGAAATAGATTAATTAAGAGACAAAATAAATTAATCAAAAATCAAACTAATATAAAATAAAAACTATAAACGACTTGTGTGTTTTACACACTCTTCCCTTCTCACAGAGACTGTGACAACAACTAAACCATGTCACAGAAAAGTAAGAATGTTTTTGTTATGATCCCAAAATCATTAGTTTTGACAGCTCATCTAACAAGTATACATGTTGCCATCCCAAGAAAGCAAGAATGCTCTGTATAGTAAGTCTACCGTGAGTTTAGGTTGATCCGTTTCACATCATATGCAGTCGTTCAGATTCAGATTGCTAATATAAGGACGAGAAGACGTAGATGGTGAACCAGGATGGACACTGTTACATCAACAGAGAACCAGACAACATCAGCTGTCTGTGAACACAGAGGTCATTGCTGCTGAATAACTTTCTACATTATGGATGAGAATCTAAACATCTAAAGTGTTAATGATATAATAAATACATTCTGATTATAAAATTATACTTTGGTAAAGTGTATTCTGCTAGTTTTTGCTTTCCATCCATGAACAGATGATGTTTAAGTTTTGACAGGCTAATTGATTTTTCTTTCTTTCATTGATTTTAATTGTGATTATTATAGTGTTGCAGTTTTTTCAACAGTGTAACGTGGTTTGGGGGATAACGTTATCTAGTTTAGAGTTATGTTAGAATATCACAGAACAATATTGTATAATGTGAGCGTATATAGTTTCTTTAATGCTTTGGCCACTGCAGGGCAGAACATGTTCATACACATCCGAGCATCATTATCAACGATAAGTGTCAGTTTATTTTTCTGCTCACAAATCTTTCAGAAACTGCGCGTCTGTGATTTCTGTAGGTTTTAAGAAACGTCACTGTCGCTTCAGGGGTTGTCTGTACGTAACGTAAATAGAAGAAGTGCTTTAAAGATGCCCAGACCAGAAGAGAAGTCCCTTGGACTTTGGTCGGTAAACGCAAACTTTAGATAAGACCCTCCCCCGGGCTGCCAGAGGTGGTTGAGTCCAGGGTTCCACCAGAACCAAGATGGCGGACTGAGCGGCGACGCGCTTAACTTCAGTTTACACTTTAAACGGTTACGCTTTTTACCCCCTTACTCTGGTCGGATTGCCGTCTTTGAAGAACGAATACTGGTAAGTCAGAAATTATTGACAGATTTAATATTTTGTGACATTGTCTCAAAGTTGAAGGCCGTTTTCGCTGCCGGAGTCCTGTGAGCAAGCTGTCGTATCCTAAGCAGCTAGCTGACGGTGTTCCAGGTCCAGTTATCCCAGTCAGTGCTGGTGTTCGTAATGGAAATGTGTCCTGTCGGCTGGCCATCATATGGACTTATATGTCCGCTCCATGGCGGGAATAAGACATGAAAACAGGAAGGTTCTGGTCACAGGTTCAGGCTGCAGTATCACCCGGAGCCACTGAGAGCTGGTGCTAGCTATGCTAACATTAGCGACAATCTCGTCTAGTGAGATTGACGCTTTACTGAATTAGCTGTTAGCATGCTAGCAGGAATTTACGACGGGTTGCTGACTGTAGAAATAAGTTCCTCCTTTTTTTGTTTTATGCTGCATTTCGGAACTTATTTTTCTTTATGCTCTGACGGTTTGGTAGGATGGAAACGGTCGTGTGTGTACTTTAATGATGCCTACATTTCATGCCGTGTAGAGCTGCCTATGTTCACAAGTGTAATGGTAAATGCTCGGCAGTGTTTTGGTGTCTTGAGTTACCCAGACACGGGGCTGTGTCCGGGGCTCCGGGCTGGATGTTTTGGCCGCTGGCTGCTGCTTCAGTCAGAGCTACTTGTTGTATTGTGTTAGCAGGAGCAGTGCCGGTCTTGTAAAGCTCTGTTTTACGAGTTCTCTTTTGACACTGTAAGTTGTTGTAGCGCGAAGCTAATTGAGCTTGATTATCTGCCTGTGGTTTACAGTGTAGGAAACCCACCGCCGATGCAATGTGTGCGTTGATTATAATTGAGTTGTTGAGACGTGGGAGGAAAGACCAGACATTTTGATGACATTACTGACTCCTTCACAGCATCATAGTTAACCAACAGCAGTTAATGATGAGATGCCTTTTGTACTGACTGAACTCAGACTTGAAACTGAAAGTTCGAGAAGGTAACACTGTTTGCTTTGTCTTGTTTACCATTTAAATAAATGTTACCTGATTTCAATGTTAATGCATCATTGCTGTTTTTGTTATTCTCACCAAACGAGTTGTTGATTCTGTTCATGCTGCAGTTGAAACTGATTTCAGAGGGAGAAGGCCTGCAGCACACCGGCAGCCTTTAATAGTGCCAATGTTTCAACACCACTGTGTGTTCATCATTTGACCTTCCTTTGTGCTCAGAGTTTAATTTGGCTTTGGTGAACTGGTGTGTCTGTTAGGGAAGGCAACTCAATTTGTTAGTCATTTAACTGAGCAGACAGAGAGGAAGAGAGTGTGTGTATTGTGTATATGGACAGAAGGAAAGAAGTTAAACTAAAGCTAGTAATGATGTCATGTGATCCAGTGTAATTCTGTAGTAGTGTATGGAACCGCATGGCTAACCAAACCAAAGCTTTGATCATGATCATACTTGCTGTGGACTGGAGCAACCATGTATTGACTTTTATAGTCATAAATAAGGAATCAACTTTTATACAACTGTAACGACTCAGCTACAAGTGTTTCTGTTCTCACTCTCAGTGAGAGACATTACGGTACATTTTCTTCATTTCACTAACACTGCAACAAAGAGAACTTGATAGTAGACAGGATTTTCTTAAGCCGTGCAAAATTAGATTAACTATTAAAATAGATTATTTAAAATGAATTTTAAAAATATATGGATATACATGGATGACGGTTGATAGTAAAACACTTGAGTTCGATACCTAGATTAGCAATACTTTCGCTGGGCAGTGATGTTGACAGCTTTTCTATGTGGTGAGTCCTTTGAGTGGGTCCCTCATACACAGATTGAGGCATTTCTCCCACTGAGTGATGAGTGGAAGAAGCTACCTCAGCCTTTAAGGCTGGAGGAACTGCAAGGAAGGAGCAACAATTCATATTTCTCTGCAGCCGTGATGAATGGAATATTGAATGATCATTTTTGATCGTTGAGTGATAAAATATGACAATGTCAGATGGTCAGGTCAACTTACTAGGGAATGAAATGCTTACCAGCTTCACTGTCAGTCAGTATTACAGTTTAAAGGTGTATAGATTACAGCGCTGTGAAAAACGGCACACAACGCGCCTCAATGAAAACACGACGGAGGGCAGACGAGGCGCAGCGCTCCAGAGGGTTTTTATGCTTTCCGCGGATGTGCGTGTGGTTCCATTCATACTGTTTTTCAGAGGTCGGTGGACACAGACATTCATGTGTGCCCGCTTGTAAACGGGGCTGCAGCGTGATCCACTATATGAGAATTACAAACCACCGTGCAGTGTTTTAATGATCAGCCTTTAAAACGTAATAATGTGTTACTCCAACCACACTTGCTATTTTTCTTGTGTTGTTGTACACATGACAGTAGTTTCCTGCAGTAAAACGTACGGTTTCTCATGGTCACATGGAGCCATATTTAATGTTAATCTGATGTTAATGCACATTTGATAAGGTTTATATATGTTACATAAGGGTCATTCTGTCTCAAATCATCAAAGGTTGTTGCAGCATTGTCTCTGATCTATGTCATGGATGGTCAGGTCTTTCTACACTGATGTAAACCTACTCAAATTAAAGCTGACTGGACTTTATGTACAAGAAACCATGACCCAGGAACAGCTGGAACCACTGGCTTTGCAGCTCTGAGTATTAATTAACAAGCACTCATTAGGACGCTGCTTCAGATCACTAATGCACACCTCTCTGCCAGTTGGAATGCAGATTTCTCAGTTGGTGTAGGCCAATCACTGTGATAACAGCATTTTTTTTTTTTGACATTGATTTTGTGATTGGAAGAGTCAACCCGAATTGTCGGATAAAGGTTGATTTCAATATGAACGCCTCGCCTGGGTTGTGACCCAGGTACTGTCTGAATTGTCGTGACCTGGAATTAACCAGTGTTAACTGACTTGGTTTCAATTAACAAAAGAACGGTGGTCAGAACATTGGTCAAATAACCCTGATCATTGGTCTGAAAGAGGTAAGGCATGTTGGGAAGGTGGGTGTTAAAATGAGTTGCGTGGATATGGCCACAGTGCTGTTTACCAGCAGTAGCTTGTAGGCTGTTAGTTTGTGTTTCTACAGAAACAGTGGTTTCAGGGCATTATTGGGGGTTTCACTGGAAAGTGTGTACCTAGAGGGTGAAGTTGGAAGGTGTGTTGGAACATGTTAAGACACGACAGATGGGCTGTAATGAATAGTTTGTGCAGGAAGCTTTGCTCAGCTCTGCTCCTCCACCCCCTGCATTATTGTCATCGCTTCTGTTCACAGAACCGTGCTTTGGGAAGAGGAGGTATTTTTTCTTTACTATTAAAATGTTTGGAAAACATTATTTCTTAAATGTCATGTGACTGCTGCCTGGGTCAGTTTAAGTATGTTATGTCTTGAGCTAGAAATGTGTGTTTTTGTTTTAAAAGGTTGAAACATTTGGCTACAGTTATTGATTGGTTTTAGATATTATTTTTTTAAAGCATGTTGAAATATTGTTTCTAATTATTAATCTTGTATTCTCAAGTAGTGTCTTTTTGTAGCACATATTTCATCCTCAGTGACGACTGCAATTTTATTTTATTTTTCTCCGTATACAGACTGTATCAAGAATGTGCTCATGCAACCACAGTGAATCACCATTTCAGATGCAAATAGCAGGATACACCTCGATGCTGCCTGTCAGAGGAGCTGAATCAGGGCTGCTTTAGACTCTTGAATATTGCGTGTTGCATCTCTTATGCAGAAGGCCAGAGGTGAAACAGAATGTGAAGGACCCTTTCCGTATGTAAAAGTGGTTGTGCGTTGTAAACCGTAAATGTTGCAAAGATAAAATTTTATGTGACAGTAGTAGAGCTTGCAAATGTTTTTCAGAAAAAAACCCAGCCACAGAGCAAAGACATTTTGGGCCATAACTCACTAACTCTACACAAGCACATCAATTCCCTCATGATCAAGCACTTGGCGGCAGTCCATCTTTTTCCTCACTGATGTAATGTTAGCTCATAGCGTTAGCCACATGCATGCTCTCATGTAAACAAATCAACACATTGTTGCGTTGATGCCGTAGGCAGGTCCTGGCAGATAGCCTTTGAAGATATGTTGAAAGAATAAAGCGTTATCATTAGAATACACCATTAAGTCTCACAGGCTTTGCCGTGCAAAGTGATATATACGTAGATTTAGAGTTTAGGAGGTGCACCTGAATGCAACATTCAAAAACCTTGTTTTTGCAGCTTATGCTTTAATAAGCGAGATAGATAGATAGATAGATAGATTTTATTAATACTTTATGTGTTTAGGTTTTCAAGTCTCAAGTGTAGATGTTGTGACGTGACTGCAGCATGTTTGTGTGCAGCATGGAGAATGAGTCACGGTGCAGGTGCCTCTGCGTCGGTTTCAGAGTATATCAGAGAGAGAACGAGCATGAGAGTGGGATGTGCAGCTCCAAAAGTAGAAAATTAGTTTGTGGCAATCAAAGTTTTATTATTCCCCAAATGTATGTAGGGAAAACACTGATCAGACAGTTACATTACTGACCATAGATTACCAAGAGGTGATACGTCAGGAAAATGGCTATGTAACTTTTCCCTGGAATAATGGTCTGTGTAATGACCGAACAATCATGTAGGATTGTTCAGTCATCTAGGATTTTTTTTCAGGGAAGGTAGTAGGCCCAAAAACTACAAGTTTTGTCATACAGATACGTGGTGGTGACAGCAGTATGTTGTACAGAGATAGAGAAGGCATACACTTGGCATTTTCAGTTTGTACAATGTTTCTCACCAACCCAGAACGCCCTTAATCACCGTACTTACACCTGATCGCAGGCTTCTTCCACAAGGAATAAGATGATAGTATAGTAGTAAACAAAAGATAGAGGTCACAACAAACAAAAGTAAATGAAATAGAACAACAATAACATTTGTATAAAAACAGAAATGTAGACAAGAATTATAATAATTATACTAATAAAACGAATAAGTAGGAAAATAAATAAACAAATAAATATAAAGTTAAAAAAAGGAACTATATAAATGATGAAAATAAAATCAGTGGTTAATAGCAGCAAGGCTGGTCCTAGACTTAGTAGGGTCAGTAACATACACATCCATACCTATAGGCTGGGTGGTGAACAGGCAACCCCATCAAAATAGCTGATTAATGGTTACCAATAGGAATGGAATCACTCAATGGAAACTCATTCAAAATGAATCTGGATATGTGTTGTTGGTGCCATGCGTTCACTAAAGTGTACGGCGTGTACAGCATTAAGCTTTTCAGCCTAGTTTCCCCGATGAAGCCATGGCAGCAACTGACTTGTAACTTTTCTCTGAATGTGGCAACATGTGAAAGGACTTTGTGAGATGAAAGCATAACTGTCAGCTACTTACTACTACTGCAGCAAGCAAAATGCTACAGTATGGGAATGCTGAAGACTGGTATCTATCAAAATGATTCAGAATACTGCTGCTCAGGTTTGCACCACCCACACTCTTCCAGTGAGTGTATTAAGTTAGAATCACGTTTAACTACATGCCGAGTATATTAGGATCAGCTGTACTTTGAGCTTTGTAACATCACATCCACTCAGCCACACGATAGATCCATTGGGTTTCTTTGGGTAGTGAGTGAAACAAATCAGCCACATGCATATTTTACCAGCATTTGACTGGCTGGTAGCATTAAAGGGGAAATGGCTTAGACATGGTTTGGCTGCAACAGTTAGTCAGTGTAATCGATTAGTTGCCAACTATTCAACTCTTTCATTGTTTTGAATAGATTTTTTTCAAATAGTCTTATTCCAGCTTCTTAAATATGTATATTTCCTTGTTTCTTTTGTCATCTATGACAGTAAATTGAATATGTTTTCGTTGTGGACATAACACATGGACATTTGAAGACCCCCCCTTGGACTTTGGGAAACAGTGATTGACATTTTTCACCACTAATCGATTAATCAAAAAAAAAAAAAATTGTCAGGTTAATCCACAACAAAAATAAAATGTAGTTGCAGCTGTAGTGGAATGTTGTGGGTTTGTATGTGGGTAGATGTCAGGCTAGTTGCTGTACTGCTACGTCCAGGTTCAAAACTATTACAGTCCCTGACAAAAGTCTAGTTGACCTTAAGCCCCTCACGTTTATGTCTAATCATTTTTTGTTCATTGAGCATGAAAGAGGAAGTATGGAAGATGAAACCAAAGAATCCTGATGAACTCTGACTGACTGCTTTTTTGATTATTGAAACTCATGGACCTTTCTGTGTTCTTTTTTCAGTGAAACAAATTTATTTTGGTATATTACACGTAATCTGGGAGAGTTTTAGCTATCATATGAGCCATTTCTAAAACTAATGGACTAATTAAAAGTCAGATTATAAACTATGAATTGCTATGATGTGAAGGGAAGTTAAACAGTGAGGATGTGACTCCTGACATTAACACGATGTGATCAGTTGGAGAATGTCTCAGTATGTTGGAGGAGTTGAGTCGAGTACACAAACCAGAAACGGCATAGTTTAACATTAATTAGCGACAGCTGTTATGATCTGCTGCCAGTGACGTTCGGTATCTGAACATGGGAAAAAGCTCGCTGTCTGGTAAGTGACAGACTGGCATGCATGTTTGGTACATACAGATGACTTCTTATTGTCGGTGTATGCTGGACTGCAAGCATTGAGCAAGACTAGCAGTTAATTATTTAGAAGAAAAGTTTGTGGTGGTGGAGTGCATGTGCATGTGTATTTAAGACAAATAGTCTGTTGTGCTGGACGGACAACCTTTCCCACAAATAAGTGACTTGCCAGAGGCAAGCGATCCCTCTGTGCTCTTTTGCCCAAAGAGGAGGTGGTGATCAGTCAGGGCTAGCTGAGTCCTCTGGGATTATGTAACAATGTTTCCTTTCTACCAGCTCTACACAGAGCACTACTCTGCTACACACTGTGTGAGGAGTAAAGCTGGATATCTGCACTGATCTCAATTCACTTCTTGATTGAGTTCCATCAGATTAAAAACTAAGCTAATATTAAAATCAGCGCTTCTCCGTTCATCATGGGAACTTAAATTTCTTCTACATTCAACAAGTGTATTCTTCTGTACTATTTGCGTTTTGTGTTTACAAGACATCTAATGTCTGCAGACAGTGTTAGCTCTCTGCCAGCTACACACAGATTGCTACCACTATATATATTTGAATTAAACATAAGGAGAACTGAAAGGAACAGTTAAAACGTGCTGCCATTTTAAACAAGTACAGCTCCTCAATTAAACAATGTTACTAATAACAACAATAAAACATCACTATCGTCCCTCACTTCTTCCACACAAGAAAAAGTGAGTAAAGAAATGGAGTCAAACTGCTACAGATGCAGGAACAAACCATGAGGAAACATGTCTGTGGCTCTGAGAGATTTACAGCTGCAAACGAGCTGCAAACATTTAACTCCCCCCAAAAAGAAGTGTACCACAGCTGTTCTGAGTGAAGCAAACAGGACTAGAGAACATACACACGCCTCAGCTGAGCAGAGCGGTGCAATAAGCTCTTCAACCAGCTTCCACCATGGAAGTTTACAGTAAGCACAGTAAACTGTAATAAAAGTTAAATATGAAAGTTCATTCACGATCTTGGAAACAGTCGTTCAACAAAAATATAAAAATGAACATGCAAGATCCACTACTAGCCTGTTCCAGAGCTTTCAACTGCATCTCAAAGGCTTCCTCAGCAGCTGAAGTTCCAAACTCAAATAATGCCAGAATGAGCTATTCCCACCTGCTGAAGAAAACTGTGAGTTTGAAACCTCTGGCAAAATCTAGTAAGTGGACCTAGAGTGGAGCAGCTGTGGCTCGGAGCTGGACCGGCTGTCCATTCATCAGAAAATTGATGGTTCGATTCCCAGAATGTTTGTACAAAGTGCAGAAATGTGTGAGTGCATATCTGTTTGACATTTGTATTAGCTTGACTATGACTTTTTGAGGAAAAGACAATATTCTACCACATTTTCTGTATCTAGAATACTGTTTTCTCCTGGCTGGTTCTCCAGTATTTTATGTCCACTATTTGCTTTAATTTAATTCCCTTTTTGTCATTTTCATTTTGCAGATGTTCTCAGAAATGTTGTGTTGAAGGCATTTTACCTGTGGACGGAAAGCCAATCCAATCAAGTCAGTACACGTTGATCTCTATTTAAATTTAGGTTAAGCTTAGTACAATGTGACACTAAAGAAACATTGTTAATGTGGTAATCCACATTGTAGAACACAACCGTGTAAATTAACATTTGTATTGCCTCACACGGTTGGTGGTTTGCCCACATTTTCATCCAGGTGTAAGGAGTTAATGAACCATTAGAACGGTTAACCACAAATTGGTGGAGTTGAATTGTAGAATTAGTTTTCTGGATGTACTGTTAATCATGTTGTTTATTACAGGAGGATTTGTGTCATATCAAAATCATAAATAGTTTTAAAAACAGGAAGGTGTGCATTAAGAGACCTGTTAATGATTAGAAACTTGGTTATGTGTGTATAGTTGTATGTAAAAGTTTCTGACAAATAACATATTGGTGATTTTTTTATTTTATTTAAAAGATGTAAACACAGTCTCTCCATGCATCAATGCATTTTTCATATCCTGGCTACTTTTTATGTCATAAAATATAGATTTCGATTCTGTTTATTGGTTCCTAAAAGCGATATAACCTTTTTTTTAAATTGAACCAATGGCTATATATCTTGAAGGACTATCCGTCTACGTCACACATCAACACAACGTTACAGCGTGTGGATTTGTTTATGCCAGCATGCATGTGGCTGCACACTATGGACTAACGTCACATCAGTAGTGAAAGATGGACAGCAGTAAACCCTGTGTTGCTTCACTAAAACAAAACGGGGCTAAGTGTGTGTGTTTAATGTTAAGGCAGCACAGCCTCAATATGAACGAGTGGACTAGAGCCAGGTTCACCTAGCCGCACCACACCATATATGCATGGAAGTTACTGTATTCCTGTTGTCATTAAGCTGCTTTTCCACTTTTTCTTGCTGTTCAGTATCATACAGGAACTCCTCAGTCCTGTGTAACAAAGTACAAGGAGCTGTGTTTGTGTGAGAATCGGCATTGATGAAGTTCAAATGATACCCAACTAGCTAACATAATGGTTGCAATGCAGCGCTGCCAGTAGAAGCCTGTACAAGAGCAGATCATGCAGTTCATAAGTTGTACATGTATAATGTTATACATGTCTTGTTGTAATTACAATTTTACCAATTTTTAAAATTAATTAAAATTTAAAATAAAATGATTGAATACTTTTTGTGATACATGAATTATAAATCCAGTAAGATATTCAACCTTCTAGTTGCTCTTTAACTGCATATACATGCTATGGTTGTCACATACAAACTGGATTTGGAAGCTGTTGCATATTTGTAGCTTTTTCAAATAGCCACAGCCACTGTTACACAGATAGTTTAACTAATAACTAATTGACTAACTGTTTCAGCTCTCGACTCAACTGTTAAAAAGATACACGACACAATTTTTCCCCCCCAAAAAAGACATCAAACTATAGTTTGTGCCTGGCAGATTTTCAGCCTCACATGTGGCTTAATGGAATGCTAATCAAACCGATTTAGTGCATACATTTAAGCTCTCACACCAAAGCACACATGCAGTGTGACTGGTATTGCTTGAATAAAGGTTACTTGATCTGGCACCTCTCTGATGGCTGGTTGAATACAGTACCAGTCAAAAGTTTGGACACACTTGGATCCAAAACTCATGACTAGGGTTTTTATTACCAACCGATGGAGTGGCTGGAGTGTCTCAGTTAATAAGTACCCTGGTAATGTAATCTCTCTGTGATATGTTACCTTCAGTTGTGGTACACACGTGCAGTCACAAATGAGGCTGCACGTGTGTCTAAATTTTCTGTCTAAATTACATATGAATGAAATTTATACTGAAATGAAATAGAAATGTATGACTGTGCGGACACAGCATGAATACAAGCCATCATATTTATATTTTTTATATATATATATTATTTTTATTTATTTATGTTTGAGCAAATATAGCAAAGCATTTAGTTTCTCAAATGTGATGACTTTTTTGCTTTTCTTTGTCACACATGATTAATTGTTGATTGATAGTAAATTGAATGTCTTTAGGTTGTTGAGACAAGACAACAACTTTGATGTGAAAGAAAAATATAATTTGAATTAAAGATGGGAGCGATACACAGCAGTAAAAACCTGATTACCATAATCATTTATTAAACACTCCAGGGGATATGTCCATTTTGCTCATTACCACATTACCTATCACCACATTACCCATTACCACATTACATTTGGTTCACACTATAACTATTGACCAAAATGCCATAAAATCCTTCATGGATGTTCATGTTCTATGCACTCCGGGTTCCATGTTGGTTTCAACCTGCTGCTGCCACTGCTGGCTGTTCTTTGTGGATCCCATAGGAGTGTTCAGCTCTACTCAGTTGTCCATTAAACAGCAGATGCTCTCTCTCTCCACCCACACTGCTGTTCCATCCTCCTCCTCTGTGACTTTCAGTTAATCATGCAGCACTCGTAGGCCTCAGACAAGGAATGACATTAGAATTGTGTTTAGATGCTTCGCTTGCATACAGTGGCTCCACAAAATGATTTGTTACAGTTCTGCAGTTAAGTTCTTCCTGTATGAAGTTTGCGATCGGGTTTTGGGATCATACATTGTCATGTCTTCGGTTACATTTCTTCCAGTCAGTATACCACCAGGGTCCATTTAAATTATTATTACTTTTTTCAATGTTTGTGACTGGTCCACCAACAGCTCAGACAAATGGCTCTTTGGGTATTTGGTCAACAAAAGTTGATGGCAGTTCACAGTACAGGGTCAGTGAATTTGTTGCAGAATGAGTTCAAACGCTGATTAAATACTGAAACTGATAGCTGTCCAGTATGTGTGTACACTGATGTAACAGTAATGTACATTATATAAAGAAAAGTAATGTACATTATAGATAGATGGAGCTTGGCGTTAGCAGTACATTATTAATATCAGTTCAGTCCATTTGGTGTGATATATTGAAGCAGTGTTTTGTAGGTTATGGTTTTATGTATTTTTTAGTAATTTTACTGTTGTCAAATTTGTCACATTTTTTGTGCTCCAGTAATGGTTAATTTTATAAACACTTAGCTTACCGTATTTTCCGGACTAAATATAAGCCGCACCCACTAAAATTTGAATGAAATATATATTTTGTCACATATAAGCTGCACCGGACTATAAGCCGCCGATATCCAGGGTGAGAAATAAGTTATTTAGACAGAAAGATTTTGTACCATAAGTGTTTATTCATATACCTGAACTGATTGTTACTGAACAGTGCCGCAATAAACGCAGCAATAAAAGTGCTGATAAACAAAACAGAAAAGTCATTGATGGTTTTATTCATCTTCCTCCTGTGCACTAAAACTAAGTTACTTTATGTTTCTTCCTCCTGCGTACTGAAACCATTAAACACCAAATCACTGTCACCTTTTCTCCTGCACACTGTTAAAGCGCAACTGTGCAACTGTTAAAGTTGCTTCATTCTCTCATGAACTGAAGCCACACGTCACTATTTATCTTCCTCCTGAGCATCTAAAACTAATGAACACCAAACCACTGTCACTTCATTTCTTCTCTGCACTGAAGACACTGAAGTCGTCCTCTTCAGTGTCAGAGTTGAACAGCATCAGATAATCTTCATCACATACCGTCTCACCATAGATTCATTAACGGCAAGCTAACAGCCGCTCTGTTTCCTTCACGGATAACCAGATTGATGGCGTTCAACTTAGAAACTGCATCATAGGAATTTCTTTGTGGGTTTTCCATTTTAAGGGGGTTAGGGTGTAATAATTTCTTATACACCCCCTGTGGGCTGAAGAAAAATTCATAGAAAAGCCGCATCTCTGTATAAGCCGCATGGTTCAAAGAATGGGGGAAAAGTAGCGGCTTATAGTCTGGAAAAAATATGGTAATTGGAAAATAAAAAAACTAAAATTCTGATTGCAGCCTTGATAACATTACACACAAGATGTCTCAAATGAAATATGAACATGGGTAGGGATAAGGAATAAACCTTTCCTTGGATACACATAGTATTTTTTAGTTCCACTGGTAGTAAAACATTTTTCCAATTCTGTCAATTCACTTTCCTGTTATGGATAATAATATGTATGGCAGCTTCTTAGGTCCACTAATACAACTTGAGTTTCAATCATCATGCTGGAACCGGCAGCTGCATGGAAGGTAGCAGTTGATTTCTGTTAAATTCAGTATGCTATTCAGTATACAACCTGCTGCTATGGTTTTGTCTTTATTTTTAGTATTTTCTACATTGGTAGAACCAGTCAGCCACCTTTTGCTTTGATCATGTCTTTGCACACTATTCATCTATTCATAATATCTTAACCAACTTCATGAGGTAGTTTCCTGGAATGCTTTTCAGTAAACAGATGTGCCTTGTCAAAGGTTCATTGGTGTAATTTCTTCCCTCATTATTGATTTTGAGACCATCAGGTAGTGTCTATATACAGCAAATGGCCCTATTCCACTACTTTAGTAATCCATAGTATGGCAAGAACCATTCATCTAAGAGAAATGACAGTCCATTGCTTTCAGATTCAGAAAATTTAAGAACCCTGAAAGTTTAAGTGCAGTCGCAAAACATCAAACGCTGTGATGAAACTGGCTTTCATGACCGCCCCAGGAAAGACCAAGAGTTACCTCTCCTGGAGTTCATTAACTATCAGCCTTAGAAATCACCAATTAACAGCACTTCAGATTAGAACCCAAATTAATTCTTCCCAGAGTTGAATTAACTGAGATAGGAATACCAATTCTAAAAGAAAATTGCTTGGGCCGAGAAACGCAAGGAATGGACATTAAACCAGTGGAAATCTGTATGTTGATCTGATGAGGTGTTTGGGATGGGATCTGCAGGTGCGGTTCCCACTATAAAGCATGGAGGAGGAGGTGTAAATGTGTGGGGGGGCTTTACTGGTGACGCTATGCTGTGTTAAAACTACCGATAAAGCAACAGGCTACAAATAACTTTGAATGCAAGCTAGTGACATGAAGCTACAGACTGACACCTGACACGCTTCTCTGCTTGATGCGCTACAATTCAAAGTTGACCAGGCCTCTGCTTAAAGCTGAACTTTTTACAGCGCTCCAATGATGCAGTGAAAAGCGTTAACCAGTCGCATGTTGTTGTCTTACCGCTTCCACTCCTCACAGTTCCCAATGTAAATGATACTAAATCATATTTACTAGCTATTAAAGATAGTTCTAAAAGAATATGGTACACAAGCCCATGACGGCATAACCACGTCAAGGAGCGCTTGAGCAACACAGCAGTAGTCTGAACGCAGCATTAACCAGCATGGCTACCACGACATTATGCAGCAACAACCGTCTGGTTTGTGCTCAGCGGGACTGTTGCTTTTTCAACAGGACAATGACCCAAAACACACCCCAGTGCTGCATAAGATGACCTGGCTGCCACAATCAACTCACTTTAACCCAAATGAGATGGTTTGGAATGAGTTGGACCACAGAGTGAAGAAAAGGCAGCCAGCAAGTACTCGGCATTTGTGGGAACTCCTTTTAGACTGTTGGAAAAGTATTCCAGGTGACTACTTCATGAAGCTGGTTGAGATATTGCCAATAGTGTGCAAAGCTGTCGCCAAGGCAAACAGTGGCTTTGAGGAATCTAAAATATGAAATATATATATACTTTTTGTTTCAAACCTTGGCTATATCATGAATGGGTCTCGAAGACGGTGCACACATCTTCATGACCTGAACAAATTGTCTCAAGTCAACATGTCTGCAGTTTCTTGGGCGATTACTACATTAATTAATAATGTAATTTATTGAGCTTTGATCAAAGGACTCTTATGCATACAGAGAACAGAGGTCTCAACAGCAAGAGAGTAAAGGAAACAAGTCTGTCACAGTTATAAGAGCCACAGTTCCCATCCTATCTGTGATTGGCCTGCACAGTGACCCCTATACACGGCAGCTCTGGTATCTGACAACAACATGATGCAAATCAGGCAGTACTTACCCACTATGCAGACAATACATGAGAACACTGGTTCCAATATACTTTTCTAACACCAAAATGCATATTTAATTTTGTTACAACAACCTTCTAGTTCAGGGCATGCAGATTTGTGTGCGGTATTCAGTAGAAATCAAGAATTGGCAGAGTGCAGAGGACACCAATGAGAACACTGAGGGACTGATTGTATTATAAATTGTATTTGAAGAAAAAAATTATGATTGATGCTTGGGTGTGGAAAAAATCAGTTTATAATACCCTCAATATTACTCTCATTTAGGAATTTTGCACTTTTTGTCACATCTAGGGCCTTATAGAAAACCAGTAGGTATGCATTAAACTTTTAATAGTTCAGTCTTGTTGAGAACATGTTTGTGATGCTAGGAACAATACTTGTTAAGATATTAATATTCAAACATGGCTTCCCAGATATGGTGTTTTTGAGAGTCTAAAAATCTAAAAACATTTGAACAAAAATGTTTTCCAGTCCTCAGTTTTGGACAAACTTTGTACAAAATCTATGACACTGAATGCTGCAGCCATTTTTCCTGCTGAAATGACCGGAAAGCAGTTAATTCAGGAAGAAGGTTGTTTTTTGCCATGACCACTAACATCACCCTTGTCACTAACAAAAATATTTTACGAGAGGTGACGAGGTGTGTTTTTAAATGGTTTGAATGGTTTACTTAATGGCCTCTTTAGACTGAACATTGACAGGGTGTATTCATTTACAGCTGTCATTTGTGTGCAAGTCTCCCTTCTCACGGTTCTATCCACCACCTCGGTCTTACGCAAGCATCATCCATTCATTCCACTGTCAGTTCATAGCCACACATGGAGTGAGTTGTCACCACCACAGAACATTAATTACAACCCAAACAGTAGCTGATTCACTGTGTGTGTGTGTGTGTGTGTGTGTGCGCGTGCGTGCGCGTGCGTGCGTGTGTGGTATGCCTCACACTCCTCGCAGCTTTCCATTGCTGCGGGAAGCTGCTTTAATGAGCACTGCAAACCAAAAGAATTGAGGCGACATGTTTGTGCACATGCTCACACACATGGTTCCTATTCTCCTGCAAAGGCAGCACAGCTTTTATCTCTCATTCATGCCAGAATAACTGTGGTGAATGAAGGACCACACACACATTTATTCAGAGTACTAACTCATGGTTGGCATGAATACATGAACTTTGATAAATTGCATTTGAGTTTGAGTGTCCAGCTTTTTTATCCTAAACTATAATAATCTCATAAGCGGGTAGATTAGTTTATCCTTCATTCTCCGTTTGTTAGGAATGTTAGATCACATTGTTTGTGTTGGTACAGTTACATTTATTGTGTTATAGGGTTAGAATGTAATAGTCTATGAATATGCAGATATTGTTCATTTCAAAAACAAAAACAAAAATAGTTAAAACTGTTACAAGAAGTCTCTACGAATCATGTTATTTAAGATAAACAGAGCTGATTGTGGAAAGACTTGTTGTTGTACTCACGTCTGACCTTGTTTGTCTCTTCTCTCCTGCAGGGGTCTTCAGATTTGGATCAGAGGGGTTTAAGATCTGCAGTGTTTTCCAGGTGATGCATACAGAGCTTTCTGGGGAGTTTTTGGTGGAGGATTCCTTCAACTGAATCTCGTTGCCATTGGGAGCTGCAGATGTTTCAGAATTGTACACGGCAGCTAGAAGTTAACCTTGGCCTTCTCTGTCCCTCTTCCTTCCTCCTCTCACCCCTCTCTGTCCTCGTCCTCCAGGTGCCTTTATCTGGGATGTGCTGGTTTGGTGGCAGGAGGGGTTTCAGCCCCGAAGTACAGAACACCAAGAAAGGCACTGCTGAGAGATTACACAAGCATCTACAGATGGACACGTATAGAGACACCCGCATACAAGGTGCTTGAAAGACAGAACTGACCAAGCAGCACAGAACTGAGACTGAAGTTGGGTCCAGAGATTACTTGTGGTGGGTTGTACTCAACCAGCCTCCCTTTCTCCTTCTTCAATCCACTGGTACTTGACATTCCATCCATCAAATAATCATCTACCTTTTCCTCCCTCTCTCCATTCAGTCAACTGAGGGTAGTATTTACACTGCAAAGCTAAAAGTGGAGAGCAGGTAATGGATGATGCTGGCCATGGTCACCTAGTGTAAATGGCTATTCCTCAGCACAGCTCAGTGCCAGTATCTGCCGTTTGGTTTTCCTCCTCCACTCCCCCTTCCTCCCACCCCTCCTCCACCTCTCTGCTCTCCTTCCCTGCTCACCGCTGCTGCTTGCTGCCCCATCCTGCCTCTCCCCTCCAACATCATGGTAGGTGCAGGCTTGGGTGTGTTGAAGCTAATGCGAGGTGTCCGCCAGCTGGAGCTTCACCGCCTCATCCTGGCACTCATCATCTTCTGCTTGCTGTCCATGGCCTTCCTAGCTTACTATGTCTCTAACAGCCCCAAAATTAAGGAGGCCCCCCCTCTACCCTTCAGTGACTGTGGTGGAGGAGGAGGGATGTCACAGGGAGCAAGTGCTGCAGAAGCTGGCGGAGGGCCAGGTGTCCAGAGGGCACCGCTTTTCCTTCCCCCACGCCAGGGCCGACTGCGGCAGGTGAAGGCAGTAGACAATTCCAGGACAGAGCCTGTAGTTTTGGTGTTTGTAGAGAGCATCTACTCCCAGCTGGGCCAGGAGATTGTAGCTATATTAGAGTCTAGCCGCTTCCGTTATCGGACAGAAATAGCTCCAGGTAAAGGTGACATGCCCACATTGACGGAGCGGAACCGTGGACGCTACACGCTGATCATCTATGAAAATGTGTTGAAATATGTCAATCTGGACGCGTGGAACCGTGACTTGCTGGACAAGTACTGTGCTGAGTATGGAGTAGGTGTCATTGGCTTCTTCAAAGCTAATGAAAACTCTCTTCTCAGCGCACAGCTCAAAGGTTTCCCCCTCTTTCTACACTCACACCTGGGACTCAGGGACTACCGCATCAACCCCAATGCCCCTCTCCTCTACATCACCAAGCCCAACCAGGTGGAGCAGGGCTCTTTACCAGGGGATGACTGGACCATTTTTCAGTCCAACCACTCTACCTATGAACCAGTGCTTTTGGCCAGTACCAAGTCCTCTGAGGCACTGCCACATGTTGGACCCAGCCCCCTGCGGGCGCTCCACGCCACTGTGGTCCAGGACTTGGGGCTCCACGATGGCATTCAGAGAGTTTTATTCGGGAACAACCTCAACTACTGGCTTCACAAGCTGGTGTTTGTAGACGCCATCGCCTACCTAACAGGGAAGAGACTGTGTCTGTCCTTGGACCGCTACATCCTGGTGGATGTGGATGATATATTCGTTGGCAAGGAGGGAACTCGTATGAAGGTGTCAGACGTGGAGGTGAGTGAGAACTGTTAGATAGAAATGATCACATACTGGCTTTAATTGCCTCTCATATTATGTAGTGGATTTCTGGATGTGGAATATGAACTCATATTCATGTAGGTGTGTTCACATTGAATGCTGAGTAAAGTAGTATGTTGTACGCTGGAAAAGCATTTAACTATGTGGTGTAGCACATTACTAGGTGGTAGTATTATTGTTGAGCAATTACTATGATATAAGAAGGTTTACTTGTAGCCTTATATCATAATACACAAGTAGGCTATATATAAATATATATATATATATGTGAAAGTGGTGGTGCAGGGATTAATGAGTCACGTTATACGTTGTGAGGATAATGAGGTGTGTCAACTGTCTATTGACATAAAAAGCTAGTGTTAGCTCTCATGGAGATGTATATTAATGCTGCTATTGTAGGTTTAAATTGTTAGTTGCTCCACTTAGGAAAGGTTTGGCAAATTGTCACCATACAGGGTGTGATACTTGCATTATATGATGTCACCAACACTGAGTAGAGTCTGTGTAACAAGTCTGTAAATTTATGTGTAGGAAAGGCTGCATTTGAGTACAATTTAATCTGTGCTTGGTTGGTTTTTAAATAGCTGATGCATATCTTATCTCTTGTTGAGTGATTATGTCCACCGGTGTTCGTGCTGCCTCCTTCTTTAACAAAGCATGGAGCTGTACAGTGGTGTGCAGGCAGGACTGTGCCTGAGTGATTTGGGTTTTTGTCACAGCAGGAAGGTCCTACGCCTGTCTGTAGGTTCTGGTGTTTTGTTGTAGATTTCTTCCAGCCAGCAAGAGATGCAGGTCACAACTAGAAGCTCCTCTTTGCATAAATGTAACTGTAAGTGGCTTGTTGTCCTGTGATGGACTTGACCAGGGTGTATCCTGCCTTTAACCCATGCTGTGGGTAAGAATTTGAAGGTAGGTGAGCCACATCCATCAAAACGGAGACCTTTTAATGGACACAGTTTATGTGTTTCCTTCAGAAAATGTTTAACAATTCATAGCTTTGAATTCTGGTTCAGTGATTTTTAATCATCTTGTTCAAGTGGGTTTGTATGCGTCTAAACATACTAACGGGAGATAAATTAAAGGAAAAACCTCAATGCTTGACCCCTACAGTGAAGGGAAGAATATTGTCCATCCCTCCAGTAGACTTGTAGACTTGCCAAACGGAGCATTGAAGCTGTTCTGGTTGCACATGGTGGCCCAACACCTTACTAAGACACTTTATTTTTTTCCTCTAATTCGTCACCCGTCTGTATGTGCTACCAGTTTTTTCATTTTCGTTGTTCATAAAGTTTGGGTTATGTCAGCGGTGCTTCATACTGATCTCTAGCATGAGAAATGGAAAAATGGAAACTTGAAACATTCTGGAAAATAATATATATCAGCACGTCTGTCCGTCCTGGGAGAGGGATCCCTCCTCTGTGGCTCTTCCTGAGGTTTCTTCCACCTTTTTCCCTGTTAAAAGGTTTTTTGGTGGGCAAGTTTTTCCTCACTCGAATCGAGGGTCTAAGGACAGAGGGTGTCACTCCCTGTACAGATTGTAAAGCCCTCTGAGACAAATGTATTTTGTGATTTTGGGCTATATAAATAAAATTTGATTTGATTTGATAAAGACATCGGTATCAAAAGTGTTGGTGTAATTCCAGAGTATTGGTTTATTTTCATCTAGTACTATAAAAATACATCACACATGTAAAAAATATCAGTTGTTGGCCTTGTTTGATCATTGAGGTTACTCTCAACTCTTAAACTTAATTTCTTCATTGAATGAGTTTAATATATTTGTCATTCTTTCACAGGCGTTGCTCAACACTCAAAGCAAGATGAGAGCACTGGTCCCTAATTTCACTTTCAATTTGGGATTTTCTGGAAAGTTCTATCACACAGGTACACAACATCTTGCATTACTGAATAACAAGTAATATGTATGGTGTGATTGCAACTTATTGGGAATTATTTAATAAGATAATGTTAGGTAGCATCAAGCAAGAGATGTTTGCAGCTGCACAAATTTGCAGCCAGCCACAATGGAATGAATGTGTAAATGTTGTACTAACATTGGCATAGAAATAGTATTTAATATGGTCACATTAATAAGTGCTTAATAAGGTCACATACGAGCATGCCTAGAAACCACAACTGATATAAAATTTTGGGCCATATTAATCATGTGGAAACGATGTGTGTATGTTCAGGTACTGATGAGGAGGATCGGGGAGATGACATGCTGCTGCAACACAGGATGGACTTCTGGTGGTTTCCTCACATGTGGAGCCACATGCAGCCTCACCTCTTTCACAATGTCAGTGTCCTGGCTGAGCAGATGAGGCTCAACAAGATCTTCGCTCAGGTTAGCTCCACTTCTACACAGCATCGCAGTGTGCAGCCGCATGGAGGGTGAAAGCAGTATGTAACTATGGCTACATGACACAACTAAAGGCGTTTGTAGCAACAAGTTCTGGAACTATATGGCTTGTGTAAGGTCTATATGGCTACATGAGTAGTGCCTGTCTTTTCTCCTTTATCAATATTTTCCTCATGTTGTAGACTCATGTTGTTTTGGCAGAATTTAAAGTTTTTAGATATGTTGGGTATGGGTGGTATCTGCTTCCTTTTCTTTACCTTCTTGCTTGGCCCCATCCTGTCCTCTCTCCAGGAGCACGGTATCCCAACAGATATGGGCTATGCAGTGGCTCCACACCACTCTGGGGTTTACCCAGTTCACAGCCAGCTGTACGAGGCCTGGAAGTCTGTGTGGAGCATCAAGGTGACCAGCACTGAGGAATACCCCCACCTGCGGCCAGCTCGATACCGCCGTGGCTTCATCCACAATGGGATCCAGGTCTGTCCACAGTTCTTTATCATTACATGCATTGCAGTAATGTTCCCATGGATATATATATTTCTTCTTACTGACACAATATTTGGTCAAAAAGTAAGGTAGATGAGGACATGATAATAAAACATAGTCTATTGCTATATAGATTTGTGTTAAATCGAGCTTGTGCTGACATTGCATACACTGCTGTTCCAGTTGCAGAATAATTGAGAGGAGGAGCTTCTTTATCTCTATATCTGAATTGAGATAAAGTCATTGTTAAATACATTGTTCATCATATTTACAGCTGAACAACAGTGTCTGCAGGTCCTTAAAAAGTCTTAAATTCAATTTTATAAATATTAAAAATGTATGTATTATATAATGTATTTATTTATATTTTGGTTAAGCTGAGCAGTGGTGCTGCCGGACCTGGATGGGCTGCCACAAAAATTAAAATTAAAATTTCTAGCTCCATTTCTACTAGCTGTGTGCCACAGCGGGAATTCCTCTGTAGACCAGACCGTCTCATTTCACAGTCTATGAGGAACAAGCCGCTGAATTAAGACAGAAGACCAACAGAACTTAACTTCAGCGAGAGTTCTTGGTCTTGATAGACCTCAATCTAAGTTCTGTTCTAAAGAAGATCAAGGAACACAAATACAAATACACACCTAACAACTAATGATCTTTATGTGTGTTTCAGGTGTTGCCCAGGCAGACCTGTGGTCTGTTCACACACACAATCTTCTATAATGAATACCCAGGAGGCTCAAAGGAGCTGGACAAGAGCATCAGAGGAGGAGAACTCTTCCTCACTGTCCTCCTAAACCCTGTAAGGAACCCCAACCCCTCCACCCCACACAACACAACACAAGTTGAACTGATCTATTTAGTCTGTGGTCTATTTTACATGTAATAAATGTTTTATTGTATTGTTGAGTATAGTATATATGTACCGTAACTATAATTTTGTAGGAATGAAATTGTGATCATCACAATACTAAGTTTGTGTCTATGAAACACAAAAAAGATCTGGTTGATTCATCAGTTATAGCCAAGATGTTATAATCTGAAAACTGATGTGAAATGATAGTAACAGCTGTTTGTCATTACCTAGCTAACTTTAAATTTGCATTTCTGAGGGTGAATTTTAAACCAGCTTGTAAAGTACCGTGTGTCGTCTCAATTCAGATCAGTATCTTCATGACCCACCTGTCTAACTATGGCAACGACCGTCTGGGTCTGTACACCTTTGAGTCTTTGGTTAAGTTCGTCCAGTGTTGGACCAACCTCAAGCTGCAGACCCTGCCCCCCGTCCACCTCGCTGAGAAATACTTTCAGACCTTCCCCGAAGAGAGAGACCCACTCTGGCAGGTTGGTATATTGATTTTTCTTTTTAAGTTGATAGGTGTTGGAGATATTTGGGGTTTTATTTATTTAGGGGTTTTTTTTCTAAAAAAGATTTTTTTGAGAATAACAGCTAAGTTGAACTTGTCTAAAAGGCCTCCAGTGAAAGTGATGAGGACTTGTTCATGCTGTGTAACAGAACAAGGGCTTTGTTACCACCATCACTTACACTGAAACTGCTTTGAAAAGGTATCACTTAATGGCCAATATGAAGATAAGTTAGTGAGACAAGATATAAGCAAAACCTGTTTCAGTCATGTTGGGCCCTAACTTATAGTTTTCAGACAGTCTGTCCTTTAATTTACATCAGTCAGTCATCAGATTTATTTCCCTGGTGAAATTAAAAGTGACATCCATCATTCCATCTTCATCTAATCCTTTCAAAGGAAAAAATAGTCATGTGACAACATTTCCATTTGACTGACTTGAATTCACTAAATTGTGCACAGGGGATGGTCATAATACGCTAAATAAATGTAGCAGCATTGTGATGGAAGCACAGTGTTTGGGTATTTACTCCTTGATTGCTTCAGTAATAATAAATTGAACCACATCATTAATTTTTCAGAACCCTTGTCATGACAAAAGACACAAAGATATCTGGTCAAAAGAAAAGACCTGTGACCGACTTCCCAAGTTCCTCGTCATTGGACCCCAGAAAACAGGTGCAAACTCTGTCTGTCTCTGTTTGTATCTGCATCCTTGTGTAAATCCTTTTCATAATAAATGTCTTGTCTTTGCTTAAGGCACTACAGCGCTTCATTCGTTCCTGAGCCTCCACCCAGCCATCACCAGCTCCTTCCCCAGCCCCACCACATTTGAGGAGATTCAGTTCTTCAGTGGATCAAACTATGACAACGGGATTGACTGGTAAAGTCCCTCAATACACAATGCACATTCTTTTCATTTGTAGTGTACCTATAGTGCAGTGTGATAGAATTACAGCAAGCGTTGAGCCAGGTTTGCAGGCCCTGCGTCACGTTCCGTGCTGCGTCAACACAGTGGTCTCATTGAAATGATTGATGAAGCTGAGTGGACTGTCGCTTTCCTGGTTATTGTGTGAAGGTTTATTGAAAGCCATAATAACCATGTTATTTAAGACGCAGAGTAAGGACCCCCCAGTAATATTGATTGAGCTAACAGTGTTGTTAGCCTGGCTGTCCGGGGTGAATGCCCAGCTAGCAAAGGTACAGACCCAGCTGGCACTGCTCCAGGGTTTAGTTCAACATCACCAGCCAAAACATATCAGCAAGAGATTAAAAACCCCAGGAGTGGTTTGCCTGTATCAGCCTTTTCCTGCTCACCTGGGGGAGGTCTGGCATGGTGACAGTCCAGTACTCTTGTGAATAACATGTGCTGAATCCCTTTTTCTTTTCAACTTAACAGAAGATGGAGAGTTATCCAAACAGAGGAATACGGTGCTAGTACAATTCAAGGTCCACTTTGCTTTTCAGATGATTTTATTAAGCAAACACTGAGGACTTGCCCAACTGTGTGTCTGCACCCGGCAGCCATCTTGGTTTAGATCTGTTCATTGTTGAAAGCAGAACTTCTGAAAAGCCTCTGCAAAGACCTTAAAGAGTAAGAGAGAGAGGGTTGAAAAGTACTTGAAAATGAAAAAATGAATATGTAGATCTGATTCAAAGCAATGCCACATAAAATGTCCTTGTAGTGTTGTTGCTGTAACTTAAATTTTTATTCACCTCCACAAATGACAAAAAACACAGAAAATTCCTTTTTAACTATGTTCCTCCAATTAATTCTTTTCCTATCTGGTACTTCCTTAACATCCAAAAATGCAAACGGGTAGAAATATAAGGGGATCTGTTAGCTCGGACTATATTCACAGGCACAGAAGCTACAGACTAAAGACCCAATCAATAACTGATGAATCAACAAAACTGTCACCCTGTATATAAAGCAATACCAAACGACACTATTAAATGTAATCAAATATTTGATTGTAGATCAGTATGAAAAGTTTCTTCTGTTGACTGGTAGCCGCTGTGATTCAAAGTGCTTAAAATGTCCTGGGGCTATGAAAACACTGTTTAACTACTGCATTTACTCTTTGTGTTCTCTCAGGTACATGGACTTCTTCCCATTCCCTTCCAATGTCAGCACAGATTTCATGTTTGAGAAGAGTGCCAACTACTTTGACACAGAAGCAGCTCCTAAAAGAGCTGCCGCTCTGCTGCCTAGAGCCAAGATCCTGGCAGTCCTCATCAACCCGTCTGACAGGGCCTACTCCTGGTACCAGGTGAGGACCATCTCGCACTGCTGGGAAAAACTGTCATAGAACCTAAAATTCTTTTTAACTCTGTTTAACTGTGTGTGTGTGTGTGTGTGTGTGTCTGTTTGTGTCACCACAGCACCAGAGAGCCCACCAAGACCCTGCAGCCCTCAACAACACCTTCCATGCAGTGGTGACAGCAGGCCCCTCGGCCCCCAGGGACATGCTGTCCCTGCAGAGACGCTGCCTTAACCCCGGGGCCTATTCTGCTCACCTTGAGCGATGGCTGCAACACTACCAGCCCAGCCAGGTAACACACTGCAGCAAGTGACATGTAGAACGGTGGAGCATATTCAGATCAGTCTATGTCATAATCGTAGTCAACAGCTAGCTAGTCTCTTCTAATAGTAAAATTAAAACCAACCATCTCAACTTACACTGTTCTTACTAAAGTTAGACTGTGCTTCACAAACACAACATTAGACATCAAACATCAGGAAACATCGATCCACACAAAACTCTCGTGCCCATCCCTGGCCATGACATTCTATATGTGCATTACAGTTATTGATTTGCTAACTGTAGCTTGTACTTGACTCTTTTGCCCCCTAATGTTAGTTACAGTTATAACACTCTAGAAATAGCTGCATGGACAAGACATTAAGCCAGTTACTTTGCTGAGGAATCTCATGTTTTTGCTGCTGAGATACTGATCAGCTAGATCTAAACTAAACCTCAAATTAATGTATTTGATGTAAACTGATCAGAACTATAAGGCATGTTTTCATATAGCAGGAAAATACTTATTTTAAGAGCATATCTTCCAATTTAAAATAATTTCCTCCAAGTGCAGAATAATTATGCGTTGATATGAATGTGTATGTGTATGTAGATAGATAGATAGATAGATAAACTGGGAAATTGTAATAATGTATATACACGTGTATGTATATACATTATTAAGACTGTTTCACATTTTATGTTGCAGCCTTATGTTAAAATAATTTCACTTTCAAATTCACTTTTTCCCTCATAGATTTACATTCAGTACCCCATAATGACAAAACAAACACAACTTTACAATTTTTGCACATTTATTAACAAGGTCTCTCAGCAGGTCCCATCTCTGTGGTGTCTCTTGAGCCAGCAGCAGCGATAACATTATACTTACAAGTCCTAATTAGCTAATGTTAGCTCATTAGTCAGACCAGTGGATATAATTAGGTAAATGTGCTATTTATGTCCTCTATGTTTCTGTTGGATGGTATTTGCCTGAGGAGGATCAGTTTGGACCAAATTTTAAAGGGATACTTCTGGATTTTCTGAAGTAGGGTTGTATGAGTATGTATCCATAGTCAGTGTATTAACTGCAGTAGATTGTGGTCCACACATCCCCAGTGTGGAGAGGCAGGTGGGACTCACTGCATTAGGCAGCAGCATCATTTAAAACAGTAGATGTGCAACATTTATAGTGCATGTGTAGGAATACAGAAGTTCGGTTGAGAATGTAAAACCAAATGAATGGCTGTCTGACGGCAAAGTAAAGTGGTAAATGTTCTTATTATGGGGTACAAACTGAAATTTGTGCATGTGTTTTTTTTCTAGTTGCACATCGTGGACGGGGCCCTGCTGCGTTCTAACCCAGCCCTGGTGATGGAGGGAATCCAGAGATTCCTCGGTGTCACTCCAGTCTTAAACTACACCCAGGCTCTAATGTTTGTACCAGACACTCAGTCACAATGAGCAGTGATCCACACACTGTTAATCTAGAGAAACTGTATCCTTAATTTAACAGAGAGATGAACCCAGCAGTGTTTCCATTCATCATGATAAAAGGTATTTTAGTGAACTGTGAAATAACATGCTGTATGTCTGCAGGTACGATGACAGTAAAGGTTTCTGGTGTCAGCGGATGGAAGGAGGTAGAGTCAAGTGTCTGGGGAAGAGTAAAGGCAGGAAGTACCCAGAGATGAATCCTGAGGTACATTTACACCTCACACTGGTATAATCCTACTTCACTCATTAGCACCTTTTAAGCAATTTATCATGTCAGTCTTAAGCATCCTGGTCTCTTGTATGTAAAAGTCACAACGGCAGTCGTGTGAGGTCAGACCTGCAACACATTTTATGACTTTCAACACGACACAAGTGTGAACTGAATGCTGACTTAAAGGCTGCAGCAGCACGAACAAGATGCGTTTTCTAACATCATTGTAATATATTTAATATCTCAGTAGTAGTTCAAGTAAGTGCCATTTAACATTTTTTAAGTAATTAAGCATTATTCAAATGTTCCATAACAAAAATAGAACACTGTAGGAGGCACTGCAGTAGAGCACCACGTGTATAAATCTGCCACAGAAAATAGTCCCTGCTATTTCCTGCTGATGAGTGTCCAGCTGTTCTAGGGCGTTTAACTTTAGTGTATCATTTCAAAGGATTTTGCCTCTAGATCCTCTGATCTGTGATTTTTCTCCTCCTCTTCGTGTGTGTACGCAGTCACGTGCCTTTCTGGCTGAATATTACCGCGAGCACAACATGGAGCTGCTGCACCTGCTGAACCGGTTGGGACAGCCGCTGCCGTCCTGGCTCCGCCAGGAACTCCAGAGCACCAGCTGGAGCTGAGGCCACAACCACACACACACACACAGACACAGCACAGAGAAGCCGGAACTGTAGTCTGTGGATGAGCCAGCACTCGGCTCTGGATTAGACTGGACTACTCTGATCTGGAATGAACAGCACCACACACGGAACAAGCTTTGATGTTTTAGCTGTAGTGACTGGTGCTCCTGTTCATGGCAAACAGAAGACCACAGTGCAATATGAGATCTTTCTCAGTGTTGGTCACTGTTGGAGGAGGATCCCAGCGGACTCTCCCCCCTACTCTGGATTTGTGGCACTTGACAGCCTAAGTCTGTGTGTGTTGGACAGAGTACGATCACTGTATACATCAGTTTGCTGTGGATCCAAAGGACTGGACAAACAGCCAGATTGGGATATTTGGAATAAGAACAGCTCAGACAGCCTTAATGTGAGGAGAGAAACTCACGGGATGAGACCCTGTGGATGTGGATTGTATGACTGGAGACAGCACAGGACTAACACATACACACACACAGACACGTCTCATCTGATTGTAAAACGGTCCATAAAAAGTGGTTGGGGGACAGGTGGGACAAAGAATGGACAGCAGCCTAAATCAGACAGACACAGTCTATATTCTGGTCTCACACACACACCTACACCTACCTGCAGGTCAAGCAAACAGTCAGCGTGCTGCTTTTATCAACAGTTTTCCAGTCTAACTGTAGTGAAATGTTCTTTAAATGGGTTTAGCTGATACAGTATGAAGACAGGTCAATGTAAATATCATGTGCACAGTTGAAACCCAGCTCTGGTCCAGGTTGTGTCTCACACCTTGGTCCTCTGAGGGACACAGACAGCAGCTTTATTATTATTATACAGTGTTTATTCACTAAAGACGGTTTTTGAATGATGACTATTTTCTCCAGCTTTCATATAAGATTACATCACTTTTAACCACATAGCATTGTTTGCAAAATAAACTATCTTTGGACACATGGAGCAAATCACACAACAGAAAATATTCTATTGTAGGTATTTTTAGTTGAATGTCAGTGTGATGTTTGAATGGACAGCTCTTTATAACGCACTGAGTGGGATTGGCTGTGATGGGTACTGAGTGTTCTTCCTGCTAAATATCTCTTGGATTCATGACTCTGACTGGAGGCTCATGGGAACTGTAGTATAACAATACTAGTTATTATACATACTAAGCTGAAGAGATAAAATTGAAATATTTACAACTCGGGTAGCTTTCGCATGGTTGATATTTAGAAGCGAGGGCTGAAGTCCAAAAGCTCTGGATCCTACATTTCCCATAATTCATCTAGGTTATACTTTTCCATTAGAGCCTTGTTGCTGACATGTAGAACTGGTGAAGTGCCCCTTTAAAAGAAACAAATGCTACACAGAGTGAACATTACCAGCTTTCACACTAATAGCAGTAATATTAAGTCTAATATGTGTATTTTAATTAATGTCATCAATCAAAAACTGTGTTCACTGTGTTAAAGGTGATTAATAATTCAGCAGCTGTCTACTCTGACCCTGACATACTGTGATTCTGAGGCACAGCTCTGGACCAGAGCTATTTAATACTCAGTGTGGGATGCGTTTCACTGACAGGGAGGAATAAGCGCATCAGTCGGTAATAGTGCCACACCCTCTGAAAAGAAAACAACACTCATCCAATGTCACATATCTTCCTGAGAACGCAACACACACTCACACTCGTCTCCATCTGAGGACAGAAACCCACAGATGTCACCGGACCACAGAGCTCCAACTGAGACGAATCAGAAGCTGCTGTCTTGTTGTTTTCTGTCTGTTTTGTATAAATGTCAAAAAGCCAACACTGTATCATCTCTAATAAACGCATAGAGAGGTTGGAAATAATGGACGGCTTTGTCTTTTTTTTTTTTTTTATCTCATGTTATGTTGTTATTGTAGAAATATTCAGCCAAGAGACTTTACAATACACATCAAAATCACATACAGGAAGAGGACATGATAATATAAATAATCAAAGTGAGGGAAGTGATACTTTTCGCTGTTGTTGTTTCCCAGTTTTTGGGATTAATAAAGTATATCTATCTATCTATCTATAGCCTTGTGCTGAGTTGTATTTCTATTTGAATATTTAATAGCTACTAGAGCTCTCACAACAGGTGGCTTATGTAAAACCTCAAATAGACAGAAAACAGCAGCTATATAAAACCCTGCAGTAATTGTAACCATTAACAGCAGGATGGCGCTGGTCTGATGCTGACTGGGTGTCGTGCTTAAAGGGAGCATGAAGGTCTCAGATCTGATACGCTGCTGGGTTGGTTGATGGGTGCATCAGGTTGTCACAGGGTGCAGCCTACAAGCCTGTAGAGCACACTGATGATAGATCAGCAGTAATCTCACAACACTGTAGAGATTAGGGCAGATTGAAAGAAACAATTGAAGAAATACCATTCCATAACAACTGCAAACACACAGAAATATACTTCAATACTTAGAACACACATGAATCGCATGAAAACAACGTTGTAAAGAAACACACACGAAGCTGCTCCAAGACAATCTTAGCGTTAATCTGTGCACAGCTGTCAGCAACCCCCCCACCCAACAAACACACACACACACACACTTACAGGGACAATAAGATTAATTCTTTATATCCCTACACACACACACACACACACAGTACAACACAACATGATGGATATCTTTCACAGATAATTCACAGTGCCAAGTGCTTCTGCTGCAAACATCTCACAGTCTGTAAGGAGTCAGTCTGTACGTGTCCAGTCTGCGAAGAGTCCATCTGTAAGTGTCCAGTCTGCGAGGAGTCAGTCTTTAAGTGTCCAGTCTGTAAGGAGTCAGTCTGTAAGTGTCCAGTCTGCGAGGAGTCCGTCTGTAAGTGTCCAGTCTGCGAGGAGTCCGTCTTTAAGTGTCCAGTCTGTAAGGAGTCAGTCTGTAAGTGTCCAGTCTGCGAGGAGTCCGTCTGTAAGTGTCCAGTCTGCGAGGAGTCAGTCTTTAAGTGTCCAGTCTGTGAGGAGTCAGTCTGTAAGTGTCCAGTCTGCGAGGAGTCCGTCTTTAAGTGTCCAATCTGTTAGGAGTCAGTCTATGAGGTGCAGGGATGTGAAGTGAAATGTCCCTGGTTCAGTTCTGGCTGAGGACTTGTGATTTAAATGAATTTTCTTCCAACAATGAATCACTGTAAGAATTCCTAATTTGCCAGTATGTTGTTTGTTCATATATATATACATATATGGATATAATGGACCTCTAGGTGCCACTAGTGGAGTTCCACACTTCTAGATTGCTGTTAGTAGAGGATATACACAAAATATTAAAGGATATGTTCATAACAATCTGTCTTAAAACAACAGATGTTTTCTTGCTGTAATTTTTCCTCCTGTTCATCCTGACCATTAGAAGATCCCTTCATAATGCATTCACAAGGGAAGTGATTGAGTGACTGAGTCAGTCAAATCATATTAGTATATATCAAATGTCTTTATTTCTCTGGCACAACTTCACCTGAATAAGCACCATCTGTAGTATAAAGAACAACCTTATTATAAGAGCAGTGCGTCTGCTGTAATCATTCCTCCTGTTCATACTGATGATTAGAAGATTCCTTCATAATGCAATACACTTACAAAGGAAGTGATGGAGGACAAAATCCACTAACATGTATTTAAAAGTGGATCTGAAGCTAATGTGAAACTTTGTCTCTTTAGTGTCAAAGTTCCTTTTTGTTCCTATACTTCCACCACAGCTCAACAGGAAACACAAAGAGGGAATCTGATGCTAAATATGTGTATTTTATTTGAACAGGAGGAGTGATTACAGTGACTGTTCATATGGACACCTGACTAGTGTTTTAAGACACATATCAATGAGGTCAATGAGTTTTCATATGATTATAAAGGCACTGATCATACACCTTTCTGATGGTATTGCATTATGGATCTAAGAATGTAAACATCTAAAGTGCCTAAAATCTTAAAATAGTAGTGTACATCCAGTCTATCAGTCACTCTGGGGACCACATGTGTTAATGATTTGATCAAACTGAGAGTCCTGCAGTCAGATAAGATAATTAACCATCTACACAGATGATGCGATGCCATCATCATCAGCTCTGTCTGTAACCTTGACAACGCAGAAATCTGATCTGTGAGGCAGCTTGTTATGTCTGAAACCAAACATACAGTCGCTCCCCGTTCTTCCCCCAGCTGGTGTCAAGCCCTCCAGTTAATCAGGTGACTCCTCTATTCCAACATCTACATGATGAATGGAAGCAAGTAGAGTTCATTCCAGACAGGGAGTCTGCTTTCTGAGACCTCAAACTGTATTAAAGGTGCATTTCAAGTGTTTTTAAATGCGTTTTTCTCGGTAGCCGGTTGTTGTAGATTCAGGTGTTAAAATGTTGCAGCTTCTTTCCACATGCAGTCACACGTATGAACGGTTAAATCAGACATGTGATGAACAATAACCATGTATTACCAATACATCAACTAGTCATATACAAATCACATTCATCTTATCAAATTGTGTAATAGACATGTACGAATTGTTGTAAATGACATACTGAACAAACACTATACACAACCCACTGTATGCACCTAAAGCAAAGTATTTATTACATTACCACACTATTTGAAACACTATATACATGCATACTATATATGCATGTGCCGCACCTGTTAACATGGCATCATCACGGTCATTTGTGTTCTCCGTGTTTTCTGATATTTATGGAAAATGAAGTGAGTTGATGTATGAAACTGGCTTCCGCTGAGTCAACCACACACATGAGCTGTTCCCAGCTGTTTAGGCTGTCTGTTGTCTCATTAAAAAAATAAATAAACACAAGCCCATTGAGTATTGCAGTTTCCATAGCAACAGGGTTGATGGAGAGTAGGTGGGTGTTTGTTGGAAGGGTGGCAGGGAGAGAGAGAGAGAGAGAACGACAGAGTGTAAAAATAAAGCAGCAAGTGTGTGTGTGTGAGTGAAGATGAAGAGGAGGAGATGGGGGGAGTTTTCTTTATTCTCTCTCTGGTGCACACATTCATTCATGCACCACCCCTACTCCCCTCTTCTCTTCCCAGGTGGAGGGACAATGACGCTCGCTCCCTGACTATCTCCTCTCATTATCATTCCCCCTCCCCCTTCATCCGTCTCCCACTACAGCTGGATAAGCCAACCACTAACCAGCTCCTCTCTCTGTTACAGAGCAGGGATTTGAAGATTGCATCCTCGCATTAGTAATCAGATGTAAGAGCGGATTATCTCAAGGTCTCCTCCATCTTGTGCACAGCTGGGGGCTGCTGAGAAAAAAGGAGGAAGAGAAGAGGAGAGCAGAGAGGTAACACAGACGGCTCAGTGAATGAGTTAAAGACAGACAGAGAGAGAGAGAGAGAGAGAGAGAGAGGGAGACGTCACCTGTGGATGTGAGGAGGAGGGGGAGGAAGATGAAGGCTTTCTAATAAAATGCATTCATCACCCGACACGTCTGAAAAAGGAGAGGAAAGAGGGAAGGATAGAGCCTCGGTGGCAAGCAGATCACTGTGAAAGGTAAGCTGGTGGAGGGCAATCGTTCTCTTTTCTCTTAATACATGTGTGCATGCATGTAATTATTACTGCCTTTTGTGTTCAAGGGTATGAGTCTGACTATGAGACAGGTGTGTGTGTGTGTATGTGTGTGTGTGTGATGTAGAAGTCTGTGGTTCTAGTTCTACCCAGAGAGACAGTGCACATCCTTTCCCTGAATGAGTCAGTACCTGTAGATTCCCCACGCCGGTTAATACATGCGGGCCAGAACGAGGTGAATCCATAAAACTGTGCATCAGCTTTTAAAGTTTCATTCGATCAAACTATCATCTGAAAAATAATCTTAAATTATAAATGACACTGTTAGCACATACTGACCTACTGCTGCCAAACACCACAGATCCAGAATGTGGATCCAGTCACATGAGAATTACCAGCTCTGTCACTGTTTTGAAAATAATAGTTTTATCATTCTGGGAAACATTTTTATTAAGTAAGCTGGAGTTAGTCTGTGGTTAGCCTGGCTCACCATAATGACTGGATGGCCTGGCTCTGTCCAAAGTTATATCCCATCTGTTTACACTAACAGAAATGCAGGTTTTGGTTTTAGGGGAAGTAAACTGGAACTATTTTCTTGGTGAACAACGGTGACTGTGTGCAGCCTCCTGTTGCCAGTTGCCATCTCGCCTGTACAGAGATCAAAACCATAAAATCTGTTCACCAACCGTATCTGGCAACCCGCTCTATAACCAGCAATGTTGCACAAAAGTGCTCGACGAATGGATAAACTGTTTTTCATTAAGAAGTTGTTCAAGCAACTCCCTTAAAACCACAACATTTCTGTTTGGGTTAAATAAATGAGACATGACGTGTTAATCAGTGAGCTCTAGGCTAGCGGGGGTTTTTTTTTAGGGGAGCGAGGGTCTAAGAATAGAGAATGTTGTATTGCTGTACAGATTGTAAAAGCCCACTTCCTCTCCCCCTCCCTCTTCTCTCTCAACCCAACCAGTCGAGGCAGATGGCGCCCACCTAGAGCCGGTTCTGCTCCAGGTTTCTTCCCGTTAAAGGGGACTTTTTCTAGTGTTTGTTAATGAGGGAACTGTTGGGTCTCTGTAAATGAAAGAGTACAGTATAGACCTGCTCTATATGTAAAGTGTCATGAGACAGCTTTTGTTGTTTATTTGGCGTATATAAATAAAAATGACTTGACTGAATTTGACTTGGGTTGACTGTTTTTTTCCAGTCTGCAACTTTAGAATGTCCCAGAGAGAAGGCAGATGGACCCGGCTTTAGCAGTCAGGAGGAGACTTCCCCACGGCCCCAGACACTGAGGGGCCAACCAAAGCCCCAGGTGTCTGTGAATGTGAGCACAATACCAAGGCATTATAAGGTCTACCTAATCCAGAGACCATTTCAGTTGATATTGTGCTTACATGGGACACATTAGTGATTAAACTACTTTACCACACAGCAAGGCTGTGTTTTCCAGCAAAGGAATAGATTACAGAGTGCACAGGGAGGAGGTGGTGGTGGTGGAGGAGGAGGAGGAGGAGGTGGTGGTGGTGGTGGAGGAGGAGGAGGAGGAGGAGGAGGAGGAGGAGGAGGAGGAGGGCCAGCCAGGTTCTACAGGTCAGCATGGAGGTTTAAAAGGTTTATAGAAGAGCAGCCTTCTGTATATAGAATGTGACTGCGGGTCAGAGAGAACATCATGTCTGGTCCAGATGAACAGCTGGCTGGAAAATAAACTATGATATATATGTGTTATGTCAGTGTTGATTTAGGAGTCTAGCTGCCGGGGTTTGAACTAGTTGTAAGAAGAAGAAAGAATATATAGGAATTTCAGCTTGTCACATGGATAAAATAGGCCAAATTATAACATTTTACTTTCATTTATTTCTTTTTTACTCATTACACTCTTAAAATGAAGTTGCCTCATGGATTCAAGGTGTGTGTGTGTGTGTGTGTGTGTGTGTGTGTCGAGCCAGCGAAGTGTGACACATCCACGCTGTTTTATTTGTTCTTAAAGGTCTTCCATGGCAGATGCTGGGCGTCCTGTGTCAGAGCTGTACCCACTGGGGGAAGCTGTTTCCTTGGAATCTGCCCTCTCTGTTAAGCCCCTCATTGCCACTTCTGGGAGTTCCACAGAGGCTATGATATCCTCCAGGCTGCCGGAAGGATCAGGTTACACCTGCCCAGAGGACCCAAAAGAGGCTATCAGTGAGATCCATAAAGAACTTTCAGTATTTTGTCCTACCAGCAGCAGTCTGCAGGCCAGCGGAGAGGCCCCCAGGGTTTCAAGCCACCCGCATAGTCTGGTTGAGACACATACACCCTCACATCACCAGGGAAAAGTGTTGAATGCAACCAATGACAACCAGACTGACAGGACAGAGCAGAGTGTAAAACCAGCCTCCCTGCCTGTCCACAGGAGTCACTCAGACACTTCTCCTCCAGTTAACCATGGAGCAGCACTCCAGGCTCCAGAGAGTGAGACTTGTAGACTTGCTTACCATGCAGGAAATAAGAGTATCCAAGGAGCTGAGAGTCACTCCATGCTAGCCTGTAAACAGCCCATGCAGCTGCAGCAGTGCAACATTGTCACTACTATTTGCAGAGGGGCCAACAGCGGAGAAAGTGGCCCACCTCCACAGCCTCAGGGCAGATGTGTCTGTATCTCTTGCCCCACCAGGGTGGAGGGTGTTGAAGAAAAGAATCATCTCCCTCCTAAATGTGACAACGCGCCCTGTTATGGCTCTTATATCCATCACGCCAATTTTGAGGACACATTTGCCGCATATTGCCACCCCCAGCCCATCTCAGCCCCCTCCCAGCTGCTGCCACGCCTGGGAGGTGTAGAGCCAACCTGCAACATCCAGTGTTCAGTGGCACCTCCTTCAGCTCCATACCACCTCACGCTGCCTCGCCTCATGTCCTCTGTCAGTGAGACGGGCCTGGATGCCAAACACCTGTTGCGGTGCAGCAACCTCAACTGCTCTTGGATCAGCTCGCTGTCCCCCAGCTCTGGGCCACGGTCCCTAAAACCCCTTGATGGACAGGAGTGCTGCAGCATCAGCCATGTCAGAGTCGCGACCCGAGACACGGGCACTATGACAAATCACAACGAGCTGAGGGATGTTGGGGTGCAGACAGGACAGACCGTCACACCGCATGTGTTCCCCCAGATCTGTGTGGCAGAGGAGAGCAGGAGTGACGCCTCCTGTTGCCCGAGTCCACCCGCTGATGCTAATGGAGGAAAGAAGCCAGGGGGTGCTCCCAAGTCCCCGGTGAAGGAGGTGAAGTGGGATGCAGAAGGGATGACATGGGAGGTTTATGGGGCCTCTGTGGACCCTGAGGAGCTGGGTCTAGCCATCCAGAAACATCTGGAGCTGCAGATCAAAGAGACAGCAAACCGTGCCGCCAAGCTTTCACGGCAGAACACCAACACCTCCCAGCACAGCGGGAACGCTGGCTGTCAGAAAAAGAGGAGCAGGATGATGGGTTCCATCCCAACCCTGACCTGCTGCGCTCGCAACACTACGGCTGTCGACTGACTGACCCACTGACTGATGGACAGGAAGAACCTGAACACTGTGTTCAGTAGCCAATATGGCTACTCATAACCTCAGCCTTGAATTAATGAAGTTACCTAACTGACCAGAAGGTAATCTGAATTCTTCAAGAATGGCCTGCATACCACAGTCTACGCAAAATCATGTATAGGTATTATGATAAAAGATTTATGTTATGAAACGTTTCTTGTCCATGGATGAATATTTCAGCTATTAAATATATGATTCCTGCAGCTGTGCACTGCCAGTGTTCTCAGAGGGCCACATATAGGTGTGTCTTCACAATAATCTACATGACATGAAGACAATAAAAACCCTGTAAAGTGTAAAGCAATCTGATAGAGTCTGAACAGTCTGTAATAACTACTGCAGCTCTTAAGCCAGCCTTCTGACCAATAGCTGGCCCCAACCCTAACCTCCTCAGTTTAGATGCTTAACCCCCACTGCATGTGGTTTTGGTGTTCCTGATCCTGACTTACTGGAGCTCCACATGGTGTTTGGTGTCTTGAGTGACATGCGCATGTCAGTGGATGGAGAATCTCTTACCGTCTACAGCCTCAAAAACATCCCTACTGCATCCCTCTAACACAGCCACAACAGAACTGGAAGTTTTTATTTAACCTTAAATAAATCAGCCTTCTCTTGACTCAGGTGTTTTTAGCCAAATACAGACCTGTATCTACCCTTCCCTTTCTGTCTAAGATCCTTGAGAAAGATTTTCAGTCAGGATTTAGAATCATAGCACTGAGACAGCACTGGTGAAAGTTACAAATGTCCACCTACTTGCATCAGACAAAGGTCTTCTCTCCGTACTTGTTTTGTTAGATCTCAGTGCTGCATCTATCAACCATCACATCCTACTACAGACACTACAACATGTTATTGGCATTAAAGGAACTGCATTAAGCTGGTATTAAGGCCTATTTATCAGACTGGTTTCAGTTTGTACATACGCTCATACATACATGAATCCTCCAGAAGCTAAAAGGTTAGACACAGAGTTCCACCAATCCTATTCACCTTATATATGCTTTCTGTAGGTAATATTATTAGGAAACACATTTATATTAATGAGTGAAGCTCAGCAATCAGTTTACTAAACTTCAAGCATGTCTTAAGAACATAAAGTCCTGGATGATCTGTAATGTTCTACTACTAAACTCAGAAAACTGAAGTTCTTGTGCTTGGTCCTAAACACCTAAGAAACACATCATGTAATGATAGAGCTACTCTGGATGGTATTACCTTGGCTTCCAGCATCACTGTAGGGAATCTGGAAGATATTTATGATCAGGATACATAATATACAAAATTCATTCAAATTATTTCCAGGCTGGATTATTGTAATTCTTTATTATCACGCTGCCCAAACAAATCTATAAAGACTTGGACCAGTTCCTAGTTATGCTGCTATAGGCCTAGACTGCCGGGGAGTTCCCATGATGCACTGAGCTCCTTAATGTCCCATTAATGCATGTTAATAACTTGACTTCTTGACCACCCTCAAAGATCATGGATCTGGGATGCTATGAGGAATCAACCATTCATTGCTTATATTGGATTATTTGTATTATTATTATTTTCTTAGCAATGATTATACTCTATTATAGTTGTTAACTGGTCGAGGCAGATAACCACCCACATAGAACCCGTTAAAGGGGACTTTTTGCTCATGTGGGAATTACTGTGTCTCTGTGAATGAAGGCGTCTGGTCTAGACCTGCTCTGTATGAAAAGTGTCATAAGACAACTTTTCTTTTTAAATAAAACTGACTTTATTTCACTTCACTGGTTTCTAAAAAATGAAGCCACGTTTCAAGCTTGACGCTGCTGTATTTTAGTGGCCCTATAGTGATCTTTCCTGTTTAACATTAACCTCCCTTCTAACCTATCTGTCCAGCACTTCAATATTTATTGTGGGGTATAATGAACATTGTAGGGGCAATAGAAGGGCTATTGTTACTCTTGGGTATAATATTGAATATTTATTTAATATTTGTGGTGAAATTAATAGGTGGCCTATGAATAGATCCAGTTGTATTATTGGATGTGTCATTGAAATTATTACTTAGTATCAGGTTTTTTTTATATCCAGACAAGAAGTAACAAACTCCACCACCCACTTTATCTGCATACCTGACATGTCATACTGCATACATCTGCTTATGAGTCGCTGTTAAATATCACAAACACAGACCTTTTTTTTTCTGTACTTTCTGGAGTTTTGTGTCTCATGAAAGCAACTATACTACAACAATAATAATATTTTAAGTGTGAAATGGACACTGAATGTATTCTTCAATATTTCTCACCTGCATTATTCATTTTTCTCTTTCATTGCCAAAGAATATGTGCATTCAGCAACTCTGTTGTGTTAGTTCAGTTTAAGGTCATTGACTTACAGACAGCTTGTTTGCCTGAATTTTAAATGGACAGTGTGACATTTTGAGAAATCTGTTGATATTTTGTGAGAAGCTTTTACCATATTCTCCAGAGTCAGAGGAGAAGACGGATGTCAGTTTCATCTTTGTATGAGCAGGCCGCAGACAGATAGGCCTAGGATTTGTTTAGCCTAGCAACATAAAGACTGGAAGCAGGGGGAAACTACTAGCCTATCCATCAAAAGAAGAAAACAGTATGCCTTATTGGGGTTGCAGCTGTGACCCATCAACAAACAACAAAACCTAGACCTATCTGTGTGTGTACATAAGATACATAGATGAAAGTGATACTGATTGTCTTATATGACTGTGAAAATGGACTCTGACTGCAAAATTACAAAAGTTACAGTGTACAACACAATGCTATTGGAGAGAGATGCTATTTAATGTATTCTATTTTGTGTAAACTCAAACTTGTGTTAACTTAAGAGTTTGCTTTATTGTGTCATGAGGAACTGTAGTCTGTGTCCACCAGTTGTGATGAAGGATGTGTGTGAAATATGAGCAGATATGGCATCAAGCAAGAAGGCTCTTCTACTCCGTATGCTCTGCTGGCAGTACTTGGTGTTGTTTTGTTTGTGTGAGCCCTCCATAATCACATTTCAGGTTCCACATAGTATTTTATGCCAAACGTCAACTATGTCAGTTGAAAGTGGTTGTTAAAATGTTGTTGTGTATCAAAGAGGAATTTGCCCAAATCTTGATGCCAGCAATAAAATGATTAATTAATAACATTATTTCTGTGGTGATTCTGTCTTTGGTCAATTTTTTCAACTGATTGCAAAGGGTTAAAGTTTCTCAAACACTAAAATGAAATGAGAGTACAACAAATACACTGTGAAGATGCAGTTTAAACAGTACATACACTGTGATGCTACAGTATAAAAAGTTAAGACATGATACAGTATGAAGAGTAAGTATTCTGAAATGATGCCTTTAAAACAATAAGAATGCTGTAATGATGCAATCCCAACAGTAAACTGTGATGATGCAGTATGAGCAGTAAACACACTGTGATGCTACAGTATGAACAGTAAATACACTGTTATGATGCAGTATGAACAGTAAATACGCTGTTATGCTGCAGTATGAACAGTAAATACGCTGTTATGTTACAGTATGAACAGTAAATACACTGTGATGTTACAGTATGAACAGTAAATACGCTGTGATGATGCAGTATTAACAGTAAATACACTGCTATTATGCTACAGTATGAACAGTAAATACACTGTGATGCTGCAGTATGAACAGTAAATGCACTGTTATGATGCAGTATGAACAGTAAATACACTGATGCTGCAGTATGAACAGTAAATACACTGTTATGATGCAGTATGAACAGTAAATACACTGTGATGCTGCAGTATGAACAGTAAATACACTGTTATGTTACAGTATGAACAGTAAATACACTGTGATGTTACAGTATGAACAGTAAATACGCTGTGATGATGCAGTATTAACAGTAAATACACTGCTATTATGCTACAGTATGAACAGTAAATACACTGTGATGCTGCAGTATGAACAGTAAATACACTGTTATGATGCAGTATGGACAGTAAATACACTGTGATGATGCAGTATGAACAGTAAATACACTGTTATGATGCAGTATGAACAGTAAATACACTGTGATGCTACAGTATGAACAGTAAATACACTGTGATGCTGCAGTATGAACAGTAAATACACTGCTATGATGCAGTATGAACAGTAAATACACTGATGATGCAGTATGAACAGTAAATACACTGTTATGATGCAGTATGGACAGTAAATACACTGTGATGATGCAGTATAAACAGTAAATACACTGATGATGCGGTATGAACAGTAAATACACTGTTATGATGCAGTATGAACAGTAAATACACTGTGATGCTGCAGTATGAACAGTAAATACGCTGTTATGTTACAGTATTAACAGTAAATACACTGTGATGCTGCAGTATGAACAGTAAATACGCTGTGATGCTACAGTATGAACAGTAAATACGCTGTGATGCTACAGTATGAACAGTAAACACACTGTGATGATGCGGTATGAACAGTAAATACACTGTGATGCTACAGTATGAACAGTAAATACACTGTGATGCTGCAGTATGAACAGTAAATACACTGCTATGATGCAGTATGAACAGTAAATACACTGATGATGCAGTATGAACAGTAAATACACTGTTATGATGCAGTATGGACAGTAAATACACTGTGATGATGCAGTATGAACAGTAAATACACTGTGATGATGCAGTATGAACAGTAAATACACTGTTATGCTACAGTATGAACAGTAAACACACTGTGATGATGCAGTATGAACAGTAAATACACTGTTATGATGCAGTATGAACAGTAAATACACTGTGATGATGCAGTATAAACAGTAAATACACTGATGATGCGGTATGAACAGTAAATACACTGTTATGATGCAGTATGAACAGTAAATACACTGTGATGCTGCAGTATGAACAGTAAATACGCTGTTATGTTACAGTATGAACAGTAAATACACTGTTATGATGCAGTATGAACAGTAAATACACTGTGATGCTGCAGTATGAACAGTAAATACACTGATGATGCGGTATGAACAGTAAATACACTGTGATGCTGCAGTATGAACAGTAAATACACTGTTATGATGCAGTATGAACAGTAAATACACTGTTATGATGCAGTATGGACAGTAAATACACTGTGATGATGCAGTATGAACAGTAAATACGCTGTTATGTTACAGTATTAACAGTAAATACACTGTGATGCTGCAGTATGAACAGTAAATACACTGTGATGCTACAGTATGAACAGTAAATGCACTGTTATGATGCAGTATGAACAGTAAATACACTGTGATGATGCGGTATGAACAGTAAATACACTGTGATGCTACAGTATGAACAGTAAATACACTGTGATCTTGCTGTATGAACAGTAAATACACTGTGATGCTGCAGTATGAACAGTAAATACACTGTGATGATGCAGTATGAACAGTAAATACACTGTGATGCTACAGTATGAACAGTAAACACACTGTGATGATACAGTATGAACAGTAAATACACTGTGATGCTGCAGTATGAACAGTAAATACACTGATGATGCGGTATGAACAGTAAATACACTGTGATGCTGCAGTATGAACAGTAAATACACTGCTATGATGCAGTATGAACAGTAAATACACTGCTATGATGCAGTATGAACAGTAAATACACTGTTATGATGCAGTATGAACAGTAAATACACTGTGATGCTGCAGTATGAACAGTAAATACACTGATGATGCGGTATGAACAGTAAATACACTGTGATGCTGCAGTATGAACAGTAAATACACTGTGATGATGCAGTATGAACAGTAAATACACTGTGATGCTACAGTATGAACAGTAAATACACTGATGCTGCAGTATGAACAGTAAATACACTGTGATGCTGCAGTATGAACAGTAAATACACTGTGATGATACAGTATGAACAGTAAATACACTGTGATTCTGCAGTATGAACAGTAAATACACTGTGATGCTGCAGTATAAACAGTAAATGCACTGATGATGATACAGTATGAACAGTAAATACACTGTGATTCTGCAGTATGAACAGTAAATACACTGTTATGATGCAGTATGAACAGTAAATACACTGTGATGATGCAGTATGAACAGTAGATACACTGTTATGATGCAGTATGAACAGTAAATACACCGTTATGATGCAGTATGAACAGTAAACACACCGTTATGATGCAGTATGAACAGTAAATACACTGTGATGATGCAGTATGTGTCAGGGTCAGACAGACAACTGGACCCACAGAGCAGATCAGAGACTGACAGGTGTAGTGAGGCGGTTTATTTACAGTTCAGATACAGTACACAAAAGGCAGTCAGCGGGGCAGAAGTACAAAATCACGAGGCAGGAGGAAAGTCCAAAAACAGGCAAGGGTCAAAATCCAGAACACTGAACACACAGGCAGAAGTACAGGACGCTAGGCAAAAACAGGTTGAAGAAACAAACAGGGTAGGTACACGAGGAAACAATCATGAAAAACGCCAGAGAGCTACTCACAAGGATGAAGACAATCTAATAAAGACACACTGGGAAGAACAGACTTATATATACACAGGGAGGGAGCTAACAAGACACAGGTGAAAACAATAGGCAATCACAGGGAGTCAAAACAAGAATGAACACAAAAAGGAAGTGAGGGAAAACCAAAATAAAACAGGAAGTCTACCTACAAACTAAAACCCTGACAGTATGAACAGTAAATACACTGTGATTTTGCAGTATGAACAGTAAATACACTGTGATGATGCAGTATGTACAGTAAATACACTGTGATGCTACGGTATGAACAGTAAATACACTGATGATGCAGTATGTACAGTAAATACACTGTGATTTTGCAGTATGAACAGTAAATACACTGTGATGCTGCTGTATGAACAGTAAATACACTGTGATGATGCAGTATGAACAGTAAATACACTGATGATGCAGTTTGAACAGTAAATACACTGTGATTCTGCAGTATGAACAGTAAATACACTGTGATGATGCAGTATGAACAGTAAATACACTGTTATGATGCAGTATGAACAGTAAATACACTGTGATGATGCAGTATGTACAGTAAATACACTGTGATGATGCAGTATGAACAGTAAATACACTGTGATTTTGCAGTATGAACAGTAAATACACTGTGATGCTGCTGTATGAACAGTAAATACACTGTGATGATGCAGTATGAACAGTAAATACACTGTGATGATGCAGTATGAACAGTAAATACACTGATGATGCAGTTTGAACAGTAAATACACTGTGATTCTGCAGTATGAACAGTAAATACACTGTTATGATGCAGTATGAACAGTAAATACACTGTGATGCTGCAGTATGAACAGTAAATACACTGTGATGATGCAGTATGAACAGTAAATACACTGTGATGATGCAGGTGAATTGTAACATACTTTGTGATGTACATCAGTGTTATCTTTATTTGCCCTAAGTTATATATGTTGCTTAGTTGCTTTTCCTTTTATCTTCCTCACCAATTTGAGGGCAGTGGAGGCCTAAAGGTTAGAGGATGGGTCAGTGAAGCAGTGCTTGCCCCGCCCTCATTAGCACCAGTGAAGGCCCTTAACCCCCACTGCTCCAGTGTAGCTGCTCAGTGGCCTGCAGACCACACTGTGATTTTACTGGGCAGCTTTTCAGTATGAATGTGTAACTGTCTGAATATGAGAACATTGCTCTCAGTGTGTTTTTATTGTGTAAGTTCCACTGTGAACAGCCTTAAACTCATAGTGAAGCGCTGCCCTTTTGCAAACTACATACATTTTTCCAGTCTAACTGTCAAGCTGTTATATTCATCACAGATTCCACTGTTACTGTAATAATTCATCACTCATTGTAACCTATTCTTATCATCCATTGTAATTCATTGTAATTCATTGTGAGTGTACATTATGTGTGTGTTGATTTGTTCTGTACATGTGACATCATTGCACGTCTGTCCGTCCTGGGAGAGGGATCCCTCCTCTGTGGCTCTTCCTGAGGTTTCTTCCACCTTTTTCCCTGTTAAAAGGTTTTTTGGTGGGCAAGTTTTTCCTCACTCGAATCGAGGGTCTAAGGACAGAGGGTGTCACTCCCTGTACAGATTGTAAAGCCCTCTGAGACAAATGTATTTTGTGATTTTGGGCTATATAAATAAAATTTGATTTGATTTGATCACACATTTCAGAGGTTTCTTCCCAGTATGTCTACTGTATCTAAGTCTAGGTGTTTTTTTGCTCTTAGGTGTACCTGGACACAAAGTCCCATTTTCGAATCCTGAACCTTCCAACATGAAATTGTGTCTGATCATATATATACGGTGCAGTGGAAGCTCTATGTATACATAGAAATACATAGAAAACCTTAATAATCAGCTTTGTTTGTTTCCATACTTCAGTCCATTCCTTCCTCCTGTCCGTATACTCTCTTTATCTACCTTTCCCTCTCATTCATTGTCTAGATGTCAGCTGCATCTACCCAAACTTTAATGTCTGACCTTTTGCTTTGGGTTCAAGCTGTCCAGAGTATTTTTTTAATCTTCCAATCTTTCAACATGATGTTCATAATCGCACTATGTTCAGATTTTTATCTCGTCCTCAGTTTTCTCAAATCATCATGCATTCGCTGGTCAGCTGATGATAAAGATCAGCATCATATTCCAATACATCCACGGTCACATCATTCCCCGCCCTCGCCACCGACTGACTGAGCGGCACGTCGGCATGACTAAATGAAGCGCAGCTGCTTGAACACAGCGGAAGTGTGGGCGGGGCATTGGCGACTGCGAGTCAAAATGGCGGCGACCATGTCGAACGTGGAAGAGATTCGGAATCGAGTTATTTTGGGGGAATTCGGTGTGAGGAATGTAAGTGTGATGTGAACGCGGCTCCGGTGTGAACAGCCTCCGCTAACAGCAGCATCCAGGCGGCATGTGAGCCGCACGCAGCGGGGACATGCTGCCTTTCACCGAGACGCATGTTGATGTCAATACATGTATCCCATGCCATTATGAATAGTTCATTATATTATAATAAATAACAGGGAAAGTAACTTGATGCAGTCAGATTGCAGCCTTTTCCCCAATACTTTTTATTAATGTATTGATTGATTGATTGATTGATTGATTGGTTGGTTGTGTTTAGGTGCATTCAACAGATTTTCCTAGAAACTACCCCGGCTATGATGACTCCTGGGACATGCAGAAGTTTCAAAAGGTAGACTACATTTCTGTCCTTTAAACACCTTAAAGTGTCCTCTCTGTATATGTAACATGTACGGTATATGTAACAGCAGTCACAGTCTATACTCAGGTGTTGACTGAGTATAGACTGTGAATGACAGTCTATACTCAGGTGTTGACTGAGTATAGACTGTGAATGACAGTCTATACTCAGGTGTTTTTAGAATAACAGACATGTTTATCTTACAGTTAATCTTCAGACTAATTCTAAGTTATTTATTGCTTTGATGAGTTGATTAGATTTAGTTTATTTGTCAGTCACACTTTGTTGGAATGATTGTGTGTGTGTGTGTGTGTGTGTGTGTGTGTGTGTGTACAGTGGCTGTATCATTACATTGCATCTCTGTTTGCAGAACTTCAGAATCGACATGGTGCATCTGGATGAGAGCAGCATGGAGTTTGACATGGTGGGCATTGACCCAGCCATCGCCAATGCCTTCAGAAGGATCTTACTGGCAGAGGTCTGTGTTTCATATCCACACAGCTACACACATAAAAGGGCTTTTGCTTCTGACAGATGTATATATGCTTCCTTTACTAACTAATACGTTTTGTAGGTGACTTAATTCTATGAAACCTAATGTGAAGAAATTGTAGATTTCATGTGTCTGGGCAGTTTTCTTTACAGGTTTCATTTGTTGCAAATCTCTTCTGAGAGCTTTGACTTGTCTGGTTCTAGGTACCTACCATGGCTATAGAGAAGGTGTTTATATATAACAACACATCCATCGTGCAGGATGAAGTCCTGGCCCACAGATTAGGCCTCATCCCCATCAGAGCTGACCCCCGCCTGTTTGAGTACAGGAACACGGGTAAAACACACTGAACCGCTCGCACATTGAGTCTGCTGCAACATGTCACCTAACGCCCGTAGAAGTAGGTTGCTGTATGCTTATCTAGTTAAATCCTTTATAAAGTCTCTGTATGTTCGCCTTTCAACATTTGCAAGCAACTAAGATTCTAAATAGCGAAATCTCAGAGATTATTTTGTTCTGTCAGTGAATGTTTCAGGTTGAGCATTTATAGTATAGTTCCAGCAGAGAGTATGAACTGTTTACTTATGTATCTGACACATTGTCATTACAGCAGGAGTCATTTACACTTAGTTGACTGTAAGTCCTGACTCAGATTTCACTGATTGATCAGCCTATAATATTGATTAAAGTGTAGCTGAAGCTGTGACATAATAACAAGATTGTTTGTTGGCAGTGAAAGTATATACAGGCGATGATGGTTGTGATTTCAGTTAAAAATAAGAATCCTACTGGAATGTTTTGTACACTGGGCTTTGTTATAAAATGAGATAAGAGATATAATTGATAAGAGATTTGTTATCATTGTACCTTTAGGGTAACGTGCTGTAGGAAATGTTGGCAGCTGTGATCAGGAGAGTGATTTCAATGAAAACAAATACAGTAACAGTGGATTAGATGCTGCACCGTGTCCTGTGGATCCCTCATGTGTAGGTAGGAAATGCTGTAGGAATGCCGTCACTAACAGTGTTAATCTTAAAGATTCTACCTGAAGTTCTTAGACTTGAGAAGGTTTTCCACACTGTAGTGGTGCAGTTTCCCCCCGCTAAATGTAACAACAAATGCACTTTAATTTCACTTGGAATTTAACATGATCTCTTGTGCTTGCATTTCAGCTGAAGATTCTGCAGAGGAGGAATGTTCAGAAATAGACACAATTCAACTGCAGCTGAAGATTAAATGCAGCAGAAACCCCAGAGCCAGCAAAGACTCCTCTGATCCATGGGAACTATATCAGAACCACATGGGTAGGTTTTAACATCCAGAGAATGAAGGAGTGCTGATACAGACGTTACAAACTGCAGCTATGACCAGGGCCCTGAATGCACCATTGTTTTTTTCCTGAGGGAAACTCTGGGTTTTCAGTTCCAGGAAGATCAAAGCACAGTTTAGGGTGCATAGTCTTAATGTGTTTTAACAGCATTTCAGTGATGATGGTTAAATTTAACCATTTGTTGAAGTAGCTGACATAGTCACATGCTGAATGAATGCTATTGAGCCAAGATATAATTAGACGCTGCAAATGCAAATCACCAAACGCATTGTTACTGGATCAAACTGCGATCTTACAGTCATGTCTCTATATCTTTGATCTACATATGTTTAAATCTTTAACTGTATTTTTCATCTTCAGTTTCTGCCTCTTGTGTTTTATCCCTGTCAGATTAAAGCTGAACACATATATTTCAAATGTAATGTAGCTACAGTCTGATACACAGTCACATTCCACCACTTTATTGTCATTATGCAAATATAGGTCTGGAAAATGCTAAATTAATGGACGACACTGAATAAAACACTGATTTAACTTATTGACACTAACCGTTTTTTTTACTCGTTGCCATGGTGAATCATAGTGTTGTAGCTCCATTGATCATGGCTTTTTATTGACATCATACACATGCTTAACTCAGGGCGAACAGACTCAGTTGATTGATCTAACTTTGATCGGCTGTTCTGGAACTGAAAACTTCGGGTTTCTATTTCAGGCTGAATCAACTCCTGAGTTCAGGGTTAAACTCAGACTTTGTTAAACCTGCTTTCGTGATTAGTTAGGAGAAGGGATATTGTCATAACGCTGATATCTGAGTAAGTTGCTGTCTTGTCTCAGTTTATTCCAGGCACATTAAGTGGGTCCCCATTGGGAACCAGGCGGACGTGTTTGCAGACTCCAGCATAGGACCAGTACATGATGACATCCTGATAGCTCAGCTACGACCAGGACAGGAGCTGGACATAATCATGCACTGTGTCAAAGGAATTGGTGAGAGCTGTTGAGTATCTGGGTGAGAGTCAGTGCAGCTCAGTGCAGAGGATACAGATGGGAAAGGAAAATTTTTAGCAAGGAAAATATTTAGCAGTCAGTACCTTCTGCTGCCTCACGCTGAAGCATGTTCTCTGTTCTCGGTTCAGGCAAGGACCATGCTAAGTTCTCTCCGGTAGCCACGGCCAGTTACCGCCTCCTCCCAGAGATCACCCTGATGGAGCCGGTGCAGGGTGAGAAGGCAGAGCGCCTAAAACGCTGCTTCTCACAAGGAGTTATAGGCCTAGAAGATGTTAATGGTAAGAATGAACTAACCTGACTGACCTGCAATCAGACAGAAATCAGAAAGTCAACTTTACAGAAGTAAATGAACTGAGGATGGTCTGCCAGGGCTGGGTATAACTTATTTATATAACTTATTTTTTCCATTATGTCATCTACACCATATTTTCCTGATTAATCGGGTAACTTTTGAAAATGTAATGTAAAATGTTGCCCGTCACATTTCTTAGCCCAAAGTCACATTTTCAGTGGTCTTGTTTTGACAAGAAAACCCAGACATTCAGTTTACAAGGACGTATATATATATAGCACAAAAGCAACGATAATCAAAAAGTCTATCAAATAATTGATTCAGCTCCCTGCAAGCACCCAGCACATTTCCATTGTAGCAACTTGTAGATTTGTTTTTTTTCATTGGGAAAGGTTTAATTGAATAGATGCAGAGTATGTGCGTGAATGGGTGAATCGCTCCCGATGAGCAGGTTGGCATCTTGCTGAGTATGAATGTGTGTATTTATTGTAAAGCGCTTTGAGTTGTCGATAAGACTAGAACAGCACTATGCAAATGCACTGTGGAATAACAAAAAAAACTACATCATAAATATAAGCCAGTGAATATTCTCATTCATCCAGGTCAAATAACCAAGTCCAGTTGCAATCAATTTAATTTCCTACATCATAAGGATGAGTTCAATGTTTTAGGAAACATGAGGAAAAAAACCTCCTAGTTAATCCTCTATTTAAAAGAATGAATTGATGTTTCTCTGCTGTCTGTTTAACATAGTCCAACAGTGCCTGAACAAGACTGGAGATGTTAGAATAGCAGAGGAGTTTAATTCTTCATCAGTCTACAGAAAGTCTTTTTATGTTTTCCACCTCAGGAAAAAAGGTCGCTAAAGTAGTGAACAGTCGCCTGGATACATGCAGCAGGGAAGTCCTCCGACACGATGACCTGAAGAATGTGGTGAAGCTGGGACGAGTGCGAGACCATTTCATCTGTGAGTTCCTATTCACGTAATATACCATATATGTGCAAATTATTATTATTATTCATGACTTGATAAACGGCATGGTGAGCAAGGCCTTGGGTGTTCTTTATTGAACAACTAAGCGACCCAAGAGCTGTCATCACATTCTGATTCAGATGCTGCTTAATCCTGATGGCTACACAGAGCTGAGCACATTAAAAAAAATAGAAATACAGAAATCTTTCATGTAAAATAATCAAAACTGTTTTAACTGGTAGAAACCTTTCGTGTTCGTAGTAAAAGGCTGATTGGAGAAAATAAGGATTTTAAAAACAGCATTCAGTCTCTGCAAGACTGAAAATTCCTATTAAATGAAAATAATTATAAAACACAGGGTTCACCTCAATATTCAGTCAAACACTAAAGATTTTATATAGTCACCAGTACATGCTTTCTTTAACTATTGGCTGGAATTAAAAATAATCAGTGGTAGCATTCACAAAACAATAGAAGTATCCTGACCCATAATTCTACATCTTAAAATGAATATATAAATATTGAACACCAGATTCTGCAGCCTTGGGTATGTGTGGGATAAATGATATCTACAATTTACATGTATTTATTCGACTAGATCATATCATAAGTTTTAATAAACCATGTTTAGTCATTCATTCGTTGGTTTAGCAGGAAAACATGCAGCTGTTTGTTTCGTTGTATTTATACCTTTTCATGGATCTTCTTCTCTTTCTCTTCTTTTCATACAGTTACCGTGGAGTCGACAGGCATCCTGCATCCAGATGTCCTGGTCACAGAAGCCATCAAAGTCCTCATGGCCAAGTGTCAGAGATTTGTCAACGAACTGGACTCTACTGACATGGAATGAAAGAATGACTGAGCACACTCGGACCCACCATACAGTACTGGCTGCTGAAACGGCTCCAGCCTAGCAGGGCTCAGGCTGCTGATGCAGTGCTTCCAGTGGAACATGCTATACCACTCTATAAAAACTATTCTGAAACACAGATTTAGTTTGGCTTGTAGGCTTGGTGGAAGTATGTGCAGTATGTTATATTTTTGTATACTACTCTGTTTTTGTATACCCCCCCCCCCCCCTCCTTATGTAATTGTCATATGTTCATATGAACCTGTTTCTGCAATAGCAACCAGAATCTGTCTCAAATGTTCATGTGCAAGCTGGTCACAGAGGGGGAGACGTGGGACCCCGTTGCTGTTTCCTTTAAAATATTTTCCCCTTTTAACGAGTACAATGTGTTCAAAGCCAAATTTAATTTCTAATTAAATCAAGTGAGTGGACCTTGAGTTAAGATTATCTTCAAAACTACGTCAAACTGCTAATTCATTCTGTTCATGAGGTGAAGAATGTAGCTGGAATGCAAATAAATAAATTGAAGAGCTCCCAGACATATTTTGAATGTTTTTCCACAAAAAGAAGCTATAAATACATTACTAGCTCAACTGCTGGATGCAAAATGTCACCTTCTTCATTAAAAGGCCAATTCTCAGTGTACATTAAAGTTTCCACATCACCATCATCATAAGTTTCCTTCTCATCTCAAACTCTGCACATGCATCCAAACATATCTGAGTGGATTTTCTTTGCTTTTCTTTTCCTTCTTTTTGTAGTAAAACAGTGAAACCTTTGATATTTCAGTTCTTTCAGATGGTCCTCCTGACTTGTATTACTGGTTTTTGTTTTTATTGTTTATTAAATGACCTGCACATGAATACAACTGGAAAGCAGATTTATTGTGTTGCAAGACTTTTGGTGGATATCACATGTGTCAACAGTCTTATTTTCTCTTACATTAGTTCACTTTATCTTTTTCTTGCTCCTGATCTACTTTCTAATTTCCCACCATAGGCTGATATGTTGTGCGTGGCTGAGGTGTCTATTAGATGAGTTAGTAGTTAGTCTCTAAACTGCACGGTAGCTCCCCCCCCCTCCTTTAACGTCACTTCCGCCTCCTCCTTAGCAAACCAAGATGGCGGCTGTCGTAGAGAGAGTAGATGGATGTGTTGGGTCCTTGGACTCCGACGCGGTGTCACCCAGACAGTCCACTCCTCCACCGGACCAGCCGCACCAGAACAACCCGCTGTTGGGTCTGCCCATCGTGGCCATCGAGACGATCCTCAACTTCCTGTCTTATGATGAAATCAGCCTGCTGCGCTCGGTAAGGGAAACAAAAACAAAGCAGCTGAAGGGGAAACAAAGCTAACGTTGACGCTAGCCGCATGCATCGCTTATCTGCGGATGCTGGTCCCGTCAACTCTGCGTGGAAATGTCAGTGTTTAGTGTTTAAAGCCCGTGTTTCACGTCCGCGCAGCCGTGTGATTGCAGCCGTGGGCCGCAGTGCTCTTTGTGCTATCATCTAATTAGCCTAGCTGAGCATAGCCTGGAATACACGGCACTACCAACATACCAGTCTGATATAGATGGTGACTGTCCACTGACAGCCTGAGACGTGCATGTTGGTCAGAGAAACGATAAACTGGACTCTGGTGTGTATTCCTGCACTACAGAGCACACGCTGTTTGTGAGGTTAGCTGAAAGTGATTCTCTGGTGCGTTTGCACACTGCAGCTCTCTGCAGCCTCCTCCTTCTTCTTCTTCTTCTTCTTCTTCTTCTTCTTCTTCGTGTGTAGTTGGGGTGTTTTGATGACGAGCCATTAAATGTCACAGGGACTTTGTTGCAGCAGTTGTGTACCATATTTTCACAAAGCTTCAGCTTCCTTACCATCCAATGTTTGTTGTGCATGGATGGATTAAAGGTACCCGGGTCCCTCCTCACCAGCAGAGCACCCCTCCACATCCTTCCCTGTTGGAATAGTGTTGTTCATACTGGAGCCTGTTTATGCATTAACACGCATCTTTCTGACTACTTGTGATCAGATCTCAATTCCCTGCCATGAGTGCAAATAAACATGTGCATTATTTCCTTTTCCAAAGAGCACGTGCTGTTGTTTTTAACTGACGGGAGGGCCTGCTCCACGGACAGGATAAACAAATACAGTTCATCGTGCGCCCCCCCCCTGAAAGCTGTGCAGGAGGCTGCACTTCCTGTGCCTACTCTGCTGTAAAGTAGAGGATGTTATTTGAGTAGGCGGTCCTACGACATGGCCTAGGATACATTCGCCTACGTGCTGCTAGAAGAATGTGGCCACATGCGACCCAGACCATATATCCCAATGTGGTCTGAGCGATCGGATCTGTCTAAATCGTGTCCTGCCACAGAAGATCCACACTGACACTCCTCTCCACAGATATCCGAATGAGATATATAAATAATAAATGACTTGATCTGACTAGTCTGCTGTCAAACATAAATAAATAGTATTACTAGTTTTAACTTAGGCTTAAGTATGTACTGTGCAGCTATAATGCATGATATTGAAGGTCAGGGCACAAATGGGGACTCCTGCTGACCTCTTTGGGTCCTGGGCCAAAGAAAAACAAGGCTGTTTATAAAACGTACTCAGTATTGTATTATAAAACATTTCCTCTGGTTTGTATCCAGTACTTCTCAGACTGTCTAGTTGACTTGATCCAAACAACCATGGCGGGTGAGTCAGGTCAGGGAATGCCGGTGCACCGTGTGGAATGGAGTAAACGTCTTGTTCACTGTACAGTGGAGAGAATGGATTTGCTGTGGCGGGTCAGAACAGTCAAACCATGGTTTGATCACAAATATCAAGATGTCAGTTGTAGAAATGATTAGACTAGGGGCACGGTCCTCTATCCTCTTACATAGTTATAGAACAGTATATGTGTTGTTTACCCGTTTTGTCTTGTCTGTCATCTCCAGGTGTGTAAGCGCATGGACATGATCTGCCAGCGTGTCCTGAATCAGGGCTTCCTGAAGGTGGAGCGTTACCACAGCCTGTGTCAGAGGCAGGTGAAAGCACAGCTGCCCAGGTCAGTGTCACATATTCTGCAGGGGGATATATGTTTGTTACTGGGCGGGTGTGTCTCAGGGGGTAGGGCGGGGCATCCATTAATGAGAAGGTCTGTGGTTTGATCCTCCAGTCCTTGGGCAAAATATTGAACCCCCAAATTTCTGTGTGTGTGTGTGTGTGTGTGCGCGTGTGTGAATGAATGTGTGAATCGCTCCTGATGAATGTGTGTATTTATTGTAAAGCGCTTTGAGTTGTCGATAAGACTAGAAAAGCACTATGTAAATGCAGTCCATTTACTGTTGAGGTTTAGCTACCCACTGTGGAATAACAAAAAAAAAACTACATCATAAATATAAGCCAGTGAATAATCTCATTCATCCAGGTCAAATAAGAAAGTCCAGTTGCGTTCCATTTAATTTCCTACATCATAAATATGTTTCTGAAAGGTCTGTGGACCCCTAGTGTCCCCTGGTGGTATTGCAGTCTGTCACTGGAAGATTTTTTAAAAATAAAAAGGTATATATTGATTTATTTTTTTTATTAAAATGAGACATATTAATAGATTTCTTATCTTTATAAAAAGTCCCCATCCATTCAAAAATGTGTTGCTTATTGTTACTTTACTGTGGAGAATGATGTATTTGCTCAGGACTGCACAAGGTGTCTCTGCTGAGCAGCTTGTCTTACAGCAGAAGTGAAGAACTGCGGCTGGCTGGCTGCTTCCTTTATGTTCCAGATATATTCGGCAGGCTATGTGGCAATCAAAAAAGGTTCACAACCTCTGGTTTAAGGTTTGTTTGCTGTATAGACTGAGGGGTCAGGCAAGCAGTCAGCCTCACCCCAAACTGGAATGTTTTAATTCTGCAATATTATACAGAAATTAGATTTGTAATATCAGCTGTCCAAATTATTATACTATCGCCCAAAAAAACTGTACATGAAGGTTTTTTTTAAACTTTCTTATCTGCCTGTTATAAATTGTTCTAGGATTTATCACTATGCATAGCCCACTGCACTGTGTTAAAGTCCAGGAAGAAGATTCCGCAGAATGCATAAACTTTCTTAAAACTAGAGCTATCAGTGAAGTTGTGACAAAGATGAGAAACGTTTTTTCTAAAAGAAGAAAACCAGCATGTTTATCATGAATTGTTTCCAGGCGAGAGTCGGAGAGGAGAAACCATTCGCTGGCTCGTCATGCTGACATTCTGGCTGCCGTGGAGACGCGCCTGTCTCTGCTCAACATGACCTTCATGAAATATGTTGACTCCAACCTCTGCTGCTTCATCCCTGGAAAGGTTAGCTCCGCTGCCGCTGCGCTATAAAACAGCTGCAACAACAGTCTTGCAGAGGACCAATGAAAATGCCTCACTAAAGCACTTTTCAGTGCAACAACAACAAGCTCGCATTCATCAGTTTTATGCCCTGATGTGATGTCTTGCTCTCATAGATTCTATCCATAGTTTTGGCCATGTTGACAGGACAATAATCCATCCCCGTCCTTTAAAGAAGATATGAGTTTGAAGGAGGAAGATAAGATTTAACCAATATTAAGACTCTCTTTCTTTTTTTAAGTATTTAGTTGTGAAAACAATATTTCCCTTTTTATTACAGTCATTTTACAAAGGTCAGTGAGAATTTGAATGAGGTTATCCTCCTCAACTCTAGTATGTGGAAGTTCAGGTTTCACTTCAGCTCTTTTTAGTCATTATACGAACCCATGTTCACCTTTGGACGGCACACAGGTTGAAGTTGTGTAATCTTGCAACAGGGTTTATGTATTAAAGTGACATGAGGGGTCACAGTTTGACAGACGGATAAATGTTCTGACACATGTAGTCTCTCTGCTGTGTGATTCTGTGCTAGCTGAGCCTAATTTGTTTCCTAAGTGCACATATTTTAAATTCTGCATGTATCTCAATCACAGTTATTCAGCTGCTGGCTGCAGTTGTCAGACCTGGCCAGCAGAGGGCCTACTAAGATTACCACAGATGTTAAAAAAAAGAAAGAAAGAAAGAAAGAAAGCCATCAGTGTTTTAGTTGTATCTATTATACATTTTCTGCTTTCATGTCTTATTTATGTCCCCCTCATCGTGTGTGTGTGTGTGTTGTCAGGTAATAGATGAAATTTACCGTGTGCTGCGCTATGTGAACTCCACTCGAGCGCCTCAGCGAGCTCACGAGGTTCTCCAGGAGTTGAGGGATATTTCCTCCATGGCCATGGAGTACTTCGATGAGAAAATCGTCCCCATCCTGAAGAAGAAGCTGCCAGGGGCCGACCTGTCCGGCCGCCTTATTGGCTCTGCACCAGGTACAGAACATGTGTTTAGTAGCAGCTCTCAGTGTCTGTTTAGACTAACAATATAAATGGGGGGAAAAATGGCTGCTCTTGCAGTTTAAAATTATGTTTGATGTTTTTGAGCAAACATTAATGTATCATTACTTTAATGCCTTAAATAGAGCACAAAATAAATAAAAACCTTATCTTATCTTATCTTACCTGCAGCAGTTGCTCTCCTCTGACTGCATGATGGGAAATGCCTGGCTGTCACCTGATTAAAGAGCCAATTGGCTCAGGTGTGAAGACGTTTTATAAAAAGGAACATTGAGACATTTTCTGTTTAATTGTAAATATTTGAATTTTATGAGTGTGATATTTTATTCAAAAGTTTTATTTTAATAGAATGAATGTTGTGTGGTTGATGGCAGCCACAGAGGATGAATACATCCAGTAACTTACAGTTAGCTCACAATCTGAATATTACAGCGTTTTATTAGTTCCTGTGTGTTATGAAGAGACGTGAACCTTTTGGTAACAAGCGGGTGATGAGGATTCTTGACATCAGTAAATTGGATCATATTTCTGCTTTTGCTCTCCTTATGTATTTAGACGTTGAATTGATGTTTTGTCAGGATTGTGGATGAGGTTGTGGTTCAGGTCGGCATGCCGTTCATAGGTTAAAAATATCAGCACAAACGGTGAACAACTGTAAAGGAAAGTATGTGTTTAAAAAGTCAAAGGTACAGGACTGTATACATAAAGATTCTGGCGACGACATGTGCTGCTAAAGGCGGATGGGAGATAAAAATCATGGTGTTGTGAAAACAGATTTCACAATCTGCAGCATGAATCAGTTCACTTTTAATTTCTGCAGCATTTTTGAGAGAATTCAGCAACTATGGCACCACATTTTGTTTTACAACTTTTGAGTTTTGAATTTGTTATGCTCCGATTGGCTTCTTCTCCATAGCAACAGTGCCAGAGGCCTATACATAATGTTGTTTGTATTTCTGCTTCACGGATGTGATTTATCACAAACAAAGTTTAAATAATGCAAACTGGTGCTCAGAATATAAACATTAGATTGTTACATTAGTCCTGAGTTCCCATGAAAAATTTGAAATGGGGAAATAGACTTCTGGAACCAGCAGCCACTTGTAGTTCTTGTTTGGCATCTTGCCCGTTCACAGCTTTCGGTTCAGTAGCCTTTGTTGCTACGGCTGTTCCTCGGGCTGTTCACACGGCTTGCTTGCATATTTCAGATTGCATTCGGGCTCCAACATGTACAGATAGATTTGATTCTTTTAAAGAAAAGAACAGGGAAAAAAAGGGAAGTACTGCTGTTCATGTAGCCTCCAGAGCTGGGGGAGTTCTGCCTTCACACAGAGGCTGAACTAATGGACTGTTGAAGGATCAGTGTAAGTTGCATGTGAAATACTGCACTCTCTTCACCGTGTGTCTTGTAATTTTAACATTTGGGCATGACACAGCATGGTATCTTTCTGACACGCATACAGCAGAGAACAGAGTGCAGCAGGGTCACACAATGGCAGCTGTGATCTGTTGATATACTAGAACACTTCTAGTTATTTAAATTCCAGCATTTGATCAAATGACCTTCTCCTACATCAACTACAACTGTTGGGGAGAGCTTGACAGATAATTGAATGACATGTATCACACACACATATATGGAGCAGATTAAAGGAAAAACCCGATCAAAGCTGACCAAAAGAAAACAATCAGAAATACCCTGATCTGTATCCTCTCTCCTCACAGTGTGATTGGCAGCTTTTCTCTATGTTATGTCATGAAATAGCTTGAATATTTAAACACGTCATCATCATGATCAGCTGACTTATTGATTTTCAATTATTATGAAATGAATCAATTAACAAATCATTTGGCCTTGCCAGATTCAAATACGGAACTGATCTCACCCACTCTCTTGTTCCCTCAGTGGCAGGTCCATCTACCTCCCTGACCACCATGTCCCTGCTGGCCAAGAACACACCGTCGCGCTCTGAAATGACCAAGGTGCAGCAGCAGGTAAAGGTGAACGGGGCGTCCATGACGGTGCTGCGGAGGGAGATGCAGGAGATCCGTGTCAAGCAGCTGGAGCAGCAGAAGCAGCTGCAGGACCAGGAGCAGAAGCTACTGGAACAGACGCAGGTGATCGGAGAGCAGAACGCTCGCCTCGCTGAGCTGGAACACAAGCTCCGCGAACTGATGGACAGTAGTGCCGCTGCTATGGGGGGACCAAGACCCAGCACAGCTGTCCCCTCCACATCCAGCACCACTGCGGTGTCTTCCCCTGCTACCAACACATCGGTTAGTGCGTTGGCAAGTGGCAGCGTGGCTGTGGCCTCTCTACCCAGAGAGCCAGAGGGTGAGGGAGGGTCATCGCTCAAACGCACCAGAAAGAGCTCAGACCTTCCACGACAGTCCAAACGGCTGCGCAGCAAGAAATAAGAGACTCAGTGTATCATTTAGTTTTAGGTTCTGAGGTCTGAATGATCACACCTTAACTCCCCACCCAGCAACACTCATGACCTGTACTGTCTGTGAGATGAGTCAGTAGTATTCCTGTATGCTTTGCCAGTGTTCTCAGACACCCCCCCCCTTACACACACACACACACACACACACACACACACATAATATGTACTGCGAACCTGTGGGTGTTGGATTTGACAGTAGTGTTAACTGACTGGCTGCTGTCCACAGTGAAAACACTGAGCCCAGAATGTCAACTTGACCAGGTGAACATCTGAAGACTTCTGTATTTTTTCTTTTTGTTAGCAAATTCTGTGTGCAGACCCGAACCAGCCATGTGTTAGTTGGTTAGTTAGTTAGTTAGTTAGTTAGTTGGTTAGTTACATAACAAGAGCTGTGAGATAACAGGAATCAAACCTTGTGGTTACGTGTCATGCATCTTCACCGGTAAGCCACCAGAGAAAGCCACAAATATTTTCATTTTATAAAAAAAAAGGCTCTGTAACCTCCAAAACAGCTGAGCACTGTAGGTTTTAGCAAAGTCACTGAATCAGGAGGAAAGCAGTGCGACTCGTTGACATGTTTTTTATAGGTTGGCTCTGCACATGTGATTTGTTGACGGTAAGAAAAACGCAGAATATAATCAGGCCTATCCTTAGCAGGCTTCATAGCTACTTGACTAAAACAGAGTATAGGCAGGTGGTCGGCCATTCGTAGCTAAGAAGAGAAATGCAGGTTAGACTAAAATAACTGTACAGCTTTTTAATGTAGATGCTTTTCTAAGAGGCTCATAAATTTGGAATCATAAAACAGAAATTCAGATGGCCCCGATGACAATTAAGAGTTGTCAAAGCAAGAAAAGGAAAGACGCAATTAATAACAATGATGGCTACATTCCATTTCGATGAGCCAGCTCCAGCCTCTGGTATGGTGCATGCTTACTCACTGAAGTGGAATGGAGCCATTGTTAATGTTGTTGTTCACAGCTGTGTTCTTCCCGATTTAACACGTTAAAACGTCAACTGTGAAAAGGGTTAACAGAAGACACATGTACATGTGATTTAAAGCATTTCCTGTTCCTGAAATAAAAGCAACTTTATTTCAGAAACATGCAAAACAAAAAGGATATCACAATAAAAAATAAATAAAAAATACAGCGTCACAACGGTCCTAAATTACAAGTTAAAGTAAGCGGACCTTATTGAAGTTGCATGTTAAGGGTAATCTTGTGATCTCCTCTCCATTTTTACATGGGTTGGAAGTCAAAATCCATAAGCATTTATTTCATTTCACACTTGCTTCTTCCTAACTTTGGCTAAGTGCAATAAAAATAATCTCAAAAGTAATAAGCAATTTATATTTCTTGCCAGCCGCTTGGTTGTTCTATCCAAAACTGCAGCTTGGATCAGTTTAGTTTAATCTGATCACTTCTTGAATCACCATAAATAGGAAGGATTGGGTCTCTGTCCAGCAGAGGAAGTAACGTGGAGGTAGTTTGTGAAGGGATTTTACTTTGTGCCTCAGAAACCACTGACAGATATCATTGTTCTCTGATCCTTAGAAATGCAGCACTGATAGTGAAATCCATGGCTCTGCTGTGTGTGAAAATAACTTCTTTCAAAGGTTTCCAGCAAGAGCAGACTGTGCACATGAAAGCACCTGATGCTAATGCGTCACTTTTACTGTGTGCGGACGGCGGATATAACAGAACAATGTTTGGCATCCATCATTTGAGGATCATACCATTGTCTTTACATATTTTAGCCTATATCGCACATTATATACAGTTCAATACAACTAAACATTTCACAGTGTTACATTTTTATGTGTTGTCTGGCAGACATTGAGTTCCAGTTATTTCACTGCAGAAACATGTAATGACTTTGCTTTGGTTTTCAAATTGAAAAGAAAAAACCCAAAAACATGCCACTTGTTCCCCTCATCTATCCTCCAAAATAATCAAAGTATCTAAATTTGAGAAATACACCATGCAGTGACACAGTCATGCTTCAGTTTATGCCAACAGGTTCTAGTTGAAACCATTGTTCTTGAGTCTGAGCAAAAATATTAACTTAAAATTATTCACGGGCTTTTTCTGGCACTTTTAACCACATCTCACAGTCTCCATCAGTGCATGACATGACAGCTGAGCAGACTCCATCCAATGATGAAGATCTGTTGAAAAAGTTAGAGTACTCGCGTTGAAAACTGTAAGATGTGGATGAAAGTTGTGGAAAAAGAAGCTAGTAATTGGGCCACGATTTCTAATTTTACATCAAACTTCTATTTCTAACTTAACAACATAATCATAGCTCAGAGAGTGTACTTCCTAACTTCAGAGCTTTCAACTTCATCTCAAAGGTTTCATGTCCAGTTGTTGAGATTTTAGGGTTTCTAGAGACTGAGTCAGATCATCATGTTAACATATCTCAAGTCTCTGATTCCTCCATGTATACTCGGTGTTTCCCAGGATAATTATTTGTAGTGAATGGGTGGAAACAGACGAAAAAACACTGGCTCACCGAAACATTTTCTCACTTCCTCTCTGGTGGTATCTCTCCATGCAAATCATTTTAGATTTACTTGTCCAGGTTTAGTCTCTGCGACTAGAGACCGGAGGGAAGTAAGAAAATATATATATTTGGCCCTTTTAAATAGTGTCAGCTTTTTGTTTTTAAATGTTGCGATGCCAACTTTGCAATACAAGTTTAAAATCAGCCTGTTGCTATTAATATAAGGAAACTACCAGAACTGGATTGCAGTGACGGTAGACGGCTGGTGGAAAGGATGCTGCCGCAGCACTGGTCCCCTCTCCCGTACTAACTCGTCTCTTGCCTTGTGAGGCTCGGCTAGCTGTGAGCCCATATTGTGGCTGCACTTTTTGTTTGTTTGTTTTTGTTTTGAAGCTTTTTCTGTTTTTTTGGATGACCTGAACCACTCATGGCATAAACCTCTGATAAAGAAAACTTAGAAATGCAGTTTACGTCTCGGTGAACACTGGCGTGTATTATAAAGACACTGGGCAGAAAAATCACACAAGATGTAATCTAGTGGCTTAATTTGAGACTGCGTCTCAGTTTAGAAAATTGTACTGTAATCTTCATGTACTTTAAAGTGTAGATTGTGAATTATTTCATGTATGTATACCAAGAAAACTATCTTTTGAGTTGGCCAACTTGGGGCTAACTGTACGATTTTGTTGCACACATGACTGTTTCAAATGTACAGATCAAACCTATTAAAACTCAACTTAACTTATCCACATACCTCCGCGTGTTTACCCCTACTACCGCCTCAATCTTCTCTTGTAATGTTCGCTATCCTCACTGTGCTGGTTCATTTCTATCAGTTTGTGTTTAAGGGGACGGATCAATGAATTTGGTTTTGCATTTTCATAAAGTTGGTGGACTTGTGAGACGTATTAAAACAAGAATAAGAGTCTACAGCCATGCCAGCAGGTCTGTGAGGCTGCTAAAGTACTGATACACAACAGATATAATGTTCACCACATTCACCAATCTCGTGTGTGCATGCTAACATTAGCAGTAAACAAAAAAGGCATCAGTTTTGCAAGTATTTTGTCACAAAGTCTTGGACAAATTGAAATTTTAACTTGATGAGGATGAAGGTGCTGGATGAAAAGTCAAAGGATCACCAAGGTTATTACAGCAAATCCTGAATTTGGGGGGGATGTGTATGATAATCCATCTGACAAAAGAGGTGGACATTTTAAATCTACGTGGTCAGCATGATCCACGTTATGTAACACAGGGTGAGACGTCTTGATATCATAGCTCAAGCTCTAAAATGCTGGATCCTACATTTCCCATAAAGCAATGCATTACAATCTTTTGCTATACTGCGTAACTATATTTGCCATTTTCCATCTTCCTGCTTTAGGCATTTAAACTCGATTGTTAGCATTTACTATCATATTGTCAATGAACAGTGTTTTTAACCCTCTCAGAAACAGCAATCATACAAACGTCTTGTCATGAACATGGTAAACCTTCCCTTCAAATTATATGTGACCTGCATTAGTCCCTTTCTGCCAGGTTAACACCCACATCTACCAAACTTCATACACCCAAGTTTGCCACCCAGGCTCTGTAAAAAAAAAAAAAAAAAACACTGACATCTGTCCATTCTTACATGGTTCTAAGCAGCTATGACAAATGGCACAAATACATTGTAGAACAACTTCATATCAGTTAAACACACAGTCCACATTATCCTGCATTCCAAGTTCAGGTCACATCCCATAATGTTCCAGAACATGCGTTGAATGTTCCAAGAACAGTGAGGATGGATGAAAGACTGTTGCTTGTTGTTGATAAGGACCTCACACTCGTTGCCATGCCATTATTTTCTCATTCCCTCAACTTCCTGTGGATGAAAACAGGAAATGTTCCATTGTTTTAATGTTCTACTGCAGCAGCGGCCTTCGCAGTTAGATAACCTGAAGAGAAACAGCATGGCTATTTATTGGCATTACAGCCATAGGTGTGTGTAGAACATTTACTGTGGTGCGGTGAGGACAAACAGTTACATAAATTCATACAAACTGTAAAAATGCACTGAATGTTTCAAAATGTTTCTCATTAAAGTCCTTGTTGGGTCTTCCAGCTGGTATCCATAACACACTTTGGACCCTTGGTTCATCATTTATGAGTTGCATCTTTATTTGTTTGGTCAATTTACATTTCCAGAATACACATCACATTTGATTTTACACAAAAAGGAAATAACGACAGCCTAAAGATAAATAGAAAATAGAAAGTTAAAATTGCAGATGTTTCATCATTATAATTTGTTTTAACATAATAACCACTTCATCTTTTTATTCGTCATTTGGATTTTCTCTATCAGTTCTCTCTATTTTGAAATGTCTATGCAAAAATGTCTAATTATTTCAGATCAGTGATCAGGGATTCGTATTACCTTTCCTGTGTATATGTTTCAAAATACTTTTGACTTAAGTATGACCAGAGGATTTGGCCAAATGCAGCATGATTTTATCCACAATCCCACCAACATTCTAAAGATCCTGACATGCTGTTTCTGAACCACGACGGGCATTACATGCAACAAAATCAGCTGGGACCATCCAGGGATGCTGCTGTAACATAGTACGTGAAAGGCTACTACTCCACAGACACTACTGGGGAGTGTAAAGTTATATTATAAGTGATATTCTGACAGTGATAGAATTTGACCCTCTGAGAAATCTTTGTGGTTCTTTGCAACTCTGTGTGACTTTGCAGTGTATGAATATAAATGTGATCGTGATGTCCTGTTGAAATAAGTGAAATGAACCAACATCTTGACCCCTTCAATACCACAGGGTGTGAAGATTATGAATTACTGTAAATGGAGAATAGCACTGACCTTATGACGGTAATTGTGTTTGCTTTCCACATGCTTACACTCTCCCAGTTGTGCCAGTTAGGCTTGATGAGATCCCTCTGGGCCCTATTTGAAGGGACAGTACTCCTTTGTTACTCATACAGCTCTGGTATTGTTGGTGGGGAATATTCTCAGGCTGTTGTGTGTCTCTCTCACTGGGCCACAGGGACTCGTGACTGACACTGTTCCAGCTGCTGTTTATTACAAAACATGTACATCAGTGTCAGTGTCACTTTTGAAATGCGTTTAGATTGACATTGAATGTTTTAGGTTTACAGTGTGGAATTAATTGATTTCCATAATCCCCTGAAGGGAAAAGATGTAGGTTTACTCAACAGCAGCAGTCGAGTATCCATCCAGCCACGCCTGTAACTGCCACCGATTGTTTCTTGACATTCATGAATTTACGGCCTGAGGAGATGTTTACATTGTGTTGCTGTACGGTGGGTCTGATGGTGAAATCTCTTTTAACATCTTAAAATTTAAATTGTGAGTGTTTCTAGGAAACACATTTAATAAATAACACATGCAAATTTGCTTTCACTATAAACGATGGAGGACAAAATCCACGGTGTGTTCACACAGTCATTCTGTACGAAAATATATTTAAAATATGATGATCTGAAGCTTATATGAGGCTTCAGCAGTCATATTAAGTGGATATTTGACACAGGCTTTTTACCATAAAAAATCTCTGTAAAAAATGTGGAAACCTGACTGTTAACAGACTTCATCCTTTAAATGAAAACATAATTTAACACTAGTGAGGTTTGCTAGTTGAGTATGGTTGGAAGAGTGTGGGTAGGGTGAACACCTGGCTGTGACCCAGAGTATGTGTTCATTTAACACTAAACGTTTTAATTCAGAGTTTTTAAAATGTCTTTAAATTTAAAATGTTTCACCACCACAACTGAGATTAAAACAAACAAATAAAACAAACATCGTTTTCATTGTGCTCCAAGTTAAGTATTTTAGTTTTTAATTTTTTTTGAGGACACTTTATAAAAAAAAAAGAAAAAAAAAGTAAAACAGAATTTCTTTATTGCAATTAAAAGCAGAATTTCAATAAAGATTGCTGCGGTAAGTGGTAACTGCAATAGCAAATAGCAAAATAATACAATAAGGACAAAGATGAGTAAGAGTTTTATGTCGGCCTACTTCTAGAATGCAACATGCTGTGTGGAGCCAGGCCTGCTGGAGGAGGAGCTGCAGAGGGGGCAGAGCTGACTAATGTTCAGGCAGGTCAGCCGGGCGGGTCGATACACTGAAGACAGGAGAGCAGGACCACACAAGAGAGGGGGACAATCTGAGAAGTTTTTTTTAAGGCCTTTGGGGTTGTTTTTTTTACGTGGTTGCCCAAGAAACTTGTTTAAACGGCAACCAAAAAGATGGGGAACCGGCATGCCCGTGAAGACTACGAGTGGGTGTATACGGACCAGCCACACGCCGACAGGAGGAAAGAGATCCTGGGTGAGCTAGCTTATCTGTTAGCAAGTTCTGCATAAACCTGTAGTCACTTTAACCTAGATGTAACTATGTTAACTCACCTGGCTGGCTGTTTTCGTGACCTTTTTAAACGTGTAATGGTGTATTTACACAAGGCTACCAGCATAGCAGCTGACTCGGTTTGCTAAGCTAACGGTTCCATGTCCGTCTGTGTATTCGCCACAAGTGCTAGCTAACTGACACAGGCTAGGTGAAATGAATAGTAGTAACAGGTAATGAATAGACCTTAATGACTGCCAGCTACCAGCGTTAGCTGCTATAAAGATTAAATATACAAACTAACTGAAGCTAGTTAGCTTAATGTAACATAAACCGTAGCAATGTAGAGCGACCACAGTCATTACGCCACTCCCTGAAATGACAGAACATAACTCACTTCTCACTAACGGTTTAACTTATCTACCCGCACAGAGCACACACGTAATGACCAACAAAGGTCTTAGACATGTATGCCATTATGCTGAACATGTGTCCCTTTAGAAGGTGTTTTCTCGGCTTTTAACATGTACATAGTAGCCAGCGTTAAAGGAACACATTAGGAGACAATGACCAAATTGTTTTCGTGAAGTCTGCATTTCACGCTAAGCTATAGAAACAGTTTATTCAAACATGTGTGTTTACAGCGAGATTAGCAAGGTACAATTGAGCCAATATGTAAAAAGTGTCGGTCATGCGCAGACGTAGGGTTTAATTAAACTTCTTCTATTCCCTAATACTTGCAGGAATGCAAACTAATCGATTTGAATCTGAAATGATTGAAGCTGTGGAGGAAAAATCAGATTGAATAAATGTTAAACTAACGTTCAACGTTTCAGTTGCTGTCCTGAAATCTATCCTGCTTTACATGTTTGGAGTAAGAAGTCCTCAGCAGGCTAATGGAGTCCTGACTATTTACCCAAGGAACACTTATCACATGGTCTCCTTCATCACCATGAGAGAGGAATGGTAGTGAAGACTGATTACTGAACACACTTTAGAATGCAGACTCCCTGCTGAATCTAAACCGTTAAACTACTTCAAATACAGCTTGTTTGTCTTATCTGGCAGTGAGAAAGATTCCCTGCTGTGCTGCAGGTGTGTTGTTATAACAAATTAATAGCGATATTCGCCAGAAATGTAAAAAACGCGCAAACAAATGAGATTTGCCAGATTCCCAGTGTCAATCATTGCTGGAATGGCATCAGTGGCTTTCTGGCAGAAAAACACAAAAAAACATTGTTTATTTTACAAATAGAATTTAAAAAAAAAAAGCTGCACAACACATGAGTGCATGATGCTCAGTTGATGTGCCGTTCGCTCTGTGGTAAACCATGGCTTCCTTGGCAGAACGTTCAATCTTAGTTCAATCATCAAATGGTCAATTTTTCCTTCTTTATGTTCACACAACATTAAAGACATCACATTGTACATAATAAATAGTGGACTGTGTGGTTTCAACCATTAATCAGTTTAATTCAGTTTAATAGTATGAAAGCTTACTCTAAGCTCAGGCTATAAATGTATTTTTGACCAATAAACATGTGTTAACTGTCCACATGTGCTAAAAATGTTTCTTTGTGCTACTGCACAGCTCGCTAGCACCAGTGCTACCACCTAATTAAAGTAAGTGCACGCCCCGTAATTGTCCATCAACTTGGCCAAAACCCATCACAACAAAGGAAGGCCAACGCTCAGTTGGACTCATTAGGGATTTCTATAGTACTTTGATTTAACCACACATTATTCTTTACACACACTATGGACTCAGAATTCCCAGAGCAACTCCGAGCAACGAAGGGACAGAAACGTTTACCGTAGAAATGTAACCTCACCTGGTATGATGCTTTCTACGTGTGTAAGGTGTGGACAATGCAACAGATCCAAGTCATCACTGATGCACTGCTGCAGTAGCCAAATATCTTTAGTGTTGTGATCACTTTAATTTCTGGTATTATAGTGTTATTGTCTTGTGTACACAATCTAATCTGTAGGGTTTCATTACCTCGCTGTCATTTAGAGAATATTTCTCCGACCTCTTTGTCTTTCTGACATTTTCTTTCTTTTTTTTTTTTTTACCTTAGGCGCTCTCTTATGCTTTGTGAATAACTTTTATATTTACCGGCATCTAGTCTTAGGGTTAGGGCTGTAATTTCTCAGAAAATGTCGTCATTTTCTGAGAATTTCTAAAGCAACTCTGAACACGGCAGCTTTATGAATACAACTCCAGATCTTTAAGCCCTTTGATCCCTCTACAATTGACGCTCACAATCTTGATGACACAAACCAAACTGTCTAAACACCTGTTAAGTCATCAAATGAGGTAATACAATACAATACAATACTGAGCCATAGGCTCAGTGACCATGTGTTATGATTATTATGAACTGGGGGTGACAGTGACAACGTTCCTGCTATGCATTCAAAATAAAAAAAAATAAAAAATGTAAATAACAATTGAGTCTGTTGAGTTGCCTCAAGTCAGAATCCTGGTAATTATTGGCGAATAGAGCGCGAGTTGGAGAGGACAAACTGAATTGGTTAGCAAAAAAAAAAACATCTATTGGTATAATAAGGAGCTACACTCCACAAAATATTGCTCCTCCAGAAACAGTTTAATGTAGTCATATTATTTTCTGTATGTAAATGTTTTGTTCTCTATAACATTATGACATTTAATATTTAGGTGGAGGATTCCAATAAGCCCACTGGCTTTTCTGCCATATTATTTATCTTTGTCATTTCTGTGTGTTTTTCAAATTGCACAAAAATAAAATAAACAAAAAAAAAAAAACCTGGTACAGAACAGTCATACTGACCTGTTGTAATCTGTTGTCATGTTGTATGAATACAAAGAAGGAACGGAAAATAAGGCATTCAATAATTAAACTGAGACACTGACAATCTGACTGGAGGGTCCGTGATGAATAATTCACATCATTACATTTAAAGGACAGCCCCATATCGGATCCTTTTTATTGCAACAAACACAAGAGGCCTTCTGTTTTACGCCAACCAGGACTTGGTTTTGGATCATTAAGGGTGTGTACGTTGTCTGTACAGCCTTTGTATCTCTCGTGTCGTTTCACTGTGAACATAACAGACACTCAAGTTAATTGGTCAACACAAAGTAGTGTCATTGTGTTGACTGATCCATGGATAAAGATACTCGTTGACAGCAGGCCTGTCTCCTGTGTTAAATGATTCATGTTAGCAGCAGTATTGGGTGACTCTCGGGTGCTGCTGCACTACACAGAGGCAGCAGACATGAGTTGTGAAGAGCAGGAAACTTACTGGAATTATTTAGAGCTGGTATAAAAACCTCCACATTTTTGAATTGTGTTCACATTGTAAATAAATCGGGAAATACTTTAGGTCAGATTCTTGTTGACTTGTTCATAGAACTGATGTTTTCATGAAATGTCAGAATTTTTTTATTTGTTAGGGGTGTGAATCTTCAATTTCTAATCTTAGAATATATTCTCGGTTCAGAAGTGATTCTTGTGACTGAACAAACGGTGCACTATATTTAGGATCTTAGTCCAGTTGATTGTGTGCTACCTCATTTGCTCATGTCAACATTATTGGCGGTTAAGTGTGGGGAAAGGGAAGAGAAACAATTAAATAATAAAATTAATAAAATAATTAAATTGTGTGGCTCCTCTAGACTTTTCATATGTTATAGGACCACATGGATCAAATTCTGATAAGAATCACGACTCTTCGGTCAGCTTTTATATATAATGGGGGTAGAATTATGTACATTTTTGTACAGGTGGTGTTAAAACGACAATTAATTTGTGTTTATCTCATTAAACTGATGGTGACTAAAAATCTCAGCTGGGCCAACAATGTCGTCAAGTCTTTTGTCATCACCACTGTCACAAATTCAATAATCAGAGAAAGTAGTACAACAGTCGATATTATTGAGGTTGGCAGAAGTTGAAGCGAATAAGAGATTTACTTGAGTTAAACCCTGAGGCCTGGTGGAGGAGTATAACCGGGCTACCCACGTCTTCACTGTCTCAACCTGTCTAGACTATGACTGTATGCTTTGATCTACACAGATTATTACTCATTATCACAGGATAATTAAAAACTAAACTCCACAAAACTTTAAGTTAATATTATATTAACATTATTATGCCAGCTGTATTTCTTACAGGTTGACTTGAAAGCCAATGCAAATTGAATGATGTGTGTGTTTTTTTTAAGAGGCACTGTGAGGTGATCAGTCAGGGCCTGGTGCTCGTTGAGACTCGTCTTTCTGCAGTATCCTCCCTGTTCTCGTGCAGATAGAACACATGCATGTAACCTGGAGGCCATCTTTGGTCTTTGCAAACCCCAAAAAGCAATAGATTGTAAAATGGCTGAGCAGGTAATGTAACTGTATTCACCATGATGTTTGTGCTTTTATTGTTATGCATGAACTAAGTCAGCACAGGTTTGGGGTACTGGAGTGAGAAGTCTGAATGCACGATTAGTGGAAATATGTTGTCGAGGTCTCCAGGTGGGGGGTCAGAGATGGGGGTTAGAGGTGCTCTGAAGCATGGAACAAGACAGTTGAAATAATTAAAGAACAGAGCAATAATTAAATAACTATATTCAATTACAAAATATTTATAGTGACCGAAGAATACCATGTGATGTTTCAGCATAACTGATAATCTTACCCTGCATGGTAAACAAAAGCAGCAGATAGAAACTAATAAGCGTACATCTTCTATTTCTAGATCCGTGTTATTGCTGGAAATACTTTAATAAAAAACATTTTTACATGTATTTATTGGCAACACAAAATATGCGGTAGCTTCAGGGTGTGCAGGTTTTGTTCCACTCGAAGTGTCGATGTAATAGTCAGTGGTGTGGCAGTTAGGAAGGAGTTTCAAAATGAACCTTCCTTCCCCCTCCTGCTTCAGTGTGACTTGAATGATAAATTAACTTTAGTCTGGTGTAAAGGTCAGAAAGGTGTTATGTTCACTAAGTTGTTAAACACATAAATTGCCTTATCAAAAACTGAATGTTTGCACTGCAAACCACAGTTAGCACTGCAAACCACAGTTAGCACAGCGTGACACGACTTAACATAAATGAAAGGCTTGCTGGGGCCCCACAAACCTTTGGTATTTGTATATTTAATAATAATGTAATGTAGATAGTCACATAAAAATAGATTGAACACGTTGACTACATAATTAAAAGATGCATTGAGAGTTCCTCTGTAATCACTTCAGGTTTTACAGGTTTAAAAATACATGTTGAGATTGAAAGTTCATTGCTCCACTGTGGAGTTTTTCAGGGCACGTTTTGCATACACCTAGATAAATAAGATACTTTGGTGATTTTTGTGTTTTAATTGAAAATATGTAAACACAGTCTCGATATGGGAAAAAAGCCATCAACTTTTCAGCAAATATTAACACATACTTACCTTTCTGACATAATTGTGGCGTGTGCAGAAGTTTGGGTTCTTTTTACAGGGTCTCGGTTTGTTAGGCCTGAGGCGTGTCAACAGTTGTCATTAGGAAAGTTCACATGGTGCCAATTTCAAACCTTTACAAATACTCTGACTCTTCAAACTCTAAGACTCTGAAATATGAAACGTATTGACGCCCATGCAGGGGAAGGTTACAATAAGATGCTGTAGCAAAGTGTCAACTTACATAGGTCTGTGTTAGATGAGACAGTGTCCCAGAAATAATGGCAATAAGAGATATTATTGTCAAAAGGAAACCTTCCAACCACTGTTTGCACAAACTGACAGCTGTCCAGTTTATAGGCCAAGTTGTAGGTATCACAGTGTGAAATATAATTTAGAGATGGCAGTTTAGGGGAACTGACGTAGTAGAAGAAAACCAACGTCTGAATTATGCCACAGTAGTGGAGTCACGCAGAGCAGTGGAGCTGTGCAGGCACACTGCAGGTATTTTTCCACTGTACACCAAGGTAAAAGAAGATATTCATCTGTTGGAGGTTTACTGTTGAAAATGCAGTGAGACTCTGTTGTTCAGCTGTACACTTCCTTATCTAACATCTCACTGTGGCTGTTTCTGCTTGTACTATTCCTGTGCCATTTTTAGAACTTATAACTAATTTACTGACAAAATGGCTCCAGATCTTGTTGTCGGCTTGTTTTTATTGAAGAATAGCACCGCCAACGAAGCTCCACCCATTCTGTGATAAACACATTTCATTCTGCGTATCTTCTTCTCAGTAAAAGTCTGTTAGTTTGTCCGTTAGAAAACTTGACATGAAAAAAACCTTCACATCCTTCGAGACCATAAATAAAACACTTGAGTTGGTAAAAATATGAAGGTTTTACTCTAAAACGGTATCAGAAAAGCACTAATAATTATACCTAAACACAAGTCATCCTTACCTCCCCTAGCCACCCTTGTTACACCTTTTTTCCAATAAATAACATATTTATTCATAATACATAAACTGGACTATTAATTTGTTTGTACATCACTGCATGATTTCGACCTTCTTCACCAAACGCAGTCATTAGTTTCAACTTTGAACCTCCAAGTCACTCCCTAGTTCTCATTTCTCTGTAGGTTAGCTGTTTTCTTACACAATGTGAGGTTTGGTGGCATTCAGAATGTTACACAACATGCCAGCATGATGACAGTACATATGGCTTTGGAAGTGTAACTTCTGAGGTCCCACTGATTGCTGGACTTCTCACAAAGTTTATTAAATCATCCGTTGCTTCTTCCCACTAGCACAGTCATCTCCACCTTCTTTTCAATCCTAACCGTCTCACTCTTCATCATCTGTCCTTTGCCATACACATTATAAGGTTCACAGAGTATAATAAAAGTAAAGTAAAGCCTTCTGGGTGCTTACAAGTTCAATATAGACATAGAAAAGACTCCCACATCCCCTCTTTGTTACTTGATAGTCACATCAGAGTGTCTTGTCTACCTGCAACCAGCAACCTGCCTCTTGTGGTTGGAAGTTGGAAAAAGTTTTGTCCAACCATTTCAGTTCACAACTGGAAACTCTCCTCCCTCTTTTATACGTTGATGGGAAGTGTCCATCTCCCAGAACCGAACCCCCCTGCTTTTACCTGTGTGGACTACACTAATGGAGGACATTTACAAATCGCTTTGTTCACAAACTGAATTAGACATCTTTCACAAACAAACGTTTTAGTAATTTTAGAAGCCTTTCGTGTACCAATATCTCCGTTTAACAGTTATTTTATGACTAGTCAATGTAAGTAAGGGATTGTTCAATGGAATCAACCATTTTTCACAGAGTATATTTAAATTCAAGCATATTCCCTTCATGATCTACATTTGCATATTGCCACTTTGTTTGGGTGACATGACAGCATCCAGCACATCTGCTACCAATTTGTAATTGTCTTTTTTCATAGTGTCCCAAAGTGTCATCCCAAATCATACCTGCTATCTATATTGATAGCAGGCATTTGTATAAAAGAAATATAATCAATATTGTGAAAAATATTGTGATATATTTTTACAATATCATCCCAGCCCTACAAGCAAGTTAGTTTCACAAACCATGTCTACAGCTAGAGTCTTCTTCTCTTAATCTAAATAATGCAGATGTATCAAACCTTTCTCTGATCGTTTGGAGGCTTTTTGACAAAGTATAAGCAGCTTTGAATGGAAACATTAGCTGAACCCCTACATTAAAATGTTTGGTCATGTTATGAAGACGGGATACAGAGTTTTATTTTTAATGCAACTTCTCTTGTTTTGTCTCTTACAGCAAAATACCCAGAAATCAAGTCGCTGATGGGTCCGGATCCACGGCTGAAATGGATTGTGTGCATGATGGTGGCTATACAGTTTTTAGCTTTCTACCTGGTCAAAGACTTGGACTGGAAATGGGTTTTGTTTTGGACTTATGCCTTTGGCAGCTGTATCAACCACTCAATGACCCTCGCTATTCACGAGATCTCCCACAACACGGCATTTGGAAACAACAAGGCCATGTGGAACCGCTACTTTGCCATGTTTGCCAACCTGCCCATCGGCCTGCCCTACTCAGCCTCCTTCAAACGCTATCACCTGGACCATCACCGCTACCTGGGCGGAGACGGTGTAGATGTAGACATCCCCACTGAGTTTGAAGGTTGGTTCTTCTGCACGCGCTTTCGCAAATTCATCTGGATTATTCTGCAGCCGCTGTTCTATGCCGTCCGGCCTCTCTGCATCAACCCCAAACCCATCACTCAGTTGGAGGTCACCAACATAGCCTTCCAGCTCACCTTTGACATCCTGCTCTACTGGCTGTGGGGGGCCAAGCCTGTGGTCTACATGCTGGCTGGCTCCATGTTGGGGATGGGCCTGCACCCTATTTCTGGCCACTTTATAGCTGAGCACTATATGTTCCTCAAGGGCCATGAGACTTACTCATACTATGGCTCCCTCAACCTGCTCACCTTCAATGTGGGCTACCACAACGAGCACCATGACTTCCCCAGCATCCCAGGACGCAGGCTGCCTATGGTTAGTACAGCTTAGTGTTACTCACAGGCATCAGCTGCATTTCATGATGTTAGAAAGGAGGGAATAATAAGAAACAAATGTGTGTGTTCTTGTGTTATCACACTGTGGCAGAGTTGTTATAATTATATGATATATATAATATGTGTAACATTTGTTATCTGATTATCTAAAGATGATGAGATAAGTAGAGTTCACATAATGGGTGCAAAAATAATGTATTTACCATGACTATCTTTCTTTTTAAAAATGTGTAGATAATGTTGCAAACGGTTGTAAACAATACTTTATTCTTACAGTCAGTAATAAATGTGTGTCAGGACTGTAAAGATACACTCCTGATTTTTAGATTGGATGCAACTTTGCCATTGCACAGATTGAGTTCTAAATTACAGCAGTTAAGTGTCTGACCAGGAAGTGCAAAGAGCACATAAATCAATGATTAGTGTTCCAGTGGTCAGTGGCATCTCAGATCTCTGCAGCCTGCAGGTCACTGTCGAGTGTATCTGGAAGTTCTGTATTGCATAATAATATTAAGATGCTAACTGAATGCATGTTAACATGCTATATTATTCATACTAAATTAGAGATGCACTGATATGGAATTTCAGCTCCGATAACAAAATACCATTATTATCTGTTTGATAACCAATAAGATTACTTTAACAAATGCATTTATTTATTGTAACAACCTTTACAGCACATTTATTTTTTCAATATGTAGACTAATTGACATCAAACCATATATCTTTGACGAGTGTGTATAGGCTACAAACCTGACTGGTACATAGATTTGTAAAGATTTGGTTCAATTACATAGATTCCATTCAGTCAAATAAGTCCCAATGCACAGACATGGCTTATATAATATAATATGATATAATTTGCCATATTTGCCAGGCATCAGTTTTACATTATAAGAGCAGAAATCTACAGCAGTAAAGATAAGACGGACTATAAAGCAACTATAACTACATAATGAGAGCTGTAAAGGCATCATTCAATGTGTGAGGCACGTCAGTAAAATCATGTTAAAAGGGTCCAACTCGGATAGGGTCTATCATTACTTGGAAAGAACTATGACCTTTTCTTTTAAGCTTTAAAAAACATCTCCAACAAAATATTTATTCATCATTGAATTGTTGTTGGAAAAGCATGTTGATTTGTATACTTACCTGTTGGCAGATTTCAAGTCATTTTATTTATATAGCAAGAAATGATGACAGAAGTTATCTCATGACACTAGAGCAGTGCTTCTCAATTATTTTCTGTTATCCCCCCCCCCCCCCCCCCCCCATCACCTGCTCGGTGCAAAAAAGTATACAAACCCTAAATCATAGAGTTAGTACTCCCTGCGCACACTCGGACAATGAGAGCGCCACTGCCAACTACTGTAGTGGACGTGCAATTACACTTAGTGTGGTAGTAGAGAAAGCACCAAAAGCCCCGGAGAAGCCGACCAACTGATCAGTGATAAAGAAAGACAAACTTGATGAAGGCCTTTATAAGTAGTATTACAAAGTTAATTAGATTAGACGTTCGCTGCATACAGGCTTTATCAGTTCTGTCCTCCAACAGTTAATCTCATCAGCTGCAGCCAACCTCACAGAAAGTTATGATTTAAACATGAAAGAATTATAGGCTGTATAAACCTTAAAGGGCTTTTTGAAATCAAAGATGTCATCCAAAGGCAAAATTCAGCAGTATTAATTTGTCTGTTTTCCTTTTGGTTTCCAGGTGAAAAAAATAGCAGCAGAATATTATGAGGACCTGCCTCAGTACACGTCGTGGGTGAGGGTTCTGTACGACTTCATCGTAGACGATGCACTCAGCCCGTACTCTCGAGTCAAGAGGAAGCTGAAGGGAGACGTCAAACAGGAGTAACTTCACTGAAAGCTTCTCTGGAACAAAGCTCCAGCAGCCTGCGCACCGTCCTCAAGACCAACAGCTTCTGCATATTAAATCAAACAAAATCTGAAATTAGGGTGGACATTGTCCGCAAGTCCACATGTAAGGTTGCTTTTCCTGTACAACAAGGTCATGAAAACAACTGCTCACACGCTTATTTATAACTAACGTCCACTGCAAGTGGTGTTTGCACAAGACTTTGGCTTAAATCAAACTAATTGTTTCATTTAAGATGGACATATAATTTGCTAAATGTTCTGAAGACTGGTTGGATTGCCATGGAACTTGGCACAAGCATTTATGTCCCCGTCACTCCTGTCACTGCTGTTGCTCTAGTTGCTATGCTAATGTGCACTAACAGCCTGCTAACAGCCTTTATTTGTATTTAAATATCCCTTCTAGACATGTATTAAGATATATAAAAAACACTGCTTGGAATAATAATATTGGTCTAATATAAATTATCCCTTAAAACGTATAATTACCACATTAAAATCCTTAAATTGACATCTCCTCCCTCCATTAAAAATTCTAGAATCTCTGAAATGTACCTGCGACAGATGATGCTAGTTGACTGTAGAATCCATCGTCAGTGTAAGTTCACTGGAGGCTAGGGTTGGGGTTAAGGAGGCTTTCCACATCACACCGGTGGAAGTTGCATACCGGACCATGATTGGCTTCCAAAAAAATGTTGCAAATCATGATCACATGATCATAGGCCCATACTTAAAAACGAGATTTTCAGTGAACATAGAGAAACTTTCCACTTTCAGATACACTAGAAGGCTGTTTTCACAAAGATTCAACTGTAGGAACAAGAAGACAAACATTTTTGAGAGGAGGGGAACTTAAACTGTTTTAATTCACATTAGTGTGAACATATAAGGCTGACCTAAGTTTAGGCCAGCCTAAGATGTTTTTGTGCAACCAGCCCAGGACATTAGTCATCAAAATCGCTACACACCGAACTAGAAAGCCCACACACTGTTGCACCGTCTACTGATTGAGTACAAACCATGTCAAATGTAGTCAGTGTTGCAGTTTGCATTCTGCCGCAGAGATTAATTGTATACAACTGAATGAATTCCAGCATCTTCCTGCATTTTGGACACAGTTGATCAAAACTTTCCGCCTGTTGTCTTGCTTCTTGCTTGCTGTGTCACCCATCAGTGCCTCTGAGCTTTGTTCTCAATTCAACATGTGTAGTCTTAAAATAGGTTTTATGAATTTATTCACTTCTGTATGCCAATAATTGAAAATGTGTTTAAAATTAAAATTGTTGATCTATTCATGTTCTGTAGTTTAAGGTGTGGCTGGGACTGTAGCTATAACGGAGGCTACTGGTTGGTATTGAACTGGCTGATTCCACTCATTTTAATTTTTCATACAGTTAATTTTGATGACATTAAAGGTAATGAAATGAATAAATAAAAAGACTATTTAACTAAATAACTATTTTCCTATTAGAATTTCAGTTTTACTTTGTTCCCGGTGTAACTGTGCACAGTCTGAACAAGTGTTTGTTCCCTTTCTTCTCCTCCATCCTGCTCTGCCTGTTTGGGTTTGATTGTATTTCTGGACTTCCTCTTCACAGCCATATTGTGTGTCTGCCAGGTCAACCAATTTTAGGTTTAAAAAACCATTTTGTTGGTACGACATGTATAAGACAATGTAGTTAGTTCTCTCGTTGGCCTGCTATGTATTATACTGTGGGGATTGAAAGTTTGGGCAACGGTGGTTAAAATCTATATTGATGTGCATGAAGAAGCCAAGAAAAGATGCAGAAATCTCCAAAAGGCATCAAATTACAGATGAGGCATTCTTATAATATGTCAAACAAGTTTTGATTTTATTCATTTCATTTTCACTTTCAAAATAACAGAAAACATAATATTGGCAGAGTTCCCTGCAGAGTTAATACCTTGTACTGCCCCCTTTGGCAACTATCACAGCCAGCCAATAGTCTCAATTCTTGTTTGAGGTATCTCCAACTATTGTCTGTCACACACACTGCTCTATAGGTCTATCCATAGATGTATAAATATGTTGAGGTCAGGAGCAGAACCTTCAGTTCACGCCTCTTGATGTAATCCACCGTGGATGTTGAGGTGTGTTTAGGATCATCATCCATCTGTAGAAGCCATCCTCTCTTTAACTTGAGCTTTTTCACCGATGGTATGAAGAATTGCTGACATTTTATTGAATCCATTTTTCCTTGCACTCGTGAAATGTTCCCTGTGCCACTGGCTGCAATCCAAGCCCGGAGCAGGACTGATCCACCCCCATGTTGAACAGTTGGACAGAGGTTCTTTTCATTACATTTTATGACCTTTCTTCATTCATTCAGGCTCTATTTTAACCCGTTTCCAAAATGCATCAAGGCTTGTCTATATGTTAATTTGTTTTGTGGTGAGGACAAAAAGGTTTTCTTCTGATGACTCTTCCATGAACACACATTTGTAGTTTGAAGTATCTTTATAGTGAATAATGTACTCCAGTGTCTGTCAGATCTTTCTGGAGGGTTCGTGCAGTCAAACGTGGCTTTTGGCTTTTTTCTGTCTGATATGTTTCTTCCGTCTTACCCTTATTTATATTTACTTGGCTTTTGCAATACTTGTATTGATCTCTATAGTGCCTTTTCTCAAGTTTATTATGATGGTAACATACATTTTGATAGCAGATGGTACAAAGGTTGGTGATACAGAGGCTCTATCACTAAGCATTTTACAACAGGATCAATATCAGACAACCAATGTGCCTTTACAACAATTTCTCAAGCTATGCTACACATGCTCCATCTTGTGGTACACAGAGGAATCTCCAACATATAAAAAAATGAAATGAATTTAAAAAAAACCCCCACAATACTATCAAAATAATACTACAAATAAAAATACCTTAAGGAGGTCGTTGAAATTGGATTAAAAATACGTTTCTGTCCTGTATTCTTTTTTCTCTTGAATCAACCCATTTTTTTTTTATTATTATAATAAATGAACGTTAGATTGGACATCAGCGCACAGTAGTGTGTGCAGGCATCCATGGTTAGCTTCAAACTAAACTCTGATGGTAAGCGGTGGTCACTGAAACGAATGGTTCAAAAACAAGCAGAAACTACTCATATTTCCTCAAATAGTGACCTGTAGTCAATTAAAAGCAGCTCCGATAATGGCACAAACAAATAAAGGCCTGGGATAAAACAAGGGTAGAATTCAAGAGTTAAAGACTTCTAGTACTACTCCTTTGCACAGCATGGCTGAGAGAAGCCAGTGATAAATAATATTCTTATTGAACTTAACTAACTTTCGCTTTGATCCACTGACCTCTGAGAAGTCAGAAAGATTTACAGCTGCTTTTAAATAAAACCAAAAACCTTTTTTCATGTGTTAGCTTCATAAATAGCCTTACACAACCTTACAATGCAGCTAATGTTCATGACACAGGGAGACTGATTACAATAAACCACACACCCACCATGCAACGACCAGCGCATGCGGTAGTGCAAAATGAGTGAAGGTGAATATAGATCAGAGTGGGGCCATATTCACAAAACATTCTGAGGCTTCTAACTTGCTGATTTAAGAGTAACTATAGTATATGCTATTTGGTCACGTTTTGTGTTTAAAGAAACAAAACATCTTTATTTCATATTTGGATATGGCAACATACCTCCTACAATATTTCTATGATGAATGTACTGGCAGAGACCCAAGACAGCCAACCAGTTTCATGAAACATGACATCATCCACAGCAACAGGGTCAACATCGCCCTTTCTCTTAGCTTAAGGGTCCACGCCCAATTGGAAGCAGAAGTCGGTCTCAGAAACGTTGCATCTGGGTCATATTATGTGTAACCTCAACTGTGGTTTGAGCTGTGTTTTTGCAGGATGGACTCTCCCACAGACGAACACCCACTCAGTGGGTGTTGTTGTGGGATGGAAATAAGAGGCATAGTAAATATGCTTTAATAAAAGGCAACAAAAACATGTTGCTGCCTTTGTAACTGTCTAATGGAAAATCATTTCACATGTGAGATAGACCCAATTAATATGAATTAAATAGTACTATTTGTAGTTAATAATGTACTGTGTAATAAATTAGCGCTCTATCATTCATACAAATGTGTGGATCACAATATGAAATAAATATACAACTACGGTACTATAAATGAATACAGCATGTAATTGGTTAGTTGAATAACTCAGGATGTGATACCAGAACATCAGGCTCCATGTATTAGGAGAATAAATCACATCTGTGGGCAACTGTGAAGAAAAATATCACTGTTGATGCACTTTGATCATGTTACATACCCCAAAGTTTTATAAAAAATAAAAATAAAATAAAAATAACACAGCTTGTAGTGATGGGTTGATTACTTTGTGTAGTTTGTATGTTGAATGCTGACAACAAATGACTTGAGTAGAAATTATACAAGTGTCAAACAGCAATACAATGCACATGTGAGTATATAGTATGTAGTATGTAGTATATAGGCTACAGCTATGAGTGGCATGTGTACAGTCAACTGATGACTGAGCTCAGGGTGTGATCAGAACAGAACTCCATCATTACAGCAATGAGACAGGTTTCTACAAACATCTTTTATTATAAATCAGTACAATGATTCAATGTGTAATTATTACTATTGCACCCATGGAGACTAAAGTCAGCAGAGAGGTCGATCTGTTGCTGCCAACTGCTGCGGTTCTGGTCTCGTCTCATCTGCCGAGAGATTCTCTGAGCTGCTCGTACGTCTTCTGGTCCTGCAGAGACACACAGAGGCAGAATCAACACGGGTTGATACTGAGCAGCTTCAAAAGGATCTAGAGAAAGATTTCAGCCCTGCCTCACTACAAACACCTGGACTGAGCGCCTCAGGCCAGAAAGCAAACGTCTCTATCTGACAGTTGACTCATACAGCGCACACAGAGAGTCTGCACAACTCTTCATTGTTTCCTCATGTTATGTTACTGCCTTATTCCAAAATGGATTCAATTTATTTTTTTGACTCAATATTCTACACATATATATACACACACAAAGTTACAGTTTATAGTTAGTTAATGATTTGCTGCTGCTGTGCATCTGTGTCTCTATATCACAGGTTCCACTGCTACTGTAACAATTCATCATCCATTGTAATTCATTTTAATTGTATAACGTGTGTGGTACCCGTGACATCCATTGCACGTCTGTCTGTCCTGGGAAACACAAAGAGGTCGCCGACTTTCTGCACAGTCAGTTGCTACAGAGCTCCAAACTTCATGTGACCTTCAAACTAGCACATGTACAGTACAGAGAGCTTCATGGAATGGGTTTCCATAGCTGAGCAGCTCCATAGCCATACATCACCAATTCCAATGCAAAGCATCGGATGCAGTGGTGTAAAGCACGTCGCCACTGGACTATAGAGCAGTGGAGACACGTTCTCTGGAGTGATGAATCACGCTTTTCCATCTGGCAATCTGATGGACGAGTCTGGGTTTGGAGGTTGCCAGAAGAACGGTACATTTCGGACTGCATTGTGCTGAGTGTGAAATTTGGTGGAGGAGTAATTATGGTGTGGGGTTGTTTTTCAGGAGTTGGGTTTGGCCCCTTAGTTCCAGTGAAAGGAACTTTGAATGCTCCAGGATACCAAAACATTTTGGACAATTCCATGCTCCCAACCTTGTGGGAACAGTTTGGAGCGGGACCCTTCCTCATCCAACATGACTGTGCACCAGTGCACAAAGCAAGGTCCATAAAGACATGGATGACAGAGTCTGGTGTGGATGAACTTGACTGGCCTGCACAGAGTCCTGACCTGAACCTGATAGAACACCTTTGGGATGAATTAGAGCGGAGACTGAGAGCCAGGCCTTCTCGACCAACATCAGTTTGTGACCTCACCAATGCACTTTTGGAAGAATGGTTGAAAATTCCTATAAACACACTCGCACTCTGGGAAGGCTGTCACAACCTTGTGACAGCCTTCCCAGAAGAGTTGACGCTGTAATAGCTGCAAAAGGTGGACCGACATCATATTGAACCCTATGGGTTAAGAATGGGATGGCACTAAAGTTCATACGTGAGTCAAGGCAGGTGGCCAAATACTTTTGGCAATATAGTGTAAGTATTCACAGCCTTTGTGATCAAGCTCAACACTGAGCTCAGGTTGATTCTGTTTCCACTGATCATCCTTAAGATGTTTCTACAGCTTAACTGTTGTCCACCTGTGGTAAAGTTCTGATCTGGAAAGACACACACACCTGTCTATATAATGTCCCACAGTTAACAAGCGTTCCTCTATGGAGATAGGAGGACCTTTATGCAGCACCCCATCTATCAGGCCTGTATGATAGAGCGGCTAGAAGGAAGTTTCTCCTTAGTAAAAGGCACATGGCAGCCTGCCTGGAGTTTGACAAAAGGCACCAGAAAGACTCTCAGACCATGAGAAACTAAATTCTCTGCTCTGATGAGACAAAGATGGAACTCCTTGGCGTGAATGCCAAGCAATATGTTTGAAGGAAACCAGGTAGCGCTCATCACCTGAACAACACCATCCCTACAGTGAAGCCTGGTGGTGGCAGCATCGTGCTGTGAGGATGTTTTTCAGCAGCAGGAACTGGGAGACTAGTCAGGTTTGAGGGAACGATGAATGCAGCACCATACAGAGACATCCGGAAGAAAACCTGCTCCAGAGCTCTTGACCTCAGACTGGGGAGACGGTTCATCTTTCAACAGGACAACGACCCGAAACACACAGCCAAGATATGGAAGGAGTGTCTTCAAGGACAACTCTATGAATGTCCTAGAGTGTCCCAGCCAGAGACCAGACCATTGGACATCTCTGGAAGGAACTGAAAATGCTCCCCATCCAACCTGATGGAGCTGGAGAGGTTCTGTAAAGAGGACTGGGCCAAACTGGCCAAAGATGGTGGCCAAGCTTGTAGCTTCATATTTCCAAAAGACTTGAGGCTGTAATTACTGCCAAAGGTGCCACAACAAATCAATAAGGCTGCGAATACTTATGTGCATATTATATGTTGATTCTTTTTTCTAATAAATTTCCAAACATTAAAAAAAACTTTTTATATTGTCATTATGGAGTATTATGTGTAAAATCTAGAAAAAAAATGTAATCCATTTTGTCTGTAACATAACAACATGTGAAGTACTTTGCGTATGTGTTCCTGATGTGCTAATATTTTCTGACAGTATGAAGACCTTCTGTTTAGTCTGGGACTGGTTCTTCTGGCTACCTGATAGCAGTGAGGTTAAGATAGTAGAGCACAGAGCTGTCTGATTTCCTGTAGAATCTGGTACACTGCCTGAATCATTAACACATAACTACATTATTCTGTGTGTGTGTGTGTGTGTGTGTGTGTGTGTACTGTGGACCCACAGTAAAAAACATTTTTTACCTTTTTGGACACGGATGGACGAATTTTCCTGAAGGCATCCTCAAAGTTCTGTTTGCTCACTCTGATGTCAGCAACAGGGCCGGAGGTGTACGTGTGACCTGTGTGGAACAATGAACACACCGTAACAGAAAGTCCCGTCAAGTCAAAGTTATTTTAACTTTTCATTTTCATTTTCATTTCATCATTTTTTAAATCTTTCCCAGTTGTCAGTTGTGTTTCTGATCTTTTTTACCCGACAGCTGTTTCTGTTGCAAAAAGTAAATGTGACATGTGCAATAAATAATGTAAATATATAACAGTGGAGGTTGAGTGCAATGTACAATGTTGAGCCCAATGTGATGAAATATATTAAAGTGACAAGAGGAGAATTTAAAGCAGGGTTATAACATGTACATTATTAAAACACTCAGCGCTGCTCTCATAGCAGACTGTCTGTCAGCAGAAATCTTCTTTATATTTTCATCGTAACGATCGAAGATTCCTGATTTTAGCATGCAGCTTTATGCACAAACGTGTGCAAAGTTATCATGTATGCAGAAGTAGGAGTTAGGTTACCAGAAGTAGAAGCTGGGGAATGCTGGGACTTCAGGTAGGCCCTCAGGGCATTAACAGACGCCTCCCTCACTAATGCAGTCAAGTCAGCTCCACTGTAACACACACACACACACACACACACACACACACACACACACACCTTCATTTAATAAACAAGAAAAATGACATTGCAAAAAAAAAATAAAAAATACCAACCACCTCAACTACGAGAAGTACATATAATCCAAATCATGTTTCGGACTAAAAGTAGGTGAATATGTGTGAGAGGACTTACGTGAAGCAGTCACAGCGCTCGTCATGGGCGATCTCTTCCAGGCTGACATCCTGCTCCAGCTGAGGTTTGGTCCCCCCCTACAACACATGCACCAACAGTTAAGTCAAGTCACTTTTATTTATATAGGTCAAGACTGGTACTCTTTAATTTACAGAGAAACAACAATTCCTCCATGAACAAGCACTGGGTGACAGCAGCAGGAAAAAGTCCCCTTTAACGGGCAGAGAGAATGATACCGCACTGTATCTAAGTTACAGTGAAACATGGTGGTGGGAATATTCCAGTCTGGGGAGGGGGGTTGGACACCTGCATCAAACTGACTAAGGAGAAGTACCACTCCATTCTTCTCCTTGTGGAGAAGGATTCATACTGCAGCAGGATAATGAAGCCAAACACCGTTGGAAAAGCTTTGCAAGAACAGCTTGAAGACACTTCACAGCTTCTCAGTTGAAAAGACATAGATCTAAGCTGTCTCTCCTGCACTTCACCAAGGAAACAGCAATAAACTGCTTCATCTCTGCTACCCTAATAAACCTCCACAAAACCTGCAACACATCTGGAGCATGTTTCACCACCATCAGGCACATGGGCCGATGCTTTCCTTGCTTGCCTTCACTACCTTCTCAAAAAAACCTTTCTACTGCATATTCACGATCTCCTTTTCTTCCCTTCCAATGTACTCAGCAGATCTGAATATACAGTTACCCACATGCCCTTCTCACTAGCCCCAGGATATTTCACTGATCAATGCAGGGTCTCTGGCTACTACCTGGTTCTCTCTGCTGTCATGCTGCTTCGCAGGTTTGCCCCTCCACCTATCTAAAGGGCTCACGTAAACAGAGAGTACTATACCTTAGTAATAGTGAGCAGGATGGCGAGGCGGTCCGCTGGAGGTGGCAGACCCACATACAAGGTTTTATCTAGACGACCTGGCCTCAGTATGGCAGGGTCGATGATATCTGCCAAGAGACAACAAACATGGGATTAAGTTAAACATCTTTGTTGCAGGTAGGTTTAAACATGTTGATAATTTACCGGATTAGCTGTCTCAACAACAATATGTTGATGATGTTAAGTTAACTAGTTAGTTTAGTTCATGCTTGGTAGCATGTAGCCTGCAGGTGTGTCACATTTTATCTGAACAGTGTGTGTGTGTGTGTGTGTGCAGTCCACTGAGCTTAATGAATGGAGCCACGTGTGTATCAGCTGTTAAGAGACTCAATAAAGTCTCATTATTATTAAAGTCTCTCGTGTTTTATTGTCACTTGAACATGTTTGACGGGTGCATTGCAGAATTCTTTTGTAGGGATGCGTTAGTTAAACGTTTCAGACATTACTAGTCGGCACCAGGAACACTAGTCTGTTAAACTAACTATTGTATTAATGTACAACCCAGTTAACTGTTGCATCTACGATGTTACACAGCCAGCCGCCACCAACCAGAGCTGCATGATGTAAACCAGTCAGATGGAAAACCAGTCAGGTGGCGCTTTGGCAGCATTTTGATCTAGCAAATACAAATAAGGTTGTATGTAGGCTGCATCAGATTAAACTGGCATATAACTACTCATAACCACAATCAGAACAAGACAGTGGACGTAATGCCACGTGTCACAGTTGTGTTTGAAATACAATTGGTGTTATTATTGTTTTTTGATCATGGACTGTGATTAAATACAATACTCTAAAATACAGAAAATATTTTTGGACGATGTTTAACATTATTGATTAAGTTAATTCTGACTGTTTTCTAATTATTTTCTTACTTTTCCACTTTTAGTCAACTAACTAAACTTATGGAAACTTGGACCACTGAAAATCAACACATATGCTCTCTCGTCCAGCAGGTTCTTGTGGACTGTGTCTGCTGCTGTGGTCCTGCGTGGCGTCTTCTGCATGTGTTGTCGCCGTCATCATTGTTGCCATATCCCCATTACAGTTTATAGTTATGTAATGATTTGCTGCTACTGTAATAATTCATCATTCATTGTAACCTATTCTTATCATCTATTGTAATTCACTATAATTCATTGTGAGTGTACAATATGTGTGTGTTGATTTGTTCTGTACATGTGACATCATTGCACGTCTGTCCGTCCTGGGAGAGGGATCCCTCCTCTGTGGCTCTTCCTGAGGTTTCTTCCACCTTTCTTTCCTATTAAAAGGTTTTTTGGTGGGCAAGTTTTTCCTCACTCGAACCGAGGGTCTAAGGACAGAGGGTGTCACTCCCTGTACAGATTGTAAAGCCCTCTGAGACAAATGTATTTTGTGATTTTGGGCTATATAAATAAAATTTGATTTGATTTGATTTGATATGGTTTAAAGGAGACTTGTTAGTCTAGGATGTGATCCTCCATCTGACAGAACTGCTTATGTCATTGAAAAGGTCCTGGAAGTGTCCTGGAAAATGATTTGGAAAAGAATGGGAACCCTGTTCAGGCTTCAGTGTGTCTTTGATGTGTTCAGGACGGACTGAGGACGGACTGAGGGCGGACTGAGGGCGGACTGAGGGCGGACTGAGGGCGGACTGAGGGCGGACTGAGGGCGGACTGAGGGCGGACTGAGGACGGACTGAGGGCGGACTGAGGACGGACTGAGGACGGACTGAGGACGGACTGAGGACGGATCCGTACCTGGTCTGTTGGTTGCAGCCATGATGAAGACCTGCTGTCGAGTCTCTAAGCCGTCCATCTCTGTGAGCAGCTGGTTGACCACCCGCACACTGGCTCCTGACTGAACACACACAAACACTGTTCGATTGTTGTTTTAACAACAAAAGATGAAGAACTGCCGTGATGAAACATGAGATGATGACACTTGTAGGATAAATACATATCCAAGACGCATGCTGTACTGTGTAGTGTAACTGATTATTACATTTTTTGTGAGTCTCTGCACCAGTGATGTCAGTGTGAATGTGCATCAACTGACATCACACTTCATGACACAGGTGGTGTGTGCTGCTTTATGCAATCATAAAGACGTCCGTCTCACCTCATGGCCCGAGCGGCGAGGACACAGAGCATCGATCTCATCAAAGAAGATGACACACGGAGCCGAGTTGCGTCCTCTTTGGAAGACCTGTCTGACAGCCCGCTCACTCTCTCCCACATACTGCACAAACAGAGTGACAAGCAGCTGATTCTAACACCATGACCTAATGCTACAGGTGATGTATGTATTTATAACACGTAGGACCAGGATGTAAGAGAACAGTACAGAAAATAAATACAGAAACAACAAAAGGAAAAACAATGAATATAAGTTATGAGATAATAAGTGAGTGTGTGTTGGCTGCACTGCACGGCCTGCAGCTCACTGACTCACCATGTTGAGCAGCTCTGGACCTTTGACAGAGATGAAGTTGAGTCCTGACTCATTGGCCACTGCCTGTAGCAGACACCACAGGGACACACAGTGAGACACTCTCTGAGGACACACTCTCTGAGGACACACGCACTGAGGACACACACGCTCTGAGGACACACACGCTCTGAGGACACACGCTCTGAGGACACACGCTCTGAGGACACACGCACTGAGGACACACGCACTGAGGACACACGCTCTGAGGACACACGCACTGAGGACACACGCACTGAGGACACACACTCTCTGAGGACACACACTCTCTGAAGACACACACTCTTTGAGGACACACACTCTTTGAGGACACACACACACTCTGAGGACACACACACACTCTGAGGACACACACGCTTTGAACTAACTCAAACTCAACATAATGCTCCCAAATATGCTGCAACAGACTGCATCTTCCATCTTGAACACATATTTCATCACTAAAGCTAAAGTTTATTTCCTTGAAACCTACAAAATAAAAGATTTTCTGTCTGTAGCTCAAAACAAGGTATTTTCAGTATATTTCATAGTAATTTTCAACAATCACCATTAGGTTTCCCATAACCTGTCATATTACTGTAACTGTAAATACTATGTTTGCTTTCTTTGCACTTCTTTGGTATACTGTTTAAATATAAATATAGTGTTTGATATGATATAATATTGCCTTATTTAATTAATTTAATCAAACAAACAGACAGACATATCAAATTAGAATAAATCCACTACTAAGGCATATTGTAATTACAAGTATTATGTGCGCTGAGCTGATACATAATTGTACAATACTAGATACTGTAAAACATTTTAAATAGCACTATTAGAACTGATAAAGCACATGTTAAATTAAATAATATGAAGTTAATGCTAATGTGTTGGTGTAATAGGGAACCTTAGCCAGCAGTGTTTTTCCACATCCTGGAGGCCCAGCCAGCAGCACTCCAGATGGAGCACTGAGCCCCAGAGCTCTGAACTGTTCTGGAGAACGCACAGGAGCCTAGCGGGGAGACACACACACACACACACAGACACACACGGGTTATTCTGTGCTAGCACAGTGACAATCAACCAGATCACATCAGGGTCACTCCACCACCAACCCCAGGATATACTAACATAGTTTACCACAACAAATCTCTGCAGGAATCTCCAGTTACAGGGTGATTCACTCACAAAGGAGGAGAAGAAAAAAAGATCAAGTAGATAACAGAGAAAACAGAGCAGAGGGTTTCAATGATTATAAAAACCATACTCATCCATACCAACACCTACAATTTGTAAAGGCAGGTGAGAAGGCCTCTGAATAACAAAAGATAAGTAAATGAGATGGCTCGTCTCAGTAGGCTGGTCCTTGAATTTAAAAGAAAAAGGTAATAAACAGTAGAGCTGGGAAAGCCTGTGTCTCAGTCTGGATTTTACCAGTATGGCCATGGTGAGCTCCTCTCTGATGTCCTGCAGGGCTCCCACGTCCTCCCAGGTGACATCAGGAACGGTGACGAAGCCCTCTCTCTTAGCTGAGGGCTGGACACTGGAGAGAGAGTCCTGAAAGTCTGACATGAGGATAGACAGACTGGCCAGCTCCTCCTCTGACAGAGACTCAGTGCTCTTCAGCAGCTGCAGTAGGTGGCACAAGTCCCCCTGCTGGACACGGACACAGATACACACACACAGAGACAGAGACAGAGACAGACAGACAGACAGACACACACACGATTGTGAACTACTGTCACACTCAAATTATTTTTGCATTGTTTTTTCATACAAGTGATTACAGATAGATAATATACAATAATATAAATAATTACATACAGTACTTCTGAATGTCCTCATACCTGCAGGTGACTCTGTGCTGATTCTTCCCGAGCTAATGAGTCGACGTTTGTTGTGTCCATGCTGGCTGACGGGGGACCATCGTAGGATCCTGCTGCACAGCTCTGATCATTGACTTCTCCGTCTATCGCGGTGGCCTCGGCGGGGCTCTGCTTTGGTAACAGCTCTTCAGTAGAGTTCTGGCTTTGGCTCCGTGGCTGTGTCCGCATTTCCAAAAGAACCCTGTTAACAGCGCTCATGGCAGCCTCACGGCACAGTGCCATGAGGTCTGCGCCCACGTAGCCCGGGGTAAGCCGGGCCAGCTGCTGGTAGTCAAAGTCCTCCGGCAGCTTCAGCTTACGACACAAAGTCTTCAAGATCCTGACGGAGCACAACACAGTCTGTTTAACACTTTGTTAGTTGGCTTTGTTAGAGCACCCTGTAGTGGCTGTTAATGTTGTCAACTGTGAGCTATGATAAACCAGCAAGCAAAGAACCAAAGTGCATATTAAAAATAAATAAATAAATATATATATAATAGACATGATCAAGACTACAATATTTAGCACCTTAGTCGGGCTGCTTCATCGGGGATACCCAGGCAGATCTCTCTGTCAAAGCGTCCGGCTCTGCGGAGGGCGGGGTCCAGGGAGTCTGGCCTGTTGGTGGCACCGATGACCATAACCTGAGCTGTTGCTGTCAGGCTGGTCAGGTCTGTCAGGAGACAAGCAACAGTCACTTTACCTTTTACATATTACATATCCACCAGCTCCTTAGTTAATTTAATATAGTGGCATCAGATTTAGGTGGAGTGAGAGTGACATCTGATCGTGTGCGTTGGAGAATTTAGGTCTGCATGGGATGCGGCAGTTGTTGGTGTTTGCAGGACTGTACAGTCCTGGTGCAGGTTTGATACTGTAGCATTCTGTCTCCATCTGTTTCATGCATGTACCTAACTGCATGTATTCACAGCAGCAGAACAGTTCCACTAAAGTATTTATAATGTCCAAAGTAGTTTCAGAGAGCATGGTGTCACTCTGGAGGCAGCGTATCCTACCGTCCATGCAGGTGAGCATCTGGGCCACAATCCTCCTCTCCATGTCTTTAGAAGCCACCTCCCTCTTTGGGGTGATGGCATCTATCTCATCTATGAACAGGATACATGGAGCAGAGCTCTGCAAGCGGAGAAAAGAACCAATGATGAATGAAGTTATACTGCAAACTATATAGTATATAACACCATGTAGTATCTGGTAATCTGTGCCCGCTATACCTCCTCTGGTCTCTAGTCTATAATGATGAAAGAAGAAAAGCACTACTGACCACAGCCATATCAAACAGCTCCCTGAGCTTCTGTTCAGACTCTCCGGATACTCCAGACACCAGCTCTGGAGCAGAAACCTTCAACATGGGCAGCTCCAACTCCTGAAACACACAAATACATACAAACTGCTTAATAAACACGAACCAATCAAAATCTAACTTTAAAGGATTGTTTCCCGATCAAACTGCAGCGCTTCTCCCAGCTTGTCGTCTTTGGTTCAGGTTAGCCACTGCATCTGACATAAAGCATCTGTGTAGTACCTGCGGTCTTTATATTCCAGGTATACATTCCAAAGGCTACCATACAATCTATATACATAAAAAAACACAACTATTTCCCTCTACTCACCCCAGCCACGGCCTGGGCCAGCAGGGTCTTTCCACAGCCAGGAGGTCCATGAAGGAGAAAGCCCTTTGGAGGAACCATTCCCAGCTGCTGGTACACCTCTGGGTGACGCATGTGGATCAACAGCTTACACACCTCCTACAACAATGGCAAATAACAACACATGAAAGTTACCATACAAACGGATAAATATAACATACCCTCAACTCTGCTAAATTAAAGCCCCATAGTGAAGGATTTACAACGGAGGCTGACAGCTGATCACTGATCACATCCCAATTCAACACAGCAAAAAAACAGAGTAGGAAAACTAACCGTTAACGTTGCTTCATTACCGCCTACATCTTCAAACTTCAGGGTGGGATTCTGCAGCTCCAATGACTTTGATTTTGCTGAGAAATTATTCACACAAAAACATGACATCACTGGTCAACTGTGGTAAATTGTATTTGTAATTATTTTTTAAGTTATAGACTAAGTGATTGATCAGTTAAAGTAGCTAAATAAATAGATTCATCATGAATGAAAATAATAGTTAGTTGAGTTGTACAGGCAATGCTTGACGAGCTCAATAAGGATTTCATTGTTGCACACCAGACACGGTCACACCTTTCTTGTTCAGAGTGCGAGACTCAGTAGTTTCAGTGGCGTTGCTCTTCGTCCTCTTTTTTGACTTTTTGTGAGGTTTCTCAGACTCCAGCGTGGAAACGTGTCTCTGCTGGTGAGAAATGTGGTAGTTGGTACACTTGTCAAGCAAAGTAAAACACGTATAAGCAACATATACAGTGTCACTGCCAAGTTTCAAGAAACTGTAACATTACAGACATACACTAACATACACTAAATCTTACTTTCATTTTTATTTTTATGTTAAAAAAAATCGATATATAATTGTTTAGAATATAATTGCTATTGAATTATTCTTTTTAACCCTCGATGTACCAATGTCCTTATAACCCTTGACATTCTATCAGGGGTTCCACATGCTCGGCTTCCTTCACCTGCATCAAAACAACTTGCAGCTATTCACATTCAGATGTTTACACCATGAAATCAACATGATGAAAATGAAACACATTTCTAAGAACTGAAGGCAAAATGACCAGCATAGTTAATACCTACTTAGCTATAATGTCAGGATATTAACTGTGCTGACAAACTCCACGTGTACATACATACATACATTTGTTGCTGTATCAGTTGGCTCCTCTTCACACAGGTCGATGAGGATGCTCTTCTCGGGGCCTCTGCCTCTATCAATGAACCAGCCTCCTGTTGAGACTAGCGTCTCTGCACTGGGAGGAGGGTTGGCTGTGCTGGCAGGACTGCAGGCAGCAGGCTGGTCTCGTCTGGGTGAGCAGCTGCTGGAGTCAGGAATTCCCTTCCGGTACAGAGATGTAAGAGAACTGTTCATGTGGTTGGTGGGCTGCAGACAGCAAGAAGCAGCAACAAGGAACGATTAGAGCTCACGGTCTAAAGGGCTGTTCTGATTCTAACCAGCAGGTAGGCGGAGCTAGTCGTCCACTAATCACTGGGCTGGTGGGTTGATCCCCTGTATGCCAGTGTGGTAAAAGCGCTTCGGATAAAAGCATTATAGAAATGCAGTCTGTGTACCGTTAACATATGAGGAAATGTTTGCCACAGTTTCTCTGTAGATCCAGTACAGAGATAGACAGATGAACTCTGGTATGCCATCCATACCTGGAAAGACACGCCACTAATTCTGTCCTTCATTGTTTTGTCATTTAAAAGGCATTACACACGCACGCACGCACGCGCACACACACACGCACACACACAACTTTTCTTTTCTTTTCACTGTCTTCTTCCAGTTGAAGCGTTAAAGTCTGTTGCCTGTAAACCTGACATCACTGCAGCAAGGTGAGAAGTTAAATCACACCAGCCAGCTGCCGATGAAATGCTCCTTAATCATTTTTAATTTCCCCCTGCAATACATTTAAATATATAATGTTTGAATGACCAACTCAAATATTTTTCATGTGTTATTTAAAAGCAACAATATTTCCCTGCAGACATTTTGAATGTTAAAGCAGAGATTAACAATGGTTCCAATTAATTGTCCCAGTAGGTCATTGTAGCCTGTGAGCCTGAAACTTACATGCTTTACATTAAACTACATTCATTTGGCAGTCATTACGTTGTCAAAATGGTTGAGTGCTAAACATTTTATGCGTGCTGATGAGTGTGCTTCGTTAGCCAGTGGTGTAGGTTAAAGCAAGTAACTTCCCCGAGTCACAATAGTGTGTGTGTGTACTTATGTTCATAGAGTGTACAGGGTGGGATGTGATTGAATGTGATACTGTGATACAGTCCAGACAGTAAGTATTTGGACAGCTTGGTTTTCCTTCAGCACATTCAATTGTAACTAAAATAACAGATACTACATTAAAGTGACAAGTTTCAGCTTTGAATTGGTTTATCGCAACATAGACAGAACGTGTGTGTGGGAGATGTAACCTTCTCAACACATAGGCCCAACGTTTAGGGCTTCAAGTACCTGCACAGATACAAAGTCAAAATCATCATATTTAGTCTCAGTCTCAGCTGGGAAGATACAATACTACTGCTGTCCATTTTGTTTCTTGTCCATCTGTCCAATTACTTTAAACTTTGGTGCACTATGTGTTAAAAGTTATTTCCATACGGACGTAAACCTATTCAAATTAAAGCTGAAACTGAAGCACAGAGCCTGAAGAACAAAATATATGTAACTGTCCAAATACTGACCGTCTGGACTGTAAATATATACTGTATATAATTACTCTGATGTAATCTGCATCTCTTTTCTTACAATGTTCTCAGGAATGTTGTCGTCGCTGTCAGAGGATGCGTCTGAGCTGCTGCTGCTGCTGCTGCCGTCACTGTGAACACACAGGCTTGGATTTAAAACAATGTTTAGAGCCCGGAGCTAAAAGAAGTCATTTCACGGGTCCAAACCAGGCAGTCATCAGTGGTTCTGTTACCCAGTGTCATTGTGGCTGTGCTTGGCTCTCTTAGCCAGGTGCTTGCTCTCCAGATCGTTCAGCCCAGACTCCTTCATGATGGCTTGATACACTAGGACAATTACAAAAGGCATTTCAGACCTCCTTAAAAAATACATATTCTAGAAATATTTGATCATAAAGGACGGAAAGGCTGGAGAGGTCCTGTGCATAATTATTAGAATTATTTTGTTTTCTCATAAATATTTCTTTCATCTTGATATAAGGAGAGCACACGATAATTAAACACAAATCAGAACAATCCTCGTCACCATCAGTGTGAATTGAATAATAACAGTTATAGTGTAATAAGGCATCCATGTACTTACCTTTCTCTACTTGGATCCTAAAAGCTGTCTTGTTTCTTCTGCCATACTCCATTCTAAAGACACAATATAATACTTATCACCAAACACTTTATGACTTTTAATATTGATATGAAATACACCAGAAACGACATAATGGCTGAAATAGATAAAAATCCTTTATCGAGATATATGTCACTTTAAATCCTAAAGTTCGGTTTGTATTCAAACCGTTTGCTGAAGCTGTGCTGTGACAGGTGTGAGAGGGGAAACGTAAGAAGTGTCGGTGTCAAGCTGCTGGATATTTTTCTCACTAGTGAGACTCTTTTGTTGGAGTGTGTTCTGATGAACTTGCCTGTGCAGTTTTTGCAGCTCCAGGGCCATGGCTGACATGTCCACATATTCACTGCTGCTGGACTCCAGATACTAAAACAAAAACACGAACATGAACATGCTCAACAGCATTCAGTGGCTTTATCCCAGCATATGTGGTAAACTAAATTTAAAACATTCACTAAAACATGTTTAGACTACACGCAGCCTGTTTAAACTACATTTAGTTTGCAGTCTGCAGCTGCACCACAGTCTGCTCACACAGAAACATGAACATAATCTCCAATATGAATATGAAAACTATGACGGGGACATTCAATCAGTGTGACCAATCACTGCGTGTGAGTGACAGAGGTGTGTTAGTTATTCATTGATCTTACACGTCTAAAGCTTTCATACAGATCCCACGTTTCAGTGTAGGACCTGCTCGAATAACAAAGCAGCTGTATGATCAATGTGTACAGAGGCACAGTGTTAGAGAACACACTGAATTCATGCTGTGTAATGTTTGAATGTAGCGTTCCCCTAGTGACTGACACAGGTGTAACTACGGGTGCACAAGAGACGTACCTGCTCCACTCTTTGTTTGAGCCGAGGGTCCATCCAGCCGCCGCCTCTGTTCTTCATGTCTGGGTCTCTGACTGAGACTGAGGCACAACACACAAACAGAAAACACACCACCTCAATACATCATCTCGCTCATCACATTTATCACAGACAGCTCAACCAATCAGGGAAAGGGAAGGGGTTTATTGGCATAACACACTGACTACTCAAGGCCCACTTACAAGCTTTATTCAGAGCTTTCCACTGAATCTTAAGGTGAGCTCGCAAAAATCTAATTAGTGAAACTTGAATTATGAGTATTTATGATCATTGATAGGTGGTCAATGAGCGTTTGCACACTGTAATGTTACAACACACACACACACACACACACACACACACACACACACACACACACACACACACACACACACACACACACACACACACACACACGTCAGATACAAAGAGGAGGACTATCCTCTGCCTTGCATTCAGTCAACACTGATCATCACATACTGTATACCGGCACACATTTCCATACAGGATATGCATGTGTAAAGGATTTAATGATATAACAATCATATTGTTTTATTAATAGATGAGTGCTGTGGTCTAAGTAAAACAGTACACACACACACACACACACACACACACACATTTACCTCAACAAACCAAGCAAAATCTTCTCTCAGATTGTGTGTAAACGGTGTTTGGGGTCCGGCAGCGTGACTACGACACACGCTGCATTCCGCGGAAACGGAAACGACTACATCCGGGTGAGGGTTTTCAAAATAAAACCTAGTATTTCAGCATGCTTTCCAGCTCAGTACCATTATTAGTTTGAGACGTTTGAAAACATCCCAGAATGGAATCTAACAAATAAATATATTCTTTCAGTTTTTTCTTCACCTTTTATTCCAGACATTTTTTTATTTTTAAGTTCCTTAAATGTATGATTGTACAAATACAATGTGAAACATCAGAACACTGCAACAACAATCCAATGATGTGACATTTAAGGGACGCTCCCTTAGTAGTAATTGTACTACTTCGTTCTAATGTAGCTGAAAAACATAACAATTGCTATATACATTTGTTTTCACTATTTAGTTTGACTTTATTTATATGAGTCTGCATGTTTAAACAATCATATTTGTAAATAGGATTTATTTTTTATTTTTTTTTAAACATGAGCAGTGTGAGTGCTGCTCTCACTTTCACTTCCTCGTCAGGTTGTTTGACAGCTTCGCTTCCTCCTCATACTTTGATGGAGAGGAGTTGCGCGCTGCTCGGTGAGGTCGTCATGAAGGACGGTACCGGAGCACAACCGGAGCCGGTTTCCCGTCAGGAGGTTTATGAGGACTATGTGAACTGTTACCTTCAGCTGTGTACAAAAGTTGGGCCATGCCGCGATGACAAGCTGCTGAAGAAGGCGGCTGTGTATCTGCTTCAGGAACCGGAGCCTACAGGGACTTTCACAGTGTTTCCATTCTACCACACTGTGATGGAGGGCTCTGAAGCCCTGAGCACAGACTACAGGAAACACCTGTCCGCCTTCATCAAAGCCACCGAGCTGCTGGAAACCCTCTGCATCAATCTGTTCCTCCAGCCCTGGAAGAAAGAAATCAAAACACTTAAGGTGATTTCATTTCCTCCTTTCTGTCTGTCTGGCTGTCTGTCTGGCTGTCTGTCTGTCTGTCTGTCTGTCTGTCTGTCTGTCTGTCTGGCTGTCTGTCTGTCTGTCTGGCTGTCTGTCTGTCTGCCTGTCTGTCTGTCTGTCTGTCTGTCTGTCTGTCTGTCTGGCTGTCTGTCTGTGTTTCTGCCACTCCTTCCTTCCAGGTAACTTCATACCTGGAATTCAGAAGGTGTCAAAGTTGAGTCTTCTATATATAGTTGCCGTTGGTGATTACATTTGTCAGTATTAAAGAACAACTGTATATGTTGTATGAAGTGCCATGAGATCACCAAGGGTTCTTCCTCTGTTAGCATGGGTGTCAGTCAGTGTCAGATGGGGCAATTAGTTTGTCAGATTACGCAATACATTGTGTGAAAAGTAGTAGAAAATCTGACACAAGAGTTAAATCAGAGGGAAAGGCCGTGAGGTCACCAAAAGCCATTAAAATCATTCTGTTGGATTCATTACTTTCACAGAAATGTTGAAGAGGTTAAAGTATAATAGACAATAGATATCATGCCAGAACAATAACTTCAAGATGCCTCAAGATGGTGCTAAAAATGAGAGGTGAAAATATTAAAAAAATGGATAATAAATTGAACTGAAATCGATTATAGTTAGATTTTAAGATAAACGTGCTAGTGGAAATGAAAGGTGGCGCTCCAGGACGGCTCATGGCACTGGCATCAAGTCAAGGAACGGTGGTGCTTTTGACATGGACCCGATTGTCTGTCAAAGAGATCAAAGGTCATAGCAGCTGGCTGGTAAACATAGGCTCTGTACCAAACAGGACAGAAAACAGTTGAAATCCATTAGAGCTGTTTGACACAGTACATTTAAGTGTTACTGTGTCAAGTCTTCCTTTTACATAGTTCATACTTCATCTTGGAATGAGACCTGTCGGCTCCAGGTGGTTTCTGAGTTGTTCCACTTCCTGTTTCTGTGCAGGTGTGAGCTGTAAGTCACTGTAAAGCTCCGTAAAGCCGAGAGGAACTGATACATTGTTACTAAGAAGCATATTGACTCTAGTCTTTATAAGGATTAGGAAATAACATGATGATGTGTTTTCATTGTGCTGTTGAAACTTGGCATCTGTGAGGGGTGAGCATTATTCTTTCAACCTTTCTCATATATGAAATGTATTTGTGCCTCTCAGTGTTTTACAGGTCCATTTGTTTACTGTCTGCTGCCAGTTCTCAGCAGTTCTAGCATCCAGTCAGTCCTGGCCTCTATTGGCTACCTGCCACACACTGATTCTCCACAAAGGTAGGGAACACGGAGAGGAAGAGCCTTGTTCTTCCAGCTGCTGGGGTGCTAGCAGGGACATAACACATCCAGCACCTGCTACAGTGTAATAAGACTAGAACGTGTGTTAAGCGAGTGGAACTTCACGTGTCCTCAATGCAAAGCATTTGAGGAAAACAGAACCTGAAACTATTTCATTAAAAGAGTGTATTATATTACATTATATAGAATATACAGTATTTCCGCTTGCTTGAGGAGATTTTTGCCTTTTTCGAATAAGTTAATGTGCCAAATGGGAGATGGAAACACCTTTATTGAATAAAGTAGCAAACGTTTAACTCACATGACCGATCAGCTGTTTCAGCTGTCGGATATTCCCATATCATTGCATTTTTTTTATTGTCTTCATCTTCAGAAAGCATGAACCATAACCAGATACTAGCTGACATGATAAAAATGAATTAAAACTTGTCCGATTGAAAGAAACGTCCTCTCGTAAGATGGCAACTCGGTTCCGGTTCACAACATCTACTTATTCACTTAACAATTAGATGGAAACACAGCTACAGTCCCGTGTATCCTTTCACACCTTTCACACAGTAACCTACAGGGAGCTGTAATGCACAGAGAAACTCAGCGATGTGCCAACAAAGGCAGAAAAGACTGTAATCAAGTAAACGCTGATGTAAACAATGCAGGGTTCAAAATTGGTTTTGCAAACGGTACATTTGGAAGGAAATGGATTTAACACATTTGTTAAAGCACAGTGTAAAAACACCTTTATGTAATTACAAGAAACCCTCACAGGGCACCTATCAGATTTTTTGAAATGAAACAGATTTGTTCATATTCTCCTGTGAATGTTAATTAATCATATTAGAGCTTAAAGGCCTTCCAGCAATTCAGTTCAGGGAATCTCAATACAGATGGGGATATCATCAACAACTTTTGTAATTTGTAGACGTGTCTAACCTGCTATTCTCGTCACTTTTTATCTGCTTCTCTTCAGTTCTGCTGTATGTTTCAGTGAGTACAAACTGAGTGTGGATGCTAGCCCAGACAGAGCCCTGCTGGTGGGGTTTGAGCTCCTGCTGGCCAGGGTAGAGTGTCTCCAGCTGCTGAAGCTTCTGGAGAAGGATCAGCTGGGACCACAGGTAAGATCAGAAATCAGCCGCATGCAACCATGTGTCATATATGTGACAGAAAAGATGTGTTACTGGGTGAGAGGAAACTGCAGAACTGCTGATGGCACAAGATGAACCAACAATCACCAAAGGAACACAGTGAGGAACATGAATATATCTGTACATAACTGGCATGGCAATCCATCCAACAGCTCCTGAAATATTTTGGTCAGAATCAAAGTGGTGGACTAACCAATCAAATGACAAACCAGCCAACACTGCACACCTTCTAGCCAATATAGAAATAACAATACGGAATAATAGCAGAAATAGAGGTTACAGAACATGATCTCCTCTTTGTTTCATGACTTTCTTGTTGATGATGTGTGATCTGGTGATCTGTGATCTACTACAGGAGTGGCTGGAGGTTTTCCAGAGGAGAACAGGGCCTAGGAGGACAGAAGAACACACAGAAAAGAAGACAGTAGAGCAAATGCAAGATGAGAAGAAGAAGAAGAAGGAAGACGCGAATAAAAACGAGGTAGGCCAAAGTACAGAGGTCTGTTTGACTGTGTGGAGAAAGAAGAGGAGAAAAAGAAAAGAAAACGTGCTGGTGGTCAATCAGAGAGGAATAAATATCGAGCCAAGTGCTTTCCATTGATATTAATATAATGTTGTTCATGATTATTCATTATTTACTTTGGCTCAAATACCGTTGAAGTGCATCATGGGTCGGCTGTCTTGCAACAAGGACAATAACGGCCGTGTCCGAGCTGCAGGTGATTTGTGGCAATGAATTGAATGGAAACAGTACAAATATTCAAGTTATTCAAGTTAGTCCTGATTTTAAATACAAGTTCCGTCTTTGCTGCTTCTTCTTGGATGGGTAGGTGGATATAATGCATACGGCAGAGTTAAAGAGCCCACATGCTCCCACAGTATGTTGAAAGGACCCGTTTGTATAAAATGAAGAGGTAATTGCTGATACAAGTGGTGCCATAGGCCCCTGAGAGAAGGCAATCAGTGATTAGTCACTGGCATAACGGGATTTGTCTCCATCTTCTTCAAATATAGGCACAGTCTATATTTGTGACACTGGTACAACATATTAATGTCTGTAGAACATTTTATAATATGTGAAGTAAAGTGAGGGGGGAAATGTGGACTGTACATCATAAACAGATGCACAACAACAATAAACACAGCATGCAGTCTGTACTCAACTGTTTTATCTCTTCAGGTACCTCTGTGTTTGGACTCCAGGCCTGCAGTGAACCCTCAATGCTGCCACCTTTCCAGTGTAGACCAGTCCATCATGGAGATGCAGATGGCCTATGATGACTTGGCCATCAGGGGCCGCCCTCTGCTACAGGACAAACCTCACAGAGCAAACAGCAGCAAAAGCAGCAGTAAATCTGTTCATACTGCCAGCCCCAGTAATAACGGTGATGATATCAAAGCTGTTCACCCTCCTGACAGAAGCTGCATTAGAAGTACCAAAGCTGCTGCCGCTACAACTATCTGTAGTAAAATTGATGGCAGCAAGTGTTGCGAAATGATTGGCGACAACGGCAATATTGGCAACAGCTTGAAGAAGAGTGACGGAAGCAGAACTGCTGATGAACTGGGTGACCCTCAGGACATCTCCCTGCACATCACGCTGAGAGCTGGGTCTAATGCAGAGCAGGGCCTGAAGCCTGGAGAGCTTCAGCCTGCAGCAGAGCCTCCTGCCTGGACACAGCAGCAGGCTGCGGCAGGTAACGCACACCACTGTCACAAGGAGGACTCAGCACTGCCTGTGGTGAGAGTAGAGTAAACTAGCACAACGCTGACCATAAATGACAGCAAAATGCAGTAGACCATGTTTATCGATGTTATTTACCCACTGTAATTCATGCCCATTTCATTTCAGCTCATAGTGAGTTTCTCTACTCTCCTCAGGTCCCCACACAGTACTCTGTCAGGATCAGCTGTATTTTCTACTGCTAGGTCAGATAATTTCATTACAGTTTGCAGGAGTAGCTCAGCTAAGCCCCCCCCCCCTTATTCCAGCTTGTAGAAAACTTTTTATCTTTCTTACTTTCAAAATCAGTGGTCTGATGTTAAAACTGCCAGTGTCCATCCTCTCTTTAAAAAGCCATACTTGAACCATCACTGTCTTTTACTAAGAGTTACCACTGATATTCATGCAGAGAAACTATTCCAATCCTTATTTTCCCTGATTTAACTGCTGCCCTCAGTACCATCGATCATGCCATTTTACTTGATAGGTTGCATAACTGGGTTGGCATTTCTAGCATAGCTTTAAACTGGTTTCATTCCTAGTTTATTAATTGATATGTCACATATCACTCCTCAGCTCCTCTTCTCATTACAAATGCTTCCTTTGAGTCATTTGTTCAGTTGCTTTCAAGACGTGTGATATGCTGATGATACACAGATCTATTTCTCTGCCAAACCCAATCACCTGAATCAACTGCTCCATGACTGCTTAGCCACCACCTAAATCCAAATAAAAAAGGTCTTCTAATTGGACCTGGTAATTTTGCCATTGCAGTTGATCAGTTTATTGGTCCATTAAACTCAAACACCACTGGTTCCCTATAAAATACAGAATCAGTTTCAAAATGCTGTTGATAAGGCCCTGCATGACCTTGCCCCCAGTTATATTTCAAATCTCCTCCACCACTTCGCTCCTTAAATCCATCGCACCTTTGCAATCATCTTCCCTAATCTATCAGATGGGCCGAATCCTTGGGTAGTTTTAAGCAGCTTTTTAAAACGCAGGTCTATAGGTCAGCCTTTTGATAGATCTCTAACCCTGTCTTATGTTTTTTGTTTGTTCTATTTATGTCCAAATAAATACATATTGCTTACTTAGTTTAATCAAAACCATTTGTACATCTCAAAAGTGTTTTGTGCTGAACCACAAAATGAAATACCTGATAATCCAAAGGTATTCATTACGTCGATGCAAACATTGTCCACAACGACCAGAAACAGTGCAAACAGTCTGGCAAAATGACAATGTATTTGGTCTAATGGTATCTCATCACATTACCCACCCCTAACTTTCTAGCGGTGGACCATCTCTCTGTGCACTTTCTATGATGGACATGTGTTTTTGTCTTAGAAAACAAATGTTTTGTTACTTGCTGTACTGAAAAGGAATTGCTCCCTGCAGTATAAATGTGAAGTCTTTATTTTCTACAGACTTACAAAATAAAAGACCGTCCAAACCTGAGCACCTCTCTCTGACCTCCATGGATGAGGAGCAGGCTCTGAGAGAGCTGGCAGAGAGGATGGGCCAGTGCCATGTCCAGGAGACCAAAGAGGAGGTGAAGAAAAAAGACGACAATAAGAGAGGAGAGGAAAACACAAATAAAGAGAGGAGAAAGAAAGGGAGAAAGGCAAACATAGCGGAGGAAGCAGAGGAGCAGAACCTCAGGAAGCCAATGATGGAGACCAATCCAGCACAGAGCCATGCTGCCAGTAGATGCACCAGGTCCTCTCAGTCCCAGCCCCATCTGTGTCACCCATCACCACTGACCCTCAGTACAGCGGACTGTCAGTGTGGAGGAGGAGGCAGCACATGCTACCAAGAAGGAGACGTTAGGGAAACACACACTGGCCAAGAGGAGGAGGAGCAGCTGGCACAGAGCTTTGTTATGGTTGATCATCACAAGAAAATAGTGTGATTTCCATATGGAAGTTATTAATGACTACTACCGCTGACCAACCCAAAACCTATACAAGCTGTAAACAATGATCCAACAGTTACACAAGGACAGATTTATAAAAGCAGAATGAGATTTCATCACCTCGCTATAGTTTCTCTCAAATAAAGACTAAATTGTCAGGAAAAAATACAGTATTAAAAAAATATATATATATATAGAAACTCCCCATATTCCCTAAACAGAACATTACAACTAGGAGACCGATGTGAACATTTTGATTTCTTTTCATTGTTAAATGTCCAATCCTAATTTTGTCATGTATTTGTATTTTATCACATAAGTTTTCTTGTAAACCAATGAAAACTTGAGGTTTAACAAACATCTTGAATGTATTTCATTCCTCAAAAACACTGACAAATTCCCTTATTTGATGATTCAAATTAAATATGTTCAACAAGGTAAAAAAACTTCACTAATATAATCATATTGTTTACAACCAATTCAATATTGCTGTCCTTCACAATCATATTGAATATGTTTGAAAGTAAAATCGCATGTATTTCTCAAATAAAGCGGTTCTAAACACTTTCTGCGTGAATCTGCAGCTGTAGAAGAGTTTTGCTGTTTCAATGTCAGATTTACAGAAATGTCAATCATTTCCATCTTACATGCTTTTGTTGAAAAGCCACAAGGATCAAGCAGGGTGTGGCGGTTACCATGGCAACTGTTGCACACGAAGCATGGCATCTACTTTGTATCTTACATATAAAGCAATGTTCCTATTAAATAGGCAAGTGAATCCATTTGAGCGTAAGCATTCCATTTATTATTTAATTACCTTCTTCATATTCTTTTAATAAATCATTCTCTTCTTATTATTGTGATGTCAGTTTTTCCAGGTGACGATTGAATTTTATCGACATAATTTCACATTCACTAAAATATAGACAAAGTCCTAAGGTTCTCAGTAAAAAAAATCTGTTGTCTTTATAGCCAAACCAGATTTCTCACAGTTCTTCTGAGTTTCTCTCGATTTTTTTTAACCTTTTTTCCTTTACGTTGTTCTTTTTTTTATGATCCATAAAAGTATTGTTTTTATTTTTAGTATTTCAAAAAAAAGTATTTCGCTTAACATAAAATGCTGTTGCAAAAAGTCAACGAGACCTTTCACGAACACTGCAATTTCTCTATTATTACTAATATTTCAATATATATATATATATATATATATATATATATTCAATATTGTTGTAGATAGTTGTTGATAGGAGGTGAATTGATCAAAGAGAACACAAAGCAGATAAATACAGTTAAAAACTTTGTATGAAGTGAACAATATATGACATAAACATATATAATATATTAACATAAAATCATTAGTCTGTTTAAGATTACAGAATTTATTAATACAGCAAAAATGGAAAACAAAGAACAAAGGTGCCTTCATTAATAGAAGAGAAATAATTTATCCCTACCCCTGTTACTGACCAGTTTTGACAAATCAAATACCTGCACCCTAAGGTGCATGGACTGCACGGACCTCACCACTTTCTGAGGTTTAACATCACATAGTGTAACATCTGGCTAACAGGACTAAAACATCATTTCTGGAGGATACCTTCAGGTGCATCCTGTTGCAAAGCAAAATAGACCAATAATAACAATAACAGAACTGATGGAACTGTACACAATGTAAAATGAATCGGTTAAACTTCACAGTTGAATTCACAGACTGATGAGGTCTTTTGATGACAGATGACAGATGGTCAGAGGAATGTGTGCTTGGTATCTCAAACACAACCTGAAAATACCTTTGAAATACATTTTTGTTTTAAGACAATTCTCCAATGACTGAATATCAGCGTGACTAAACTGTAGTTTGTATAAAGTTATCCCATGTAGAGATAAAAGTTGTCAAATTGTTGTTTAAAATTAAAAATCTGCATCTTAGACTTCTATTGCACTCGGTTGTGAAATACTGCAAATGCTTTCTAGGATTTCTTGTGTTGAGTCAGGAGTGTGTTTGTGTGTAACTGTACGACTGAGTATCAGAGGTAGTTGGCTGCTAGGATCTTGTCACGGTTCTGCTCGTACTGGTGCAGCATGTTCTGGAGATCGTGGTCAGCAGGAATCACCTGCACACACAACAACACATTTTAACTATTAGAAACATATGAGAATGACGAGCCAGCGATGGCTGCAGGAGACACCGCTGTATGTTAAAAGGGCCATACACACGGTAAACCTACTCAAAGCTGAGACATGGCACTTTGATCTAGTATCCATTACAATCTTATATCTATTACTTTATTTCATATTGAATGACGCGCAAAGTTCAAAACATATGTTTACTGGACTGTACTTGCTTTACAATGTCTACAAACCAAAGTAAAGACCTGCCTCACCAAAACTGGAGCAGGAACAAAGGAGGAGGTACGCTTGATGAGCCAGTCCTCATAGAGCTGGTGGATGGACTCCAGATACTCCTGGTGGGTGGACACACACACACACACACACACACAGAGGATTGACACATTGTGACAAAATTAACAAAAAACGTAATATTCTAAATTCTCTAACCCTATTCATTTCCTCTTAAGTTGATTGTCAATTTGTGTGTTGTATGTTTGGGTTTGCGTCCTCACCAGTGGAATGACCTTCTCCTCCTCTCTGCATCTCTGCTGCAACCTCTCATGGCAGGTCTGAGGAGACGTCTGCAGGTAGACTGCAACCAGCGGAAAAAATTATACAATATACATTAACAGGATGTTGGATAGATGGATGGATAGATAGATAGATAGATAGATAGATAGATAGATAGATAGATTATCTAAACTGTATTTTTTATCATCTTCACAATCATACATGTGTGCTAGTGTTTCTGCTTTGTGTATTCTCACCAATCAGATCAACAGGAAGGGAGATGTTAGTTGTGATCCAATCAAACCACTCACTGAGAACAGCATAGTCCACCTCTGGCATCTTCCCACTGGAAACCAGCAAACAGGACAATCAATCTGCTGTTGGGGAATATTTCTGGCTGTATGCCTAAATGACCTACATTTGGGCAATGCTGCAAATCAATGAGCATCATGGAAATATTGGATTAACCTCATTTTTGCTTAATTACTCAGGTATTTAATTCACAACTTAATCCAGGTAAACAGACATTCACTCTAGTTACTTTATCTATAAAAAGTTTATCTACTGAGGTGTAAAAAAATTCAATATATACAATATATAGTGATACTGTGATAAAATGACAAACCATGATAGAGGACTGTATGGCTGCTTGTTTAGACAGTCTCATCCCTACTATTATGGAACAATATCAAACTAGCATGAGGCTAGTTAGCTGAAATTATATGTTGAATGTATTTATTTATGTAGCTTCCTGATACCCTTAAGGCTCTCAGACCCGCTTATACAACACTACCTTCTGAAGAGATTCTCCACAAAGATGTACTTGGCACTGAAGATGGACCGTTCCATCATCCTGACAGGAGCTGACTGGAACCAACAAGAAACAGCACATTTCCTGATGTGTTCGTACGCTTGCATCAACAGTCCTCATCTACCACTGCATGTGTATATTAAAAGGGGACATTGTGATTTCATTTATTAATATATAATGTTGGGATGTCGCATAATACGGTTAAAGTTCCAAAACTTGAGGTTAGTTTTTGTAGATAAATTAAAAACCAGAGCTTCAACCTGCTCTGAACTCTGCTCTGCTGCCGTCGGCTCATTGTTCATGCCCAGAAACAGCTGACAGTTTTGTTGCTAAGGTTTTTTTTTTTTTCTCCATGTGCTGTTTGTGTTATACTTTCCCATATTTCAGGTTGAGCCTGTGCAGATGGATTTGGAAAGTTTACATGTCAAGTAGAGAATGGGGAAAGGTCAAATCCTACGACTATAGTTTGTCTCGTGGTTTGTTGCCACCTAGAGGTCGGCCGAGACGCAGCGTGCAGAAGCTAACCAATCAGAACAGAGTGGGCTCCTCTTAAAGAGATAGCTTGTTTTAAACAGAGGTTGAACTGAGGGGCTATGTAAAAAGTGAGTATACGTCAAATACTTTTGAAGTGTAAATCATGAATAAAAAGTATTTCTGTAGAGCCACAAATTAAAAAATATAGATCCAGAAATGTGCATAATATGCCACCCTTTAACAGTTTCTAGCCAACAGAACTTACTATGGCTGACACGTGTCTATCCAGCATGGTGAGTTGAACATAGGTCTGCAGTGTGATGCCCCAGCGCTCAGGATCCTGATACATCAGAGCCTACAGCAGACATACAGGGAATCAATTAACTGACAACTAAAACCACTGGACACTTTTCCATGATTTTTGATCTGGATAGTCGCTGTCCCCAGAGGATGGATCCTGATATGAATCACCATTAGGCCAAAACCTACACTTTCTGGAAGAAATTTGAGGGTTGGTTCACATAAATTATGAAAACTAATGTTCTCTCTTTCCTCATGCAGGTAGGTTTTGGTTGTACCTGCTCAGGGCTTCAGATGTCAGACTCAGAGACTGTAACAAACATCTGGTGGACCTTTAGATCTTTAGTTTTGTGTTATTGCAACATTATCTTTAAAAGTACTGTTTTATTTATCCTGCAAAGAGTTTGAGCTCCCGACCTGCGTGCTGAAAACACTGATTAGATAAGTGTGATGTCAGGTCTTGTACAGTACCAGAGGGTTGTGTCCACGAACATTCCTCCATTTAGAGACTGGTTCTGTAAGGACCTGGAACAAACAAGAGAGGAGAGGAGAGGAACAATACATGACATGGACATGTCTGACATGATGTCCATTCTCATCTCAGTAGCTGTTGGTTATGATAATATATGATGTGATGTACTGCTGACAGCTTAGTGTGCTTAAACACTATATTTGATAATTAAATGTTGAAGCTTTTTAACTGAAGTCAACTGCAACTCATCATTTTAATTATCGATTAATCTGCATTTTCTCAATTAGTCATTAACTGTTTCACAAAGCCAACAGTCCACATTCGGTGTACTCTCACTGAAGACTAAACTTTTCGACATTTTGTTAATTTGTTCGTCAATTAATTTATTATCAAAATAGACAAATACATTTTTCTGTCAGTTGACTAATCACTGGGGAGTGTAACCAGGGATGAATGCAGTTATAGAGACAGTGTGCAATGATTTTAATGATTTTTAACAATCATGTTATGAAATGTTATAAAAGTTTAACCTGGCATCTATACAACTAACCTGTGCACCATCTGGAGTCCGTGCATACAGACGTGCACTATATGCACAGCCTTGCTGTAGGAGGGCTTTGCTTTACTGTACCTCTATATTGCTCGTTTTGCTGAAATACTCCAAACATGTCGTCTTCCCACTGGCAATGTTCCCCTCAATACAGACCTGAAAACAGTGACAGACAGACAGATAACAAGCCTGTCCACAGACACTATGAAGAAAATGGAAAGAAAAAAAAATCCCACACTAGAAACTGCTGTCAACATTGTGAGTGTAGATCATTGTCAGATGTACTTTACCGTTACCAACTGAAGCAGGAAGATTACAGATCGCATTTTGGAGACTTACCACTGCTTTCTTATCCTCTCCATTACGTACCAGCTTCCCTTGGAAGGAAGACAACATTATGAGAAAAGACTTCACTTCCCAACTCCGAGTGCTGGCCTCTCTCAGCTCAGCAGGCTACGTCAAGGTCAGAGGGACAGAGAGATGTTGATTTTCACTACAGGTACGGTATAGTGTGTGCGTTTGTTCTGGCTTTCTACAGAGCAAAAATAATGATAGTAACACTGACACACTGCACTGTAGGCTGCACACATACAAAACTATTGTGTGATTTGAAGTGTAGTGTACACTCCTGCTGCTTAGGATTGGTAAGATGTAACTCACTGGGATATTATTTCAACAAATAATGAATTGAAAAAACACGGAACAGAAACTAAAACATTTTTTTTGATTTAAAGAATGAATGTAAGTTTAGACTGGACTGATTATAGGGCAGCTGCAAAACGACCAGGATGCTCTGAAACATGGATTACAGCCAGGAAAGCAACACTGACTCTATCTAGTTGATCTCTAGAAGTGTGCTGATATATAAGTTAGCCAGCAACATTCGCTATCTGAGGTAATTTTTATTGACTCTCTTGGTTAACCGGAAACATCATTAACCCCAATCTGTGCCTCTCATGCATCCAAAGCTAACTTTACTCATGATTTTTATCTGTAGGTTCTGTGGGCTTATTAACATCATTGTGATTTTATAACCGAAACATGTCATCATTTTCAAAAATGCCTCATCACATTGGTCATATTTCAATTAATTAACTGAATAATAATAATTGTTATAAATAATTTACTGTGTTATAATGTAGGCTAGTTTAAGAGATGCAATCGCGTGATTTGGCCACAGGAGGGCTCTGTTGTCCCCGTTGAGTAAAGTAAAAACTATATCTGACAGGTTTCTATCCCAGCAAGCACATTACCAGCTCAAACGCACTCGCCTTGTCTGACTGACTGATCACCTGTCAACATGTGACGTGGAAACACTGCAGACCACTGATTGGTCATTCATTTTCTCTCATTCACTGGATGCAGTGGAGGAAAATGAAACAGAAACTGTTATTAAAGCTAAAGCTAAAGCTAACCCCTTACCGGCTCTCTCTACCAAGCATCTTCCTCGCCAATGTTCGGTCCCTGGTGAACAAAATGGATGAGTTACGACTGCGGATCACCACAAACAAACTGATTATGGACTGCAACGTCATGATTTTAACAGAAACATGGCTCAACAGCGGCGTTCCGGACAGCGCTATTCAGCTTCCCGGGCGGCAGACTTTCCGGGCAGACAGATCGACAGATGACTCCGGTAAGACCAGAGGTGGAGGTTTGTGCATTTATGTGAACAAAGCATGGTGTGCGGACACTACTATCACCGAGAGTCATTGCTCCGCTAACCTGGAATACATCATGGTTAAGTGTAGACCGTTCTATCTGCCCAGAGAGTTTACATCCACTGTTGTTACTGCAGCCTACATCCCCCCTGATGCTAATGCAAAGCTAGCTATGAAGGACCTTCATACAGCCATTAGCAAACAACAAACAAAACACCCAGAGGCTGCCTTTATCATTGCGGGTGATTTCAATCACTCCAACTTAAAGTCAGTACTCCCCAAATTTCACCAACATGTCTCCTGCCCCACAAGAGGTAACAAGACTTTGGATCATGTTTACACCAACATGCCCGATGCCTACAAAGCAGTCCCCCTCCCCCATCTTGGACAGTCTGACCACCTCTCATTGTTCCTGTTCCCCAAGTACACCCCCCTCATCAAACGCATCAAACCCACAGTGAGGACAGTCAAAGTTTGGCCTGTGGACGCTGACTCTCTGCTCCAACACCAGTTTGAAAACACTGACTGGAGTGAGTTTGCCACTCAGGCTACCTGTGACTCCCATACAGACATCAACTCATACGCCTCCTCAGTAATGGACTTTATCAACTCCACCATCAACAGCATCACCACCTTCAAACAGATCACGACATTCCCGAATCAGAAGCCGTGGATGAATAAAGAGGTCCGCCTTCTGCTGAAGGCACGCGACACCGCTTTCAGATCAGGTGACGCACAGGCCTACAGTTCATCCAGGGCTGACCTGAAGAGGGGCATCAAGAAGGCCAAGCACGACTACAAGCTGAGGATCGAGGAGCACTTTAAGTGCAACTCCGACCCCCGACGCATGTGGCAAGGCATTCAGGCTATCACAGACTACAAATCCAGCAACTCCAGCCCCCCTACCAGTGACGCCTCCCTCCCTGAAGAGCTCAACAGCTTCTATGCTCGATTCGACAGGGACAACCAGGAGGTTGCCATCAAGGCTGTGCTCCCTGCGGACCACCAGCCCCTCATACTCTCCCCCACTGATGTGTGTGCTGCACTAAGCCGGATCAATGCACGAAAAGCTGCAGGTCCCGATGGCATACCAGGACGTGTGCTCAGGGCCTGTGCTGGACAGCTGACCGGAGTCATGACCAACATCTTTAACATGTCTCTAGCCCAAGCAGCTGTCCCCTCGTGTTTTAAGACCACCTCCATCGTGCCGGTGCCTAAACACTCCACAGCAGCGAGCCTCAACGACTACCGCCCTGTTGCACTTACCCCCATCATCATGAAGTGCTTCGAGCGGCTGGTCCTGGCCCAGCTCAAATCTTGCCTCCCCCCCACACTGGACCCCCTCCAATTCGCTTACCGTCAGAACAGGAGCACGGAGGATGCCATTTCCACGGCTCTACATCTCGCCCTTTCCCACCTGGACAATAACAACTCCTACGTTAGAATGCTGTTCATTGACTTTAGTTCAGCATTCAACACAATCATCCCCTCCAAACTGGTGTCCAAGCTCTGCGACCTGGGAATCAACACCTCCCTGTGCAACTGGATACTAGACTTTCTGACCAACAGACCCCAGTCTGTTAAACTAGATGGCCACATCTCCTCTACTCTCACTCTGAGCACTGGCGTTCCACAGGGCTGTGTGCTGAGCCCCCTCCTCTACTCCCTCTTCACCTTCGACTGCACACCTGTACATGGCTCTAACTCCATCATCAAGTTTGCAGACGACACAACGGTGATAGGCCTCATCCGCAACAACGACGAGGCGGACTACAGGGAGGAGGTCCAGCACCTAGCGGCGTGGTGTGCCGACAACAACCTGACACTCAACACCAAGAAGACCAAAGAGATCATCATGGACTATAGGAAGACTAAACCTGACACGCACACTCCAGTCTGCATCAACGGGACAGAGGTGGAGCGTGTCTCCAGTTTTAAATTCCTGGGTGTCCACATCTCTGAGGATCTTACTTGGACCCTCAACACTTCCACTCTGGTCAAGAAGGCTCACCAGCGTCTGTTTTTCCTGAGGAGACTGAAGAAAATCAACCTGTCTCCCCAGATCCTGGTGAACTTTTACCGCTGTACCATTGAGAGCATCCTCACCAACTGCATCACAGTGTGGTATGGTAACTGCTCTGTCGCGGACCGGAAATCACTGCAGAGGGTGGTGAAAACTGCCCAACGCATCACCGGTTCCTCACTCCCCACCATAGACACTATACAGTGCAAGCGACGCCTGCGGAAGGCTCACTGCATCACCAAAGACACTTCCCACCCCAACCACAGACTGTTTACCCCCCTCCCCTCCGGCAGACGCTTCAGGTCTCTCCGTTCCCGGACCAGCAGGTTCAGGAACAGCTTCTTCCCTGCTGCTATCACACTGTTGAACTCTAAACCACGGTGATAGCAGGACTCACCCCACCCCTATTTATACAACTATTTATTCTGTCTATAATGTACATTCATTCCATATCCTACCTCTCTATAGTACACTCTTAAAGTGTTTTCTATTTATTAGTGTATTCATTCTGCTTTAACTTACCCAATGTAAATATAGTGTAAAATACTGTAAAATAGTATATTCATTTGTAAATAGTGTAATCATACTCATCTAGTGTACTTATCGCTATAGTGTATTTTTCTTACTGTTTCACTGACACATTGCACTCACTCATCTAGTGTACTTCCAATACCTGCTCTTCATACCACTATTTATATTTATATTGTTCATTTGCACATACTCTGCACTTTCTGCTGTTTTTGCACTTCTGGATGGATGCTAACTGCATTTCGTTGTCTCTGTACTCGTACTCTGCACAATGACAATAAAGTTGAATCTCATCTCTCATCTCATCTCATCTCATCTCTTATTGCTAAAATGTTTCATTAGAAACATTTTACCAATAACTGTATCCTATACTGTGTCCTATACTGTAACATATATTGTAGTATATATACTGTATCCTATAATGTAGTATATATACCTTGTCCTATACTGTATCCTATACTGTATCCTATATTGTAGTATCTATACTGTAACCTATACTATGTTCTATATTGTAGTATCTATACTGTGTTCTATATTGTAGTATCTATACTGTGTTCTATACTGTGTCCTATACTGTAACCTATACTGTGTTCTATATTGTAGTATCTATACTGTGTTCTATACTGTGTCCTATACGGTGTCCTATACTGTAACCTATACTGTGTCTTATACTGTGTTCTATACTGTGTCTTATACTGTATTCTATATTGTAACCTATACTGTGTCCTATACTGTAACCTATACTGTGTCTTATACTGTGTTCTATACTGTATCTTATACTGTGTCCTATACTGTATCCTATACTGTGCCCTATACTGTATCTCATACTGTGTCCTATACTGTGTCCTATACTGTATCTCATACTGTGTCCTATACTGTATCCTATATTGTAACCTATACTGTGTCCTATACTGTATCCTATACTGTAACATATACTGTGTCCTATACTGTATCCTATACTGTGCCCTATACTGTATCTCATACTGAGTCCTATACTGTATCCTATACTGTAACCTATACTGTATCTCATACTGTGTCCTATACTGTATCTCATACTGTGTCCTATACTGTATCCTATATTGTAACCTATACTGTGTCTTATACTGTATCTTATACTGTATCACATACTGTGTCCTATACTATATCCTATATTGTAACCTATACTGTGTCCTATACTGTATCTCATACTGTGTCCTATACTGTATCCTATATTGTAACCTATACTGTGTCCTATACTGTATCTCATACTGTGTCCTATACTGTATCCTATATTGTAACCTATACTGTGTCTTATACTGTATCTCATACTGTGTCCTATACTGTATCCTATATTGTAACCTATACTGTGTCCTATACTGTATCTCATACTGTGTCCTATACTGTATCCTATATTGTAACCTATACTGTGTCCTATACTGTATCTCATACTGTGTCCTATACTGTATCTCATACTGTGCCCTATACTGTGTCTTATACTGTATCCTATATTGTAACCTATACTGTGTCCTATACTGTATCTCATACTGTATCTCATACTGTGCCCTATACTGTATCTCATACTGTGTCCTATACTGTATCCTATATTGTAACCTATACTGTGTCCTATACTGTATCCTATACTGTGTCCTATACTGTATCCTATACTGTGCCCTATACTGTATCTCATACTGTGTCCTATACTGTATCCTATACTGTAACCTATACTGTATCTCATACTGTGTCCTATACTGTATCTCATACTGTGTCCTATACTGTATCCTATATTGTAACCTATACTGTGTCCTATACTGTATCTCATACTGTGTCCTATACTGTATCACATACTGTGTCCTATACTATATCCTATATTGTAACCTATACTGTGTCCTATACTGTATCTCATACTGTGTCCTATACTGTATCCTATATTGTAACCTATACTGTGTCCTATACTGTATCTCATACTGTGTCCTATACTGTATCCTATATTGTAACCTATACTGTGTCTTATACTGTATCTCATACTGTGTCCTATACTGTATCTCATACTGTGTCCTATACTGTATCCTATATTGTAACCTATACTGTGTCCTATACTGTATCTCATACTGTGTCCTATACTGTATCCTATATTGTAACCTATATTGTGTCCTATACTGTATCTCATACTGTGTCCTATACTGTATCTCATACTGTGCCCTATACTGTGTCTTATACTGTATCCTATATTGTAGTATCTATACTGTATCCTATATTGTAACCTATACTGTGTCCTATACTGTATCTCATACTGTATCTCATACTGTGTCCTATACTGTATCTCATACTGTGTCCTATACTATATCCTATATTGTAACCTATACTGTGTCCTATACTGTATCTCATACTGTGTCCTATACTGTATCCTATATTGTAACCTATACTGTGTCCTATACTGTATCTCATACTGTGTCCTATACTGTATCCTATATTGTAACCTATACTGTGTCTTATACTGTATCTCATACTGTGTCCTATACTGTATCTCATACTGTGTCCTATACTGTATCCTATATTGTAACCTATACTGTGTCCTATACTGTATCTCATACTGTGTCCTATACTGTATCTCATACTGTGCCCTATACTGTGTCTTATACTGTATCCTATATTGTAGTATCTATACTGTATCCTATATTGTAACCTATACTGTGTCCTATACTGTATCTCATACTGTATCGCATACTGTATCTCATACTGTGTCCTATACTGTATCGCATACTGTGTCTTATAGTATCATTGTAAACACTGACCTGCCGTCGCGTGCGGAGTCACGCTGCGTGCTCTGCTGTGGGCCAGTCTGACGTTTCCAGCACGTAACTGTATCCGTCTGTTCAATCCAGCAGTGTCCGCAGCACACTGTGCAGATATGAGTCGAACACACCTGGACAGGAACGTCACACAACAGCCAGTTACCGGCATGTCGAAAAGGAAACTTAAGTAGAGCTTAGTAAATAGGGTGTAGATTTCTTCTTCGCGTGAGACGTATACCAACATTACGAACGCACAGCGCCACCTGCTGCTGGGTCTGCACAAAACCCCACATTTCCCTTTGTTTCATGCGTAAGAACATGTAGACATATTTTACTATATTACACCTTCCAAGAGGTTGAATTAATTCTTTCTAATGCTTTCTAATCCCCCCTCACTGCTACATTATCTTAGACTGTATTCTGTGATCATTTTGTAATATGAGATGAGATGAGATTCAACTTTATTGTCATTGTGCAGAGTACGAGTACAGAGACAACGAAATGCAGTTAGCATCCATCCAGAAGTGCAAACACAGCAGAAAGTGCAGAGTATGTGCAAATGTACACTATAAATAGGAGTATGAAGAGCAAGTATGGGAAGTACACTAGATGAGTGATACGAGTGCAATATGTCAGTGAAACAGTAAGAAAAATACACTATAGCGCTAAGTACACTAGGTGAGTATGATTACACTATTTACATATGAATATACTATGTCAGTATTTTACTACACTATATTTACATTGGGTAAGTTAAAGCAGAATGAATACACTAATAAATAGAAAACACTTTAAGAGTGTACTATAGTGAGGTAGGATATGGAAATGAATGTACATTATAGACAGAATAAATAGTTATATAAATAGGGGTGGAGTGAGTCCTGCTATCACCGTGGTTTAGAGTTCAACAGTGTGATAGCAGCAGGGAAGAAGCTGTTCCTGAACCTGCTGGTCTGGGAACGGAGAGACCTGAAGCGCCTGCCGGAGGGGAGGGGGGTAAACAGTCTGTGGTTGGGGTGGGAAGTGCATCACCACCTCGACCGTGAATGCATCACCACCTCGACCGTGAATGCATCACCACCTCGACCGTGAATGCATCACCACCTCGACCGTGAATGCATCACCACCTCGACCGTGAATGCATCACCACCTCGACCATGAATGCATCACCACCTCGACATGACGCCTTCACAGAGAAACGAACAACACAAAACGAGACAAAGACGGAAACTGACTCATGGATGTATAAATAACACTAATAAACAGTCATACTCTAATACATCCATGGCTGACTGCAGTGAGCAGTTGTTTTGATTTTGTTTTGCTTTTCATGCGTTCATGTGATCACAGTAAGGGTGCTGGGAGCGGCCAAAAGGGAAGAAAGCCAAACTGGCGATAGTTCCAACAAACTGCGAGTAATTCTTACATTTCCTATACCTAATAAAAACGAAATTATCCTAGCCAGCTAGCATAGCCAGCTCAAAACGTAGATATTGTGATGAATTTCCCACAAGAACCTATTGATTCTTAGATAATCGTAAATTATGTTTTTGATTATAAGAAATATGTCCTGAAATTCAGCAAACATCTTGACAAAATTAAATTTCTATTATTTTCAAACTAATTGAAGTACTTCATAGTATAGATATTATAATTGAGTAATGTCTGCCTGGTGCATTGTAGATATGCAGCGTTCCCTTTTATTTATTCAGAGAACAGCCTTTTTCCATTTTGTGTAAAGATGTGTTGAATCTGAATAGGTATTTATGTTATAGAGCACTACATGATGCACAATTAGACATTATTTCCTTTGTTGTTGTAATAAATGTAGAAACATGCTAAAGACTCGTCTCTGTGTATATTGATAATTTTGTAGAAATTAGTATTAAAAAAAGTATTAAACATCAGTAATACTTTATGATAAGGCTACAAATCAGATAAGTAATGCTTAACTAATGCACATCTCATGAATCATGAATTGCTGTTGCACACTATTAACAAATGATCGAGTCATTATGACTTTATATGATAAGTCCACACTTTCTGTCTTGTATCCCATCCCTCATACCAGTCCATGTTAATCGTGTCAATACATAATTCCCCCTCATTTATTTCTTATGGATGGAGTTAATCTAATGGAACCTTTTTAACAGGGTAGATATCTTTTACTGTATTCTGGTGCCTTGTAACAGGTGGTTTGATAGTTTTATCTGGCTAGACTAGCAGGGGAAACATATGGGTACATTTAGTAATGTCACCCAGAGGAAGAGGTTGATTCCAAATCACACATTAAAAAGCCTAACGTACAGTAATTCAGAGCCATCTTTAATAGTAACCACTCATTGTTTATTTGAACTTAAGGGTCTCTTTATGCTTGCATACAATTGCAATTAAATAATAAATAATAATTAAATAATTTTCTGCAGTGGAGAGACAACTGTAGTCACAGTGTCCGTTCTTCTTCCAATCGTTTCTACTACAGTGAGGAATCACCAGGACCTGTGGCCTGTGTCTCAAAGATAGATTATGTTATTTTACTGGCTTTGTTTACACACACATTTCATCCCTTTCTTTCTGCCCTTCTCCTTCTCATCTACCTGGTATATCTACGATGTCATGATGTAATTACAGCATTTTAAAAACTCTAAAGATTCAACCATGGAACTAACTCAGCTATCTTTTTCAAGCTGCTCCTCCTGATATAAAAAAAACTGAGCTTCTGAGACCTTTTGGCAATATAGTGTATGTACATACATGCAAAAGACATCTTTTTTTTTCTTGTGGATGTTGACTCAGTCAGTCTGCCAACACAACAAATAAATGTGCGCTTAAGGCCAGCCAGAGAGGGGCGGTAATGCGTTCACGTGTTGACACAGACAGGAAGAAAAAGGGGCAGTGAACGCAGCAGCGGCAGCAGAGAAGGAGGAGGTGAGCCACGAGTGATCCGCTGACAGACTGCTCCACCATGGCGGCAGACTCACAATCCAAACTGCAGCTGGTTCACAGACACATCCGAGCGTTTCCAGACTTCCCGAAGAAAGGCATCCTGTTCAGGTAAGATAGTTCCGATCGTCCCGCTTGTACGTCGCTCCGTGTTTGTGTTGAACGCTTTAAGCTGCCTGAAAGGGACTGTTGCGGGACAGATGTTAACATGTGACAGTCGCTCTGGAAACAGACAACTAGTTCTAGCCTCAAATAATACATATAGAAAAAATAAAATGGTAAGCTATATAGTGATATAGCAGCAGTTACTTACCCATCCACCTGTTGTTTGTCGAACAAATAGCCTCACCGTCAGTGTTTGTTTTCATGTGTTTGCTCTACTAACTGTCATTAAGCTGAAGCCTCAGGTGAGACCCGCCATCAACTCTTATACACTTATGCCCAATACAATGTTTTAATGGAGAGTGTTGCTGCTGTATAGAATTGAATCAGGTGACAGTCAGATCATGTGATCCGATCTGTACACAGGTCCATGTTCCATCTCTTTAGACATAAAACAAGCTGTTGTGTCAGGGTTGGTCCAGATGTTGCCACATGTGCTGTCATGTAGTGTAAAAGTGGCTGCAGCTTTTTGAAAATGGGATTTAAAACCTTTTGAGCAACTCCAATGCTAAAGTTTCCACAGCTTGTAGCTACACGGCTCGGCCCTGTGGTCTTCTCCTCCTCATACTCATCATTCTCATCACTTCTAACACTTAACTCACCAGCTTTACTGCACAGATGTGAATGTCGGGACTCATGCTTTAATCAATCAATCAATCAAATCAATCAAATTTTATTTATATAGTCCAAAATCACAAAATACATTTGTCTCAGAGGGCTTTACAATCTGTACAGGGAGTGACACCCTCTGTCCTTAGACCCTCGATTCGAGTGAGGAAAAACTTGCCCACCAAAAAACCTTTTAACAGGGAAAAAGGTGGAAGAAACCTCAGGAAGAGCCACAAAGGAGGGATCCCTCTCCCAGGACGGACAGACGTGCAATGATGTCACATGCACAGAACAATCAACACATATATTGTACACTCACAATGAAATATAGTGAATTACTTTACAGTGCATAAACTGTAAAGTCTGAGTCTAAAGTCTGCGAGGCAACAAGCAGTCAGGGATCACACAGTGTAAACAGATGGTTGTGTGATGACTTTGCTCTTTCGTACAGTTTGTTCCTGGGATGAAGCAGATTTAACTGAAACAGTAGTAAACACATTCTTTGTGTCTATTAGAACATATATCATATCATATATATCAGTCTTCACCAAATTTGGTACATATCATATTTAGGTGACCCCGAACAAAGTTTTTTTTTTTTTTTTATTGTATTGCTTAGTGTTTGTCTGTAATCGTTAAAATCACAATTTTAAAGGTGTGGCCTGGCGCACTTATTGGTAAGTTTTCAATGCTGTAAATGTTGTGCATAAAGCCAAAGCGCACAAGTGTGTCACAAGTGTGGCACAAGTGTGTCACATTTGATGCAATAAAAAACAAAAAACACAAGGGGTGCTACAGTAACAATATAACATGAAATTTTTACATTTCTGTTGTCTGAAAGAAGGCCTTGGTTTAGTGCTGAAATGATTAGTTAATTGATTATTGATAAGTAGTTTAAATCAGTCATCACAGAGAAGTGTCATGTATTCTCAGCTTCCAGCTTTTCCAGTGAGAGGACGAGCTGCATTATTATTTTAAATTTAAATTTAATGTTTGAATAAAACCTCATATATCATGACATAATCATCATTTCATTTCCAGTTGAATCAGCTGTGCTGGTGGAACTGTACAAAGTGTCTGAAGCAGAAGTTCATAAACAATTCACCTTACTAGGAAATATGCTCTCACAATATAAACGTATTTTATGTTGATATCCAGTATGGGTGACTGGATGATATATAATGTAATGTGATATGTGTGTCCTGCAGAGATATCTGTCCCCTGTTGAAGCACCCTGCAGCTCTGACAGCAGTGATCGACCTGTTTGAAGAACATGTGAGGAAAAATTACAAGGAAGTGGAACTGATAGTTGGTAAGAAAACAAAGCAAAGCACCTTTAAACTGATGGACTTTACCTAATGAGCCTTCCAGACAGTCTAAGCAGAGTAAGAACAGTGCATTAAAAAATATTAACCCCCCCTCACCTTAAATGTTTTAATGTTTTTCACAGAACTCAAGAAAGAAAATATCATAAGATCAGTGTAACAAAACAAGGAAAAGATTACTCCCTGTACCTGAAATCATCTCTGCTACAGTCAAATAGGTTAAACGAGATCATATGTGTGGAATAAATGTGTGATGACGTGTTCTTTTATATTGTGTAATACATGCAGCTGGATTTAGAAGGTCCAACTTTAGACACTTCAATGGCAGAACCTGTCACAAGGACAAAGAGCTCATTGAATAAGGGAGAATAATGCTGGTCTACTCACTGTTGATTAGTTGTGTCAGTTGCTTTGTAAAGGTTGTGTTAAGATTATGTCTGGACTGACATAATTATCTTACCCACTTCAGTGGACATGCAGACTGATGGACCCATTTATCACCTTTTTTTCTGATGTGTGTGTGTGTGTGTAGGTTTAGACGCTCGTGGTTTCCTGTTTGGGCCTCTGCTCGCCCAGCGGCTGGGAGTTGGTTTTATCCTGGTCAGAAAGAAAGGCAAACTGCCTGGAACCACTGTGTCTGTGGCATATGATTTGGAGTATGGCAAGGTAAAGAACACACACACACACACACACACAAAGGATTTTGTTCTTTGGCCTTGCCTTTAATATGATACAGAAATCACCAAAAATAAAATGTATAACAAAAACACACTTCTGTTCACCATCTCTTCATCTTCACCATCTTGGCTGCCAATTTACTGAGAGCATTTTTATATTTTCCAGATTTGAAATGTTTTTAAATCTTGGTTTTACACGCATAAAGCTGCTTGTCTGAATATGGTATGGTAATATGGTAATATTTCTGAAATGATTGCATTGCTGTCGCTCCAGGCAGAAGTAGAGATCCAGGAGGATGCAGTGGCTCCAGGACAGAAGGTTCTGCTCATTGATGACCTCCTGGCTACCGGAGGTGAGACATGTTAGATCTGCTTTATTATGTTCTCTGGCTTCGGTTTGACTGGGCGAACATTTTATTACATGTAAACAATTAATTGTGATTTGAATCCCATTTTCTACATGTCTACATATATGTAGGCACCTCCAGCTCATCTGCTTGTTGTATTAAAGCGGACTCCTGTCCTAGTCTCAGAAACAAGAGAGACTCTGCTTTCATACGTTGATATAAAGTTATCACGAGCTACAGTAGGAACCTTCTTGCATCTAAAGCCTCGAGGTGTGTGTGTGTGTGTGTGTTGCAGGGACTCTGTTTGCAGCCTGTGAGCTGATGAAGAAGCAGCAGGCAGAGATTCTGGGCTGCATGGTGGTCATTGAGCTGAAGGAACTGAATGGAATTGAAAAACTGAAACCGCACAGCGTGTTCTCCATGGTGCAATACTGAAGGCCACTGCAGCTGTCACACTGGAAACAGGTGTGAGAAGGCACTTCCAAAGAAACTTAACTCAATCATATACTGTACAGTTTTGCATTCAGTACTAAAATGTACTTACACGTGTTCTGCCGTGTTACTTATAAATCATAGTACTTAGACTTATGGCAAGGAGACAATATGATTTCTATGGACCCTTTAACAGTTCTAATATCTTTTGAGTGTCTAACATGTTTGGTTCTTTCTGCATAATGCATCCATAATCATCCATGTGTGTGCCTGAACAGGGAGAAGCAGTTACAGCTTATGGATGCATTTATTTCTTTTCTCTGCATGACTTTTTGGGAGTTTTTTTTTTTTTCATGTCACTGTATTATATCCACAAACAGTTTCTCATCATGTACATCAGCAGCTTATACTCCTCTCAGGAAGTGATGTATCAGTTCTACTTGAATAGGAATATGCTTGTCTATAGGAGTATGACTGTCCATGTATGACACTGCAGCTACATGCTAGCTGTAGCATGGTATGCTTGGTAATAAATGAATAAATATTTTCAAACCATTGTACCAGAGTCTTTATCGTGAAACTGGGATCTGGCTTGCTGCTGTTCTTCCATACGCAAGTTAAATTCTCTTCCCCTGTACTGTAGTAGAGGCAAAAACACAACCCCCACCCCCCCTCCTCCTGTCTGGTGTCATTTTATAGAACATAGCATCATTTCCAGATAATCAAAAGCATTTATCGCTTTTGCTTTATGGTTTGTAATACGTTAATTGCATTCCCAAAAAAAAAAATGGAGGCAGGATGGAATGTGTCAGAACGTGTTTTGTATTTCAACATTATCAAATTGAACTTTTAAAAAAAATGTAAACACTTACTACCGTGTTCTACACGGTAGAAAGCTGATCCCCAAAGACTGGAAGCAGATGAAAAACACACACACACTTTCAATGAAGAAAAAAAAAGCCCAAAACAAAGTACACCAATCACTATGACAGAACTGCAGTTAAAACAGCCTGGCACAGAGGGAGGGTATTAATACCAGAACCATGCGTTCAGTCCCGCGTGGCTGCGTCTACGTTCATCTGAGTGTTTACACTCCTGTACAGCCTGGAGCGCAGCGTACACCACACATGCTCGCGCCAACACGCGGGTGATATTAACTACTTCAGTCTGTTAGCAGCAGTTACAGCAGCTCGCTGTGACATCACAGTCATTGAAATCTGTGTTTCAACTCTCTCAGAGTCTCTCCTCCTCTCGCAGTCTGCTGCTCAGTTTGTCCAGAACCACGTTGAGCTCCATGTTCTTGTTCAACTTCAGGTAGAAGTCCTTCCTGATTGGATGGATAGTGAGCCAATCAGCAGCCACCTCTGCCAGGAGACGGATGTGTTTCTCCATCTCACCTGTTGATTACAGCAAATTAGATATTAGAAGGCAGCAACAACAAGCTTGATACTGCATATAGAATGAAACTACTTTCTGTTGTTGGTTCTGAGCTACAGCCACAACATTCGCACCCAGCTCTGCCATTAACCAACCTGTGCTGAGAGCAGATCTGTAGCTGGCCATCATCTTGTTACAGGCCACTTCCATGATCAAAGCCGGCTTCTTCTCGGCAACAAACACACTCCGCAGAATCCTGGCCATCTCCCCGAGCCGTGACATCATCAGCAGGCGATCCTCCTGGGTGGGGTTTCGAGTCATGGCTGCCTGGAGCTTCTGGGCCTCCTTTGCTCGAATCTGAAACCACCAACCGCTCAGACAGTAAATTAACCGTTCAAAGCAACACGGATATTTGTGGGCTCCACTGAATGTTCCCAACCCTCCTACTGGTGTACGCACCCTGTCCAGCAGGGACTGGGACACTCCTTTCAGGGCAGCTGGGACCTGAGCTGCAGGGTCAGGTGATGGAGCAGATGTCTGTGTAGCTGGTGGGTTGTTGACAGATTTTGGCTCTTTGGTCTCTGCAGCTTTATTTTCTGTCTTCAGAGCCAGAGAAACCAGAGCTTTCTCCATCTGACAACAAGAACAAGTCTGTAAGCACACTTATACTGGATTGATACACTGAATAAATATTGTTTATGAATAATGCAGTATCATGAACTCAGATTACATTCATCTGGTTAATATCCAACAAGTATTATAAAATAAATGTTTAACTTCGTCTTAATTTGACAAATAGAGAAGAGCCACTAGATGACCACTTTAAAACCAACACAGTACCTTGGGTGTGATGAGTGAGCGCGCCTTGTCCAGCACCTCCTGAGCTGTGGCCAGTTTCTCCGTGTGAGGAGGCTGAGGCAGCGAGCTGGTCTGCACAGCCGGGACAGTGTCCACATTAAAGCGAGGATGCCAGCGGGTCAGTTTGTCTTCTGGTACAGACACCGGAGGAACCAAGGAGGACAAGAAGACCTGCGCACAGAGAGGTGGTTTGAAAAACTGCACCAGAATATCTTCTGCACGGGTCTATGGAGACATGCGGCTCAACTCACACTATACATAGCTTAAGTGAAATTTTGGAACTGTTAAATCGGATGCTGACCTTGTGGTGCTGTTTCACAATGGAAAGCAGATTCATGTGGAAGATCTGTCTCCTCTCCAGGAGACGAGAGGCTGACAGGATAGGACGAGCTTCATTCTGGTCTGTGGACAATCACACACACACACACAAAATAAACACACAGTCACATTTATAGAAAATGCATTGATTAAAAAAGGTGAACAGATCCAAAACACAGACTGAAAAGCAGTGTGTTCTAACCGGAGTGAATGACGGGTTCCACTGTGAGCTGGTAGCTGCCCCTCTTAATGCTGCTGTTGAACGTTGGGATGTTCTTCTCTTGTCTGAATGTATAGGCCTCAGCAAACACTGTCCTTATCTGACCCACGTGGCTCTCCTCAAACCGCCTGCAGAGGGGGGACAAAGAGAAGATAGAGTATGAGTGGCATGTTCCAGTCCAGTTTATCAACGAGCCGCTGAGGGAAAAACTTGTTGAGATATGAAAGCGAGTACAATCAGACCATCTCGCCATCTGTCCACCTACTTGTGCATCATGTCCTGAACTCCCTGTCTGATCTTGGCGATGGTGGCTGTCTCGCAGCGGTTGTACAGCATGGCGACCACAGTGTCCATACTCCGGAACATTTCAGCCAGAACCTTGTACTGGTAGGGCAGGGAGAGGCCTGGGGGGGCTGCCTGGGCGAGGGTGTGGTACCGCTGGTACGCTGGCTGCTTAGTACTGAGGGACAAGAGCACAAGAAAATGTTAGATTGTCAGTGTTTGAAAGCAACAACGAGTCGTCTGTGTAGATTTTGGCTCGGTGTGTACGTGCTCACCTCTCCTGTGATTGTGCGTCACTCTGCTTGCTCTCCTCCTTCCTCCGCTGAGCTTTAGCTGCAAGCTCTTTGGCTCGTGCTACAGTGGACATGAGGGCCTTGGCATCAGAGGCAGGGGTCACATGGGGTTTGGAGACAGCAGGGGAGGTGCTTGCAGGTACTGGATCCGACGGAGGGGAGGGTGTGGAAACTGAAGCGGAGGAAGCAGCGCTGGTTATTTCCCCCGCATGTTTCTTGATCATCTTAAGACGAGACTTGAGGGCTGAGATGTCCTCTTTACACAGAACCTGAAATACATGAATTCAGGAATTTAATGATTTTCATCCATCTGACCGCAGTGATCCTTCATTACCATGAAGTCAATTTAAGTCAACACAAAGAGTCCTGCTGCCAGAAATACTCACTAAAACATCAAGCCTGGATTCATCCCCTGCTGAAAACAGTCCGAATTATGAACAATCTCTGTCTCTATTTGTGACCAGAAGAGCTGAATGAAGCAGTGTATGATTGTTTGATAGTGACAGTTAGCCCTGCAAATCCCACAACACAGCAGGAACGTATTTACAGCTGGATGAGTTTTAGTTCCTGTGACTTGCTAGTTGGTTTTGGTCTTTTTGTGGATTTTTTAAAGAATATTAAAAAAAACCCACCAAATGTATCATTTCAATTACATAAACTAGGCCAGCAACAACCACATTAGACTACTGTCTCTTTCACACCACACTGCGGTTAGCCAGAGATACAGATGGTTGGAATGATTGGCTTTTGCTTGATAAATTACTTTATCAAAAATAATTTTCCATCAAGTCAGAAATTCAGTCCTGTGTAAGTATGGTTATCCCTCTTCCTGTCACAGCAGTTCAACTCACTGATGTGTTAACTGTTGCTTAAATGTGACGGCACACGCAAAAGCTCCAACTCGTCTACGCTGGAGCTCTACTTTCCCCCACACATCTGCGCGTGCCTTCCCTTTAGAAACCCCAGTCAACTTGTAAACGTGATGTCCCACACATGTGCACACTGAAGGGATTCTTTCACACGAAAAACTTAACCAACAGTTAACAAAGCTCATTAAAACTCATCCTTACACACATAAGATCTACCAGCTCCAATTCTATGAAGTACACACACACACACACACACTTACCTTGCTGGCATGTCCACTGCTTTTCCTGCTGGTGACTTGACTCTGTGGAGAGCTGCTGGTTTGGGTGTTAACATGGTCCTCAGACATGGGGGCTGCGGGCTGCTGGCTCACCTCACTGGGCTGTGGCAGGGCTGCAGCCTGGACACACACACACACACACACACACAGCAATAAACCTTCATGTGCAACAGTGTAACACATGTACAATGTGACAACATAAACATTAGATTCACAGATCCAAGCATCCCAACCCTCTAAAAACCTGGACGTGAAGGAACCAGTGAGTATAACTGTTACTAGTCTTTTCAATCCAGATCCTGTTAACACCTTCAGAGCAACAGTGACAACGTCAGCTGCATACCGGCCTACCTGCGGTGTGTCCTGGGGGAGGATCAGCTTCTTCCTGGCCGTCCTCCTTGTTGCTTTCCCGGCGTCTCTAGCCGCTTCGACCTGCCGTCTCTTCTTGGCGGTGCTGTGGTCGGCGGAGGCCGAGAACACTGCTGCCCCGAGGTCAAACTCGGCGTCGGCAGAGGTCCGCTTCGGTGTCCGGGGACTGCCGGGGCCATCCTTCGCTGTGTGGCTGCCTGCATGCTCCGCTTCCTTCAGCCCCGCCGCCTCGTCGATAACTCGGACGAACTCTTCGTGGACGGCGGATGAAGAGAGGAAAGCGTCTTTGTTTTTAGCGATTCTCGACCTTGTGCTGATCTTAGAGCCACGGACGACGCCGGCGTCGCTTCGCGGCTTGGCTGCTTTCACCTGACCGCCGACGCCTTTCTTTCTCTGGGAGAAGAAATCAGTAACTCGAGCCTGAGACATGCTGCTGGTGCTCGACCGGGACAGAACGAGATAAAACTGCACCGAACCACTCTAAACATATAAGTAGTGACCGTCAACAATAGATACCCGGAAATGCTCAAACTTCACAGGAAGAAGAAAAGAACTTTCGCGCGAAATGAGCGAAGCCCCGCCTCTTCCGGTTACGTGTGAGGGAAGAATGAGGCTGTTTATTCAGTCACACAACGTTTAAATGTGTCCATTGTGTCCTTTAACAGAAAATACTAGGTGTGACTCTTTTGATTAGTTCTGTTTCCCCGAAATAAAAGAGATATTTGACTCATTCTAGTAAAGTGTTATACAGATTTATATATATGCGAGGAGATAAAAGCATGAATCTGTCTGTATGTCAAACAGAACATTATTTATTATGTTATAATTTACATGTTACATGTGTCTGGAATGCTGCCTTTAAAAAGGTTACTTTTACATATTAGAGTTTTATTACTTTTGAGCCAAATAATTCACTAGTTTGATCTCAGTAAACAAACCACAACATCAGATCTCCATTGACACACCACATACCTTTACTTACTGTAAGACTTTACACACGACTAGGTCACAAGTAAACAAATGGGCTGTTGCATTGTCATCACTGCTCTAGAGGGCGCCACTGACACACGGACACACACACACGCACACACACACACACACACACACGCCTCATTAAAGGTGTTCATTTGAGCTCCAGGTGGGCGGAGTGAGATCTATTTCTGCCGTGGTTCATGGAAGAAATGTTGATCTATAAAAACAAGACCACAGTCATTGTGTTTGCTTGGTCTTTATATGTAAACTCAGTAGTGTGTGTGTGTGTATAGGTTAATGTATGTGTGTGTGTGTGTTGCTATGTGAACTGTACATTACTGTCCTGCAGTGTGTTTCCAGCAGGGAGGTGACCACCACCACCACCACCACCAGCAGCAGCAGCAGCGGCGGCGGCGGCGCGGCTCGCTGGAGAATAGTTCCTCTATGAACGCCCTACACACTGACTTGCCTCTGAATCATATTTTCCAGCTGCAGCACTGTTACTTCAGACCGGGCCCCTCCGACGGGAACACATGCAACTAAACTTTTCTTCCTCACTGAAACGAGTCGATCACACAACCCAGAAGGATCAATACGCTCAACCACCCACAAAACTTTAGTTTGAAGTTGAAGACTTTCCACTAAAGTTTCTCTTGGTCTTTTTCTTTTTTTTTTTTTATGGGAGATGTGATCGCATATATCGGATTAATGGCTATGTCACGTTTAATCAATCAGTCCCGATGGAGCCGTTTCAGTTAATCGGTGATAGTTAATTGTCAATCGTTGCTGATCATCGGGAGGAGTGAGTGTTGATCTTTATGTATTGACATGGATCTTCAGGTGATTGTCTGGCTGCTCTACAGCTGTCTGCTGCCCATCGTGCTGTTAACAGGTAGGCCCAACCCATTTCCATTTGTTATTTTTATTATTATTATTTTTTTTAATCAAAGGAAATCGTAACGACACGTGACAACAATAGTCACACATTTCCATCCACGTAGACGCGAGCGCTGGATGTGTCTAATGTAAAGGGTGGTAACTGCATCAGCGTCTGTGTAATTACTGGGAGCAACGTCAGCGGCTACAAATGCCAGTGGATCTCACATGTCGTCACACAGCGAGCAGATCAGGCTGCAGAGCTGTAAAGATCGCTGCTCTGTTTAAATCTCAGTGTGGTGTGGAGGTGTTGCTGCTGTGAAATGTGACAGAAAACACCCAGAAACACGGCGACTGCTTCAGAGCTGTTAGCCGGATGGAAGAATGACTCCGAACTTATTGAACAGCTTACATGTATTCTCTACTAAGCGCCTGATGAGCTGATAAAGCAGATAAGTCACTAAAGTGACTGATATTTCAGTTCAGTTCGTCATAACCCGGTTCCTGGTGCATGTGGAATTACACAGATTCACAAACACGCGTGGGATCTCCTCACTGTTGACACGACCTGAAACGCTTTTAAAGGTGTGCAGTGTTGTTCCGTTTTAATACATCAGTACCTTCTTCTTTTGTTGTGTTCTCACTTACTTTTTTCCAAATGCTTTCTGCTTTAACAAGGTCATCTTAGTTAAGGTAATAACAGTGTAATGTAAAATTATACACCCCTAATCCTGGTTTAAGGTGTTGTCACGCTGACTTTTGCTTTAGGCTCCAGACCATGTGTTTCAGGCCTGATGTGCTTGAGGTGCCTTGAAACAAAACACATAATGATAATGTATAATAGTAATGACACAAACCTGAGCTACACCAACAAGCGAGGACTTACTTTTAATTCCACCACAGCTCAACAGGGAAACTTTTTTAAGGAAACACAAAGAAACAGGGACATCGATATTAAAAAGACTGTAAATGTGACTAACTCAGACTGATGAAGAATCTGAATATATATATATATATATATAGACTTGTATAGTGACACGTCTCCTGAGCTGAGCCTTGCAGATTATTTCATCAATCCATCCACCAATCACTTTCTGATTACGAAAGAGCTGTTTGGCATTGAGATTGTTTCTACCCCCACAGCAACCCATGAAATATTTAATCTTTCCTATGCGACCATATGGCAGATGAGAGAGTGAGAGATAAACACAGAGACAGAGAGAGATAGAGAGAGATAGAGAGAGTGATAGAAAGAGAGAGAGAGAGACGGTATGTCTGACAGGATGTCACTAGTCAGAACATGCGTGTTTACACAAGTTTACACAACTTTCTACTGAATCTAAGGAAGTGAACGATGCCAATAACTTTGCTAAGCTATTGCCACCCACACACGCACGCACACACACACACACACACACACACACACACACTAGCTGGTAAAACCATGTGCACCGTGACTTGGTCATTGTCAGTATTTTGTGTAGATTAGTCCGAAGACTTTAAAGATTATTACATTATTGTTTGTGATGCTTTGCTTTTTATTTGATAAACCCGAATATTAACTTGAATGATATGAATGAAAAGATGAAAATGAAAAGAGAACATTTTGATTGCAGTCAACCACTGAACACATCCATCCATCCATCCATCCATCCATCCATCCATCCATCCACCTATCCATCCATCCATCCATCCATCCATCCATCCATCCATCCATCCATCCATCCACCTATCCATCCATCCATCCATCCATCCACCTATCCATCCATCCATCCATCCATCCATCCACCCACCCATCCATCCATCCATCCATCCATCCATCCATCCACCTATCCATCCATCCATCCATCCATCCACCTATCCATCCATCCATCCACCCACCCATCTATCCATCCATCCATCCATCCACCTATCCATCCATCCATCCACCCACCCATCCATCCATCCATCCATCCATCCATCCATCCATCCGTCCATCCATCCATCCGTCCATCCATCCATCCATCCATCCATCCATCCATCCATCCACCCATCCATACATACATCCATACATACATACATATATGTTGAGTATTGTGAGAGCTGCAGCTCATCACAGAAAGCGTTGCATTTGATACATCTGTATGTATCATTGGTGGTTGTTTTGCGTGTAAGCAGATAACGGAATCAACAGGAAGTGTCATCTATCAGACTTTTAAAGCTATGATGAGGCACCAGTTGTTGGGCTTCTTTAAAGTGGTCATCTCAACTCATCCAAATATTTGGTACATGGGAGATGGCACAGTGAACAGTGGACTGTGTGACATTCTGTGTTCATCGCTGTGCCATTCATACCCTTCACTTTTAATTTGCATTAATGAAGATATGGGGCCACACAGCTTCACACTCCTAACTGGGCCAGAAGTCTCACAGATGCATTTTTGGTCCTACATTTAGGACTAGGAGTAAAAACATTTTAACACTCCTATCTCTGCCAACATTTAGGAGAGTGTCAGAGGAGTTCTAACCTGTTGCGTTTCTTGGAGACGGTGTGTTTATGCACTGCGGGAGTGGAGAGATGTTTTGATGACATCAAGCTTATTGAAAGAGAAAGATTCCACAGAGCGGTGCCCACAGCACACAGAGGGTATATTACACATGCCTGTGAAGCAATATTATAGGAAGTGTAACATGATGGGGTTTAATGAGGCTGACTTCACACAGCTGACTTTTATTTTGTTAAGCCATGTGAGTGGCTTTGTTTACATACATACATACATACATACATACAATTTTTGTAAATATCATTTCATAATCTAATATTGGCATGGTATAATTTGTGACCTATTGCAATAGACAAAGCTGATTTCATGACCACAAATAAACTATAATTGTGGACTCTATAATAGGGTTAGGGAAACCCCCGTGTCTCACTGTGATTTGCACCATGTGTTCCTTATATAGTGAGTATATAATAGATCTGTGTGTAATTTTACAGAGAACTATGATTGACACCCGAGGTGTGTTCACTTTCAACAGGTGACAAATCATAGAAAAAAAAAAAAGGTGCAGAAATGGCCTTCACAGTCAACCTATAGCTGATCATCAAGTCGGGGAATATCTTGTTGTTCATCCCTCCAGTCGAATCTATGAGAGGCTCAGAGTGGAGCATCTCCCAACAGACTATTTCTGTTGGGTTTTTTTGGTCACTTATATATTTGTGTGGTGGTGTTGATGGTATATCCAGAAGTGCTAAGTCGAGGGCTTTTAGATTGCAGATGTCTGGCTTCTCATCCTAAAGGCTTCTTCAGTTCAGACTGACAGGTGGGGAGTTATTTACACCTAGCAACTCAATATAAGATGAGACAGTTTCCACTTTCATTTTGTATAAACAGACCAATCCACGGGCTTTTTGTTCTAATTTTATTTTTTCATTTAACATTTGAAATTTTCACCAGCCTTGTCCTTTAAGTAGGTTCTTTAGAGCATTCTTTAGTGTAGTGTTTTTTTTTGGTTTAGTTTTTTCGAAAGTTGAAGTTCATGGTTGAAGATTATAGCTGATGACAGCATAGAACAAAAAAAAAGATGTCTAGGATTTGATTAAAACTGGAATTGTTGTTGGCTTAAGAACGGTGTTAGTATTAGAACTTCTCCACTCATGGCAATGACAATGAAGTGTAATTACAGCCTAATGTGAACTTATACACAGAAGAAAGAGTCCAATCAGAGTCACGCAATGAGGTTTACAGATTTTAGAGAGCGCTGGTACTGGCATATACAGATCAGGCAGTATTTGGACAGTTACATATTTTATGTTCTTCAGGCTCTGAGCTTCAACATATTTACATTCAAATATAATAATGGACACTGCATTAAAGTGCCAAGTCTCAGCTTTAATCCGAATAAGCACAGAGCCTGAAGAACAGAAAAATGTAACTGTCCAAATATTTATCTGGACTGCACTGAGTCTCTGGATCACAAGATAGAAAATGGAATCTGTGCACCTTCATATATAAAAAAACCCCACCCTGTTTGAGAGAATGTTGTAGCATGTGTATGTGTGTGTATGTGTGTGTCTTTGTATTGTGTATTGTGCATGAGCCTCGCTGAGCCAGTGAGTCATTCCACACCAGAGCAGTTAAACAAGACTTCATGTCTCATTGAGAAATACCCAGTGTGTGTGTGAGCTGTGGAGTGTTTGTGCCTTCATCTCCACACCATCAGCAGAATGAGCTCCTAGTACCTGATATTTAAAAAATGCACACACGTTTCTTGACTGTGCAGAACCAAGTCAGATTTTCCTTAGTGCTCGCTAGTTGTATCAGTAAGAACATGCTGTTATATGTTTGCACTAACTTGCTGTGAAAGTGGCACATTTGGGGAGTTCAGAGCTAGGGCAGCTGACTGGCCTGTCTGTACTGGAGCATTATGTCATGGAATATCTGACCACAGTAGTGAGATTCTGGAAAACGTACACGTCCTTAACTTTGTAAAGCAGGAGCAAAAGTTGTTGAAGTGCACACTGCTGCAGCATAAGACAACATACATACATAAGAGATAAAGCTTATCTCTGGTTCATCTGTGATCAACATAAACATTCATGGCTGAAGAATGTCATCTATTATCCTGCAGTCCAAGTGCTGTATACGGTGAGTGGAAAATGTGTGTAGGTGAAAATTAGAAGGAGTGTCTCTGACATGTGCAATACACATACACCACCACCAGAGTAGTAAATATGTAATGTAAATATGAATGGATATATTTTATCTTAATATACTACTTTTGGGCATCAGGTGTGGTGATGTGTGGCCCGAGTCAGCAGTAATGACACTGAAAATATCATATATATATATATATATATATATATATATATATATATATATATATATATATATATATCAGATATCATGAACCTCATTACAGTTAAACAGAACTTTGTCGAGTTCAGCAGCAAAACGAATCATAATACAGTTGGCATAAACAATTCCAGCTCAAGGTCCACTTCTTCTATTACACGATCCAGTTGCCATGGAGCTGTAGATGTTCATCATCAGGACCAGGACCACGTGTGATATGGTCAAAAGCTCAGGAACAAGCGAGTGTCTGCACCGTGAGCTGAGCTCGTTTTGTTAACTGCTCAAAATCATATACTACACCTGCTCACAAGAATCACTCCGTCAACCTAAAATATAAAGAATAAGAATTTAGCCAATTCCATTTCTCTATGCATAAAAATGAAGAATTAATCTCTCGTGTATGTATGTCTGCTCCATTTCTGTCTCATTATATCAGCATTCAGCAAGGCTGCATGAAACATGTTAGCAGTATGTAACACAAGTAAAACTATCAACAAATATGGAAAACATTAGTTCATATATAATATAATTTAATGAGTTTACCACCATGAAACCTTCTGTTCATTTGCATGAAACTGGTAGAACCATTTTAAAGATGGCTCCCTAAGACTGATTCATAGAGTTCTAGATATGGCCATAAATGGAAAATAGTGTCAGAGGGACCAGAGAACAGCCACACTGTCAGCAGCATGATGCTTCATCAATTAACAACAACAACAACAACAACAATAACACACCATTATTCCTGCACATTCTACAAAAACACACTTGTTGGTTTTTAATGGTTTGTGATGTGAAAATGAGAATTTTATGATGAGAAATAAAAAGCATGCACCTTAGTATTAATTCAGATCTAAAATACGGCGAGGAGCATCCGTCCTGACAGCGCTGTCAGCTGATGAGTCAGCTAAAACACTGCAGCTGAGAGTGAAACACATCTACCAATGTAATGAACAAGGTCATGCATTTAAGATTAAAGACAAGACTAGACAATAGCTAATTAAATATAATAATAACTCGCCACCAACTGGGCAGGGAGGGGTGTGAGTTACTGTCAAAATGACGGATGGTCTTTTGGATGGATTTTTCCGCCGTCAGTGATGGAAAATATTTGGTTAACATGACCTCTGGTCCAATGTCTTTACAATTAGGTCTGTGGTTTTTGGTGTCGTCCAACCCGTTTGAGCTTCTGGTGACCTTTCTGTTAGTGCCTCCATCAACAATCTAACAGCCAGGTTTCCATCAACATTCATGTATTCATGTATCGACATTTATGCACATTTTCCTTTCAACATCTGGGTTATTCTGTTGTCCCCGTAGCTGCTGTCTTTCTTGATCGCCGCCAGTGAGCTGAGGCTGCTCTGATCATGTGTGGCGTGTTTGTTTTTACTGTCATGGAAGCCGTGGAAATGTACACAGGGGCCACGGTGGGAACTCTGCAGCTAGCTCAGTGTTAATATGAGAGAGAGAGAGAGAGAGAACGAGTGTAAATTATTAGTCTGTTTTGCCATTTTCTTTCCACAAAAACAGGAAAACTGTTCAGCCTGGACTCAGCCACACACAGACACACACAGACACACACACAAAAATGTTCCATTAGCGATGGAAAAAGTTGAGTTGGATAGGACCCTCATCACTTGAAGCTTCACTGTTCTCAGTTTAGATGAGTTTCACAGCAGACCTGTTGGTTTTTCCTCTGCGTGTGTCAGACAGAAGTGAATCTAAGTGAATGTTAAGTTGCTGCCAGCAGCTTGAGCGGTTGGATACGATAGAACCTCTTTTTTCCAGAACAGATAGATTTCAACGTGCTGTGGTGTCTACCCAGCCAGATCACAGCACAACATGGGATCATCTCTTTAAGCCTAATCTCTGTAGGATACAAGGAGCCAACTTTACGAGCTGCAATAAAGTGGAGGCCACATACGAGTTAACTAAAGACTAAAAACAGGTTCGCTGTTTGTTACTGAAAGATACATTAAACTAAACACAACAAAGCAGAGAGATCTATAGATAGATAGAGAGAGAGAGAGAGAGAGAGAGAGAGACAGACAGACAGACAGACAGACAGACAGACAGACAGAGAGAGAGAGAGAGAGAGAGAGAGAGAGAGAGAGAGAGAAAGAGACAGACACACAAAGAGAGAGAGAAAGAGACAGACACAGAGAGAGAGAGAGAGAGAGAGAGAGAGAGAGAGAGAGAGAGAATGAGACAGACACACACAGAGAGAGAGAGCGAGAGAGAGAGAGAGAGAGAGAGAGAAAGAGACAGACACACAGAGAGGGAGAGAGAGAGAGAGAGAGAGAGAGAGAGGTGGATGACTGTAGTGTGGTGTCCACAATAGACCACAATAGAATCCTGTTAAGAATGAACCTGACTTACTGTGTAGCTTTGGAAATTGGAAAATAAAAGGGAAGGCAGTGTCTCTGGACACCAAGACAGTCGTTTAACATGCTGATGGATAAAGTGGAGCAGCTGCATCTGAAGCTGGAGCACCTGCAGCCTGTGGCCAAAGACTGTGGGAGTGTGGGGTCTGTGGAGCGTTCTGCACCATATGGTGACAGAACACATGAACGTGAGAGTGGAAGGAGAAATCAAGCAAGCAGAAGCACCTGTTTTTGTTGTGGGGAAGCAGAGCACATTATGGAAGAGTGTTCCAGGTCATGTAGTCCAACTCACCATAGGGACATCCCCATGAGTCACAAGCTTTTGGGAGACCTATGAGCAAGGATTAACTTCCCATCCTTCAGCTAGGACGCACAGCCAAAAGAGGTTTCACTTGCAAATTAAAATGACAGTGAATGGCCTCCCTGTTTAAGCAGTCTTTGATACTGGCACAGAAGCCACAGTGATATCTGAAATGGTTTATAACATGTTTCCAATAAAAGCACAGACACCTCCCAGCACATGCAATGAAGCACAATATTTGTCTTCAACTTGTTTGCTGACATGGCATATCTATAGTAGTGTTTTAGATAAGGGTAAGATAAACACATGTGAATATGAAATATTGTTGTTAGCCTACTTAGATAGCATCATGACATTCTTCTAGCACAGCGCAGGCTGCATGCACTCTGCAGAGCCCTGTTTACAGTGACATCAACACTGACCTGAGCGAGGGTTAGGCAGGAGGCTGGCTTTTAGGGGATTCAGGACACCTTCTTAGACCTTATCTGACAACACCAATCAGTAATGAGCACACAGAGGCAGAGGGGACATATAATGTGGCACATAAGAAGTGCCACAGCAGACAGGAGAGGATGTGTGATCTAGACAGGAAGGTGAGGCAGATACTGCTGACACATCGCAGCGTGTGTTGGGGACTTCTAAGGAGGTGCGCATACTGCCTGTAAAGGAGAGGGTGCAGTGCACTATACATTTCAATAGTGATTAAAGTAATAATTCAGTATAAGGCTCAGAAAAAGTAGTATACACTTCATGACATGATAAAACATGGCTTGATGATAATGATAATACTAATACTAACAATACTTCTAACCTCAGCACCATTGCTAATACTAATCCTTGTTATTGTAGATGGAGATATGATAATGAGAGTGGTGGGTATCTGCACTTTGCCCCAGAAAAGATGGTGATGTTCATAACATGTAAAACAATCCAGGAAGAATAAATAACATGTCTGCAACAAAATATCTTCTTATTTTCTATTATCCATTTGATTTCACGATTTCACTACAAAATATATACATGTTTTGTCTCTGGGGGGCATTTACAAGTGATAGATGAGGTCATTCAATATAAAGGACTTCTTTCTATGGAAGCACAGTGTGTGTGTGTGTGTGTGTGTGTGTGTGTGTGTGTTACATGGATCTGTTATCTTGTGCAGATGCTGGCCAGCTGTACCAGAGTGTTTCAGCTGTGTTTTCTTATCGTTATGTTTATAATATGTGTTAATTATATCATATCTTCCTATTGACGCATAACTAAGAGACCTGATGTCTGTATTCATAAATCCACCTACATAACACAGAACAACATCAGTGATAATGATGAAATGATGAAAATGCTTGTGAACTGTAAGTATGGTAACTTACCTACTGGTCTTCATGAAGTTAGTTCAGATCAAATGGCAGGTAAAATACTGTATACTTCATATATGCAGGTATGATTCATAAAACCCAAACCATTATTTTCATAATTTGTTGCAACTTTCTGATATTTTGCATTGATCATTTCATCAACATTATTTAACTGTAAATGACATGATGGTATCATACTGTATCTCATCAATTGATGGCAGGTCCAGTGAGTTAAGGAAACGTATTATTATATTACTGTTATTATTATATCATCAGCTGATGGTGGTTTAGAATATAGTTTGTTATAGTGCGCTTAAATGTTAAGTTAAATGTTCTTTCAATCTCATCTGGCTCATGTAATAATTGGTTGGTTCGAGGGTCATTTATTTTAGGAACTGCATAAGAGAAACACTGAGTGACTGAAAATTATACAAGCAGAGGACAGAGAGCACAGAGTGCTGTAGAGAGATAGGTGCTGTGGTTACTGGACAGCATTATCATATCTCCCCATAAACGTCATTTTGGGTGTGTCTGATGATTAACTGAGCAGCGGGGTGGAGTTCTCCAACACTCCGCTTCTTTTGTAGGTGGTGACTGATATCGTCCCATCTGCAGGATTAACGGTGATCCAGCCATTTCTGGTAACATAGCATCAGTTGTATAAATAAATAGATGCCAAAAGTGATTGATAAATCTGTGGACCAGCGTGATGATTAAGGAGACAGCGGAGACTGACAGAAAGAAGGAAATAATTTTTCTGTTAAATCATGGCATTTCTTGATTCTTGTGAAATACTGACTATCTTTAATCTCTTCTTCTAAAATCTTTCAACTGAAACACACTGAAAACATGACTAGTGTTGAAACTGCCTGTCAGCATCAGCCCGGCTCTCTGTGCACTGTGGACCTTTATTATTATTATTATGATACTTTGCTTCACAAGCAATACAAAATATAATAAATAAAATTAAACAAAGATACATGCTTTAACTTGGTATTTAACCACGTCAGATGACCAACTGCAGAAAAGAGGAAATGTTCTGTCTTTCAAGGCCAGCACTGTTCTCTGTTTGCTGTTGAGTTACAGCTGCAGAGAAACTAATGAATAGCTGCAGTCCTTTCAAGGGTTATCAGCGCTTTCCCTGAAATATGAACAACAAACAGTATAAACACTTTTAAAGTCACGTCACCCTAATTTCAAAAACATATTTTCTCTCATCTCTCTAGCAGCACCTCTCCATGCAGATAGTTTTAGTTTTATTGGTTGAGGTTTAGGTCAACATATCTGTCTCTCAAGTGTCCGTCTCCACACCAGTACAGATTTTTTTTATTTTTTTTGTGCTCGTAGCATTGAGAAAAAAAAAATCCTAAAAGCTTAATGCTAAAAGCTAAAAAGCTTAATGGAAAAAAACGGATGGTAACTGTGTCGACACCATCAACTCATTTCAGAAACCTAATGAGAGACTTGAACTGAAACTGAACAGTTTTGAATTTGGTAGGTAAATGTGAGCAGTCTGTTAAGGATCTGTAATCTAGTAGTCTGTGCATGTTCTGAGCCTGGAAGATGAACATTTTCTCTTGAATTGCCCTGATGTTGATTTACTGACATGTACTCAGTCTAAAGACACTGTAGATCACACAGATCATGTGTTTCGTTACAAGTTACAAATGGTTTCCTGAGGTTTGAATTGGTGGAGCCATACACCATCTGAGAGGAAGCTCTGTCTGAGGAAAGCACTCATAAAGAGTTTGAAAGAGAATCAGGCATGAATATATCTGTCAGGAAGTTGGGCTATTGAGGTCAAGGTTTGGTTTGATTTGACCTGGCTTCATAATAGGGGTAGAGCTATGGGAAAAAGTGCAGTGATTGGTTGAATTTTAATCTGACATCATGTGACTGTAACATAAAACACGAAGAGAGAGACGAAGCCAAGCCAGGAACAGGAACAATACACATGTGAACTGTGGTATCCTGGAGCTTTTTTTTATAGTACAGTTAGGTGGTCTCTCAACAGTATCGTCTCTATGTTGCAAAGTTTCTGTTCCAGAGTGTCGCCTTCACTCACAACATTGTGTAGCATTGCAGGAAATGTAATAATAGTTAACTGTATTTTAAGGACTTCCATATCCCTCATCACTTTATAAAACACACAATACAACAGAGACACTACATGTCTAATTACAACAAGATAACAATAACATGTATGTCAATAATTCAAAACACACAGAAGCATTGTGGTATTATTCTCTCTCTCTCTGTGGTCTGACATGTTGGTTAGCCTTTAGTAACAGAAACCACTGACATAGAAATAGCATCTTTTGCATGTGTAGTTTCGTGGTGGCGGATGTACAGTATTGAAGACCAATAAGGATCAAATATATTAAACAGATGCACTGAAGAAGTGAAGAACTGAAGTCTTTTGCTCATTTTGCAAGTAAGCTAATTGAGACATGAGAGGAAAAGAAGAGGAAAAGAAGAGGAAGTTCAGTGGTTACAGCAGGACAGGCAACATGCCAAAAGACATAAATACAGAAAGAAACAATGAAAAAATATCAGCCCTCGATCTTCAAAATCCTTTTTATTATTTATTAATAATATTGTGTTTTGCATATATGATTTCCTCACATTAATAACACATAATCAAAAGGAGAAGGTGCTTTTCTGTCTCCCCTGTTGTCAGTGAATCTCATGCGCAGAGCTACTAACTGAAAGTGTGTGTGTGTATCCAAAGCCTGATATTTCTTATTCCTCTGTTGTTGTCCAGAAACTATTAAAAACACATCGGTGAGCCACGTTGTTGAACTGGGTGACCCGTTCCTTCACCACAAAGGCCGTGGTTACTTTTGTTTGTTCAAATAGTAACAATTTTTCATTTGCAAATTATTATGTTATTTGCATAACAATGAACATTTATGGGGTGTTAGTATTGGTCCAGGCATAGAACCAGGCTGTGCTGTTTCACTCCTAATGGTAAAAAACAGATATGTGACTTAGTACAACCCAACTGCACATGTAGATGTAGAGAGAAATTCAGGCCTAAATTAAATTAGATTAGATGCTAATTACAGAGCAGACAATGTGCAGTAAAACTATCACCTTTATGCACAAACTTTGATCTCAACAGGCAGAGACTAATCCAGACTTAACCCTAGGTGGGTTAGTAATTATCACTGCATGTATTTAACAAGAGGAAATAACTTGATTTGTTTTGGAATAATATTGAAAGACCATCTTAATTCCCTTAAAGCTAGCAACACCTCATAAAATCCCTCTTGTACTGTGCATGTAGGTGTGTTTTATTATAAAGGCACGCAGACCCACAGAATCTAAACCTCAAGTGCAGCTTAGAGCCGTTGATTCATTTGATTGAATTACTTGGTCAATCAACAGGAAATGAATGAACACCACTTGTGATAATTGATTGGTTGTTTATGATAATTGACCGCATTCTACTCGGTCTTTTGTAGTACTTTGTTGGATTTGAACTATTGCTTTACAGAAGTAATGTGATATGTCGCTCTCATTGCAGTCCATGCTGTATCATTCAACGTTTTTACAGATGTGGAACATTTGTTTTCAGACATACTAATGTTTTATGGTGTAATCATGAATGCTTAAATACAAAATAATTCTTTACAGGCATACCATGTAGGATTTGTCAGTTACTGAGAGAGAGAGAGAGAGAGAGAGAGAGAGAGAGGGAGAGAGAGAGAGAGAGAGAGAGAGACAGAGAGAGAGAGTCAGCGCTGCTGTGGAGAATGAAGCCGTGAATCACAGTAATAAAATGTTATTTTATGATTGTTTCACAATCATAAAACACATAAACACGCCCACACACCTCCACACAACCCTGTAGGTGTATGTGTGTAGCCCTCGGTCAAGCAGACACACACAGACCTGCAGCTCTTCATGACACAGACACAGTAATGTAACCCGGTTACTAACCTCACACCTCCTAACCCTGTTATTAGCTGGGGGCTACACACCCACTGCCCCAAACGTTACAGCCCAGAAGTGTCCTGAGCACAGCAAAATAATAAGTGATGACTGAGAGGGATTACTTTTGTGATTTTTATTTATATAACCCTGCATAGTAGACCTTTAAAATATCACAATAGTACATGTCTCTCGCTCAGGATTAAGGTCCTCCATGCCAGCATCTATAAATAGAAAACGTACGTTGTTTGACTCTGTCACTGTTTCTGTCTTCGCAGCTTGTCTTTTTCGCTACAACGTCCTGTCCCTGGTTTACTTCCTCTACTTCCTTCTGCTGCCATGGTTCCTGTGTCCCAACAAACACACTATCAGAGGTAAGAGCATGTGTGTTCATATGCGAGATCTCTTATGTATATAAAGTGATTCAAATCATTGTCACTTCATGAGGCAGTGTGGACTTGACTGTGCTCTGTCCTAGAATAAACCTCCACCAGTGATCATTCTTGCTCATAATTTGCTTGTGTATGTTATGTTTTGATATTACTGGATTATGTGAGTTTAATGTTAGGATTAGACCAAGCGGCCACTAGCTGCTGACTCCAATTGACTCATGCAATAAGTGTCAGCTTCTCTCTAGAAAAGACTAAGTCAGTCTTTCTTTCTTTCTTTATTGTTTCAATGAGTCATTATGCTCTCTTGTCCCTTAGTGCTCTGTTACTATTTCATATACAAACAATCATGCTCACGTTCACACCTGTCTGTTGAGTGGTTACTAGTTCAGTATGTTTTGGTCCAGATTAAAAGCTATTTGTTAAACTGTAGACATGTACTAAATAGACACTTGGATACTGTTTTAAAGTTTGCTACATACATTGACAGATAAATAGCTCATGCAGCTTCTGAGATGTACAGTATGTAAATACCTAATATCTCAGTACCTAATGAGTGCTCATAGTCACACACTAAAACTATGACAGTAATGATAGTGGAGAGTAGGAAAGAACAGTCAAACATCTGGGCCTGTTCAAGACTTTGTCACACAGATCTGACCAATATGTACGTGTATTGAGGTCCTGCAGTGTAAAGCAGAAACAATAAAACAATACACCAATAATAAGAATAATAATAAAGTGAGTTTTCAACTCCTGACTCACCTGAGCTCTTGACAGGCAGCTAATGTTAAAAAAAAAAAGGAACTGAATGTACATCTACACTGTCCCTGCTCAGACGTTTACATACCAATAATAGTTCTGCATGAAACACTAGTGAGCTCTATTGTTATCCATAACACACTTTGCAGCGCAAACCCCAAAAGACACATGTGTATCTATAACTCCACCCTCAGCCTACTGCGTCATCTGTATACATGTATACATCATACGACTTGATGAGACATCCCTGTACTGTAAGATATTAGCATGCAAGAAATAAAAACTATATCATAAATGTAATGAGGGGACATTGTTGTGTCGTGTGGGGAGGTATACATTTTTTTTAATTTTATATAAATGGGTTTATGCCACACAATAGATACAGTCAGTATTTACGGGAGCATCCACTACCAGCCCTCCATTAGTAACACGTTAACTAGATGATCGAAACATCTAACGTTGAAGATCAAAGTCAGCTGTCTACAGATACTGAACGTCATCAACAAGTATCTTATTAATCAGTAGCTGATGACATCTTATTTTCTGCTCACCTGCATGGCAGCTGTTAGAGGCTGTGATGTCAACTGTAAGACCTACAGACATGTCAAAACACATTAGACTGTATGCGCCCATAAATCAGCCAGAAAGGGGTGGTTTGAAGAGAAGGGAGAGCTTCTTATAGTGTAGTGGAAATAAAGTTTTTCACCTAATACCTCAAACACACATATTTAAGTTTACTTTTTTAGACCAAATTGTTATTGTTTTTTCCCCCCAGAGTAGTAGAAAGCAGCATTTATATAAAAAAAACCCATTTTAGTCCATATTTACATACATAGCACAAGTCAAGCATAGCTGCTAGTGTATGTGGGAGCTGAGTGGCAGAATGTGGCCATGAATGTGGAGCATTTTGTTCATCCTGGCTCCGTCTCACAGTGTTTATAGTGAATTTTGTCTCATTTATTTACACAAATTGGACTGTTGGAATGACAGTGTTCCCAGGCTGACGTTGGTGTGTGTAGCAGAATGTGTATGTGCATGTCTGTGTGAGATCGCTCCACTGACTAAGACAATATTTGAAACCCCAGAGACTCTAGTTGTTCCTCATAGTTTCCATTAGACTATCAAACGATACAGGTTAACTTTTCACTTCAGTTAAAACATTTACTCTTAATGCTGAAATATCACACTGCTTTCCTTTAGCTTGTCTAATCTGCATATGTTGTGTAATATTAAAATCTTTCAGTATGTACATGCAGATGATGACAGTAACTGTATAAGATGTTTCCCGTGATATTTTCCACAGCGTTGAAATTAAAGTTGTCCCATTACCAGCTGACATTGTGCAACTTTGTCCAAGTAGCCAGTAGGACAAAGAGAAGTCATATACTCACATGTGTCTTCATCTCCTCCTCTCTGTCTCTCTTTCTGGCAGTCTCTCCTGATGAGTAATATCCAGCTTTTATTTTGGACAGAGGCCACTGGCCTGCCAAGACCCTGACACACACACACACACACACACACACACACACATGCAAACACACACACGCTCATATGCACCTACGTGTACAGAAAACAATACAAAAGGCCTTTGTAAGCCAAGCAGGGGAAACTTGAAGTGACTAATAGGAAGCCCCGCTGTTAGAAGAATTAAGAGACAGTTTTAGTCACAGCTGTACATAACTCAACATGTTCAGCTTCTTCACAGAACCATTCCCAGCAGTTTATTTTTGCATGGCACTCTGACACTGTTCACAGCCACTATGACAAAGCTCCAGACTTCACTATCACTTCAGATCAATCCTGTGTATTCATGCACTGGTTAAACATATATAAAAAAAACACTATAAGCAAGAGAACACACTCTTGTTGTTGGCAACCCAAATGTTATTTTCTATAAATCACTTTTAAATATTTTTATTTTTTTATAAATGGCTTTTAAATGACCTATAAAAAGATAATAAATAACAACACATTAAATTAGCATATCAAAGGGCGGCTAAGCAGAAAGTGGTACCCATATTTTTGCTCAAGGGCTTGTCTGCTGACTGACTCCTCACTCCTTGTTGACGTCTTCTTTCCTATCTGTTGCTTTGCTTAAGCATGCAACAATGAGATCAATAACAACTCCCAGCTCAGACACACCCACAGGTTGGAACTAGCCTGAAAGATGTCAATGCAGCAGTGTCACTTTGTCTCTGCACCATCTCTGCTGTCTGACAGCTGTTTGAAGTCATAAAGACACTGCTGTGATTAAATCAACTCTCCCTGAGCTGTATAATATTTCCATACTGGCATCTAAAATGTTTCTCTGTCTGCCATTAACTGGACTCACTCTGCCACTGAACAAGAGAGCGTGAGGCATGGAAGAGTGTTTGAAATAAGAGGGCATCTTTCCAGGTTGGATTAAATAAAAGATTAAAGCAGTGTGTGTTGCATGTGTTAACAAACTCGAGGTTAGCTGGAAGTGTTTTATGGCTCAGCCATTTATAATACAAGAAGTTGGTGCAGGAGTGTCAGTGGAGTGTATACTAGCATGCTATCCATGAATGTTTTAGAAATGGATAGAATGTGAAGACTCTGTTGCTGTTTGCTTTGAAACATTTCTTTGGAGCGGAGTACATCAGGCAGCAGAATCCAAATGTCGCATCAGATCAAATTGATGAATAAATGTATTAGAAGGTTGGAGGGTTTTTTGTTTAATGGGGGAACTGATCTAGAGGTGAGCCTTCCTCAGAGTCCATGGTCAGAAACAAAGCCGCGAGAATGAACAGTCAGTCACAACGTGGGTCAGTCTGAAACGGTCCTAGAACTACATTTCAATGTGACCATTATGTTCGTTGATAGAGGAGGTTCCATGTGTAAAAGGAGGCGTTTTACAGGACCTTTGCTGGGGTACTCTCACACTCTTCCCATCTTTCTGTATTTTGTGAATGTAGAACACCTCCTCATCACTGCCAACACAGAATCATCATTGGGTTCATGTTGGAATGAGAACAGCATTTAAATATTGGTGTAGTGAAAGTATAAGTGTAGTTACTATATACCTATACTGGTCCAATCACTGCATAGAAAGCTGTTTCTTCCAGGTCAAAACTGTCTTTCTGTCTCTCTTTTTGAGTTTACATGTGCTTCCTGTGTCTGTGTGCGTCTCCTTCAGGTGCTCTGGTTTCTACTCTTTGCATGTGTACCTGGTCTGCTACTCAAGTCCTTTTTAGTCATTGTCCTCAAATGCTTAATTGTCTTGTTGATTTGGAAAAGTCTAAATGTTTCCTCCCACAAAAGACATGAAAGACCTTTTTGGATATGGTATAAAATACCTGGTTTATGATCTTTTATCCCTCTTTTTTAACAGCAACGTGCAATGTAGAACAGTAGAAGCTAGTCATTTAACTGGTGGTGACATGACATCATGTCATCAACAGCAGATTACATCAGCAGTATCTGCTCTACAGTCAACTCATACCTTGTACCTTTTCTTGCCTAAGGCAATTAAAGTCAATTCAGTTTTGTTTGTATAACCAATAACTTGTTGGGTTTTACAATTTGTGCAGCAATAAAACATCCTCTATATGATTATGACAGCCTCATATACTGTAAATAAGGAACGGCACACAAAAAACAACGTTTAACAGGGAAATAAGGAAACCATACACACAAGAGACAGAGTCATCATTCACACAGAGGAGAGACAAGAGGTGTGACGGACTCTAAGACAGTCCCAGGACCAGCATTGCCTAACATGAGACTCAGCTTTTTAACATGGTGTCTGTACTCTGCCAAAGATTGTTTATTAGAGACAAAAACATCACTTTGTAACAACAATAGTGGGCTGCGTCTTCACATTTCATTAAGATGCAGTCTTCTTTGGTCAAGCTATCAGTCTCTCAATCAAAATCTCCCAACTTGATCAAGTGAAAGACCATCTCACGCCAGTATTTTGCCTTGATCAACACATATTAGTAGACATATTCTTCTGTTTTGATGTGCTAGGTTACACACATCTACACCTATCTATGTGCTGGATGCAAAAGAGCTAAAACTGATGAACTGAATCCTCTCATTTCACTTTGACTCTGGCTTGACTCATTTGACCATATTGAAAGTTGTGTTTTGCCGGGAAATGCAGTTTAATGATCTCCACCCTCTCTTGTTTCTTTGTCTTCCAGGTCACACAGGTCGTTTCATCAGAGCCATATTCTGTACCAGTCTACTGTTTGTACTGGCTCATATCTGCTTCCAGACAATACTACACACCTACCCTCCTCTCAACATTGCTATTGGTGATAACTGTTCACAATGGGACAGCATAAGCAGACATATAGGACTGTCCAGGTATGTAAGAGGTACCACATGACTACAGTAGTTTTTGTAAGTGATACTGGACACACTAAGTAATTTAATGAACTTATAGAACATGAGAGAAAATATGAAAAGATTTTCAGCTGCTTCCACTCATATACTATACGTGTGTGTGTGTCCTGTAGGCTTCCCTTGGATGATCCTTGGAGTGTGTCACGTCTCCTGTGTCCTGACCTGGGGGTGTGTATGGTTGCCTTGGTAACCACAGTCCTCTGCAGCAGATTGGTCAAAAACAGAGAAATGGTGGCCGTTGCCAACATTACATCAGTGAGTCATCCCACACAACAGTTCATCAAATTGATAAATATAAATGTAAATCTTTTCTGCAGGTGTGGATTGAATTAGCCTTGGTGAAGTGTTGCAAACTAACTCTGGCCTAAATAAATAAATAAATAAATGTAATCAGTTAGTTTTCATTCCTGTAAACTTGGTGTTGTTACATCATTAGCCTGAATGATATTTATTGATTTTTGTTGTTGTTTATCCTTCTTTTAATACTTAATAATCTAATAATGTCACATATAATAATATATCAGTCAGAGAGACTGTATACAATAACAAACTCATGTTGTCCACTTCACATACACACACACACACACACACACACACACACTCTAAAATCAATGATTTATTTTAATGGGACTTGCCTTTTGATGGTGAGTCTAAAACTAGTGCAGGCAATGTTACAGTAAGTACTTTGCTGTTTGGTATTTTGGTGCACAGCGCAGGGTTAGGATTAGAGTCTGAGCGACAGGAGAGGAATGAACAGGTGGAAATTACATTCACATGATGCAGAGCAAAGAGGACATTTCTGGAATGTCACTCCTCTTACTGCACCGTCATATGCTGATCCTGTCAACAAGCAGACACCAAATACTTGAGAAAAATAATGCTGAATGATCTAAATCAACACATTTTTAAATAAATGCTCTCCAACTATTGCATGTGTTTGCAGCTATTTACTTATCACTCTCATTATGTCATGGTCTTATGAAACAATAGTATCTCAGTTTTGTTCGTTATGTGTATTTTAGTAGTTTTAACACTGAACACTGGGAGAAAAGACTGACACAACATTGTCATACTTGCTTCCACTTTGTCTTTATTGTCATTAAATGTCACATTCATTGACCTAATGACATTACAGACTGCTGTGAATAAACACCAGTGAGTAGTTATCCTACAAAGTCAATGAACTACATGGAAACGTATTCAGTCACTACCTATAACTGCAGAAAAACACAACATAATTGTAATTTAACGTGTGATTATAACTGTGGTTTTCTTTTTGTCGCCTTTTAACTGCAGCTAGAAGATGATGAAGAGGTTGGAGATGACGAAGAGCAGGCATCAGGAGATGAAGATGAAGTCGAAGATGAAGAAGAAGAAGAGAGGTCATCACCGGGTTACCCTGATGAGGAGGTTTCAACAGTAACCAGAGCCAAGCTGCTGGCCGAACGTCTGAAGGCCACAGCCTGGAAAGCTCTGCGGGACCTGGGGAGAATCTTGGCCATCAGTCTGCTGGCTCTGGCTGGTAGGATCTGTATAACATACCATTACCTTCTCAGGTTTACACACCTTTTTACTTCTTGTACTTTCTCAGTTTGTTAGTCATATGTAAGGCTCTACTGGCTGGAGGCCACTGAAGTCCTGGTGGTGTAGTGCAGTGTGCGGCGGTTGGGCTTCTGGAACATGGAGGTTCTGGGCTTGGCTTCTCTTGCATCACCAGTGTTGCTCTCTGTGCAGATTTTCAGACCCTCTGGGTTTCTGCAGCCTTTTTGCCATGCACACATTTCACACTCATTGAGCCTGGTCAGGGGCAAGACTAACAACAGAAGCTGCAGCATTTAACTGACATTATTGTGCACTTGTGCCAGATTGACAGCTTACTGCTAACCTTTTCCTGCTGCTGCTCATTCTCTCACACATACACCCACATGTAGAATGAATATAGGAGAAACACTGTGGGTTTTATTTCTATATAATAAATGCAAAAACCTCAGTAATGTATTCAGTGTATGCCTGAACACCGTGTGACCGGTGACACGGTGACTATCACGGCAGCCTAGTCTTTAACTCTCATGTCCTGCTGTTGTTTTATCATTAACAATGGCCACACACACACAAGGAATTTCCAAAATTATAATAAAACAAAATTAACTAACAAACAAGGCAGTGTGAATGGAGACTTTTATCCATTAAAATCAAATACTAAATTCCTAAGATTACATTTGTTTGACATTAAGTGTTATTAAGCTGTCAAGTCGTTTGTCTTTATATGAGTGTTTGTCTATGTCTTTTGAATGTTTGTCTGGCGTCTCTTTCCTCACAGGCATCACACAGCCCTCTGCCTTCTCAGCCATCTACTTCCTGCTTTTCATTGGTGTGTGCACATGGTGGGCCTGTCACCTTCCCATCAGTCACCTGGGTTTCAATGCACTATGTGTGATGGTGGGCTTCTTCACTGCTGGTCACATGGTTTGTCTGTACATATACCAGAGTCTACTGGCCCAGGCCCTGTTCCCCCCACACAGTCTGTGGGCCAGGTAAGACTGTAGCATACTGTGTATTGACACTGAATGAAAAATTAATTATTCTAACTATGTTACATATTATATATAGTCTACTCTAGTCTTTTATGACCTCCAGTGTTTTACTCACCTTGGTGTAGTAATGTACAGGTGTACATCAGGACACTGTGACATCATCGTCGCCGTGGTTACAGATGCAACAGAGCATTCTTTAATTCTTTTCATTTGTATAAAACATAACATTGCCGTGAAGTAAAACTTTTACAGATCTGTCTAAAAAAAACCCTCTTTGTCCGCTATACATTCACAAACAAAATCACATCTGAATATTCTGGATCAGACATGGCACAGGTCATTGCTGTTTCACTCGTCCATCTCCTGTTCTTCAGTTCAGTTCAGGAGAAAAAGACAGAAATAATATCACAAGATGCATTTATAAGGGAGTCGTATGAGAGCAAGAGAGTGTAATTACTAAGAGTAAGTGGACAAATGATTTCTGAAGCAGTTTTGGCTAAAATGGGGAGTTGACCCTTGATTTGACACAAACCCCAATGTTACACCTGTATTAGCAGATGTTCCTGTACTCCAATATGGATATATTAGATTTAAATGTGAGGGTAGTTTTAACATTTAATATATCGGTTGAACACCAAACCATAGTAAAGAGACACTGCAATACAGGAAATTCTGCACTTCACACCAGAAATAGGTTTTCTAAGATCACAGGCAGATTTTGGAAGGAAATAGTTGTGGAGTCTGTGTTATTTGGTTTTGTGGCAGAGATGTGAACCAAAGTAATACTTTGAAGCACAACTTAATAGAAAAGAGATCATCCAAAAAGAGGTTTGTGTGTGTGTTATCAGTTGTTGTTCTCCCCCCCACACACACCAACATTCTGGTTGGTTACTCTCATATTAGGGAGAGTGGCAGAGGTAAAGAGGTTTTGTTTTTAGTTGATTTAAGGGGAGCAGAGAGAAAAAACAGGCCTACACACAGCAAACAGTGGTTTTGAGATGAGGCCAATTTGTTCATGTACATTTCTGAAGATGAAAACACAAGTCATTTGTTTTTCATCCATCTCTCAGCTCAAGCAGCAGTCATCGATTGTCACAACACAATGTGTTTTTGTCTGGCAGAACAACAAGAAAGAGTTGAGAAAAACAAATTGTTTGTTTCGTTAGAATGAAACCCGTCGTCATGGGAACTTGATTTTATAAATTTTATAGCAATCCATCCAGTAATTGTTGAGATATTTCACTGACCGCAAACATCATGGTGGTGCTACAGGAAATGTCATCATCGGCGTCAAATGATTCTGATTCATCATCTGGGGACCATGACAAAAAATCTACACAAAATTTCAGGGAACTCCATGTACTAATTATTGAGAGGAGCATAGTCACTCCTCATCTTCTTCTACGTCTTCCTGTGCTATATGAGCTAGAAACTCCCACCATGCTTCAGTGGTGTAGATGACAAATGGCATTCCTATGGCAGTTCAAAGGTAATATCGCTTCCTCCCAAGAAACTTCGACCCTCTATTAATAGCCTGCTTGCAATGTGCGGAATCTGTGATTGGAAAAAAAGAAAGAATCTGTCCGCTGAGCGACAATGAGATGAAAATGAAAAAGTGAACGTGTGAGTTTGAGCAGAGAGGAATGTGAGAAGATTGATTTCTGCCCTGGTATGTGCGGAATTATTGGCTAGCAGCAGATATTTTATCACTTCACTTCACCTTTACCTAAATTGTGAAGTGAGTTGTGCAGCATTCCACTGTGATCTGTCACCACCAGAGTTCTCGCCGGTATCACTTAACCAGCTGTTCATCAATCAGCCAAGCCTGACTTTCACCTAGCTACACTGATACCTACCTATCAGCACAGTGTGTGTGTGTGTATATGTGTGGGTCTGCCTGTTTTTACTTTTATACTTAGGTAGGCTACATAACGAGTGCAGACAGCAGCAAACCGTTTGAGTATTGTGAACCATTCAGTCCACGACAGTGCAGAACAGGTTGTGCTGAAATTATGGTGCATTCCGGTGGATTAAATCCAAATTCAACGCCACATTTGGTCATCCAGATATTTGATCTGAAAATGAACATATTTCAATATCAGTTTGTGCTAAAATGTTTGTTTTTCTTCACATTTAATCACACATATATATTAGTTTTCATATATATTTCTTGGTTTTTGCATTAATGAAAACATCAAAATATTTGCTAAGATAAACTCACAGGTGCTACACAAACGCAACTTTCTATTCTGCCAACATACCTTTAATTCACAAGAATTTTGATAAATGACCTTGTTAAATATTTGTCTGTCTCCCCTCAATACAGCGTATCCCAGACAAGCTCAGTTAAAACACTGCTGTTTTATGTCTCGACAGTGGCACAGAACACATCCTGAAAGGCTTCTACATGAACAATGTTAACTCAATGTAACACATGGTTTTCCCTAAAATAGATGAATTCCTGTTATTGTTGTTAGTAGCAGTACTACAACTATTTTTCCAACATTTTGGGCAATAACTTGGCTCTGCAAAGTGTTAGAAACCTCATTTCAGAACATTCCAAAACTTCAATCAGAACCTGCTGATCAGCCAATCAGAATCTACATCTGATTAGAGGGTGAGAGATGGTGGCTGGTCATAAAATAAAAAAATCCCCATATAGCCTACATCTGGTCTCTCTCTCTCTCTGTCTCTCTCTCTCTCACACACACACACACACACACACACACACACACACACACTCCTCTCTCTATTTATGTCTATATGCGTGTTCCTGCCCAGGCTCTTTGGTCTGAAGGACATCATCATACCAGGAAACTGCTCCTCGCCCTATGACCTCAACCTTAATGTTGATCACGACTGGCCAGTATATGTCAACCCAGGAATCCTGTTCTTCCTCTACATCACCATAACAACTGTTCTCAAGACAGGATGTCACGGAACACCTGACCAGGTATCTGCACCATTCTTTCCTGCTGACAGCTATCCAGGTGTGAGTGAGTAAACTACAACTGGCCACCGGGCGTTTGAGAATTTAAAATGGAACAAACCTTTTACGTAATGATGGATGTAGCTTCTTCTTTTCTTCTTGCTTTTAAAGCTGCTTTAAAGCTGTTATTTGAATATGTGTTTTTTTTCTCAGGTGTTGTATTTGTATTGAACAGGTTAAGGAGGAGCAGCAGCTGGAGAATCGGGAGGAGTCAGAGGAGATGATGGAGTTAAGGACATGGAATCAACAGAAAGACGACTATGAAGATGACACACAGGTAAACTCGCATGACTCATGACACTCATGAGCTACTCGTTAATCTTCAAGATATACAGATTTTCACAGTCCACAGTGGCGAAAGCTGATAAATTACGCTGATGTTCAACATTATTATTATTATTATTATTATTTCCTGCTCCTGGATGCCTATTCTGTCATCATATATCAATACATCATGTAGTTCAATCAAACTGAAATCAAATCACTGGTCACACTGGTCTTAACTCAGCACATCACCTGACTCATATTCCTTGTGACTTTTAGCTTGCACTCAGATTGTATCTAGATACGATTTAACCTGATTACATTTGCACCTGGTATTAATATGTGTCTGCAGTGTCCACACTAACATATACTACCTTATATATAATAATATAATATATAACATATATGATTCATTATTTAATTCATCTCTGCTAGATCACATTTAACAATGGAAGTGTCCTTGATTTTAGAGATAAAGTTTATTTAAAATAAATTCCACTATGATAAAGACTTGAGTGGCATAAATCGTGCTTATCTAGCAAAATGTGAAATGAAACAATGTTGACATATATATATATATATATATATATATATATGTATATTTTTAGAACCAAACTTAGATTGTTTCAGTCATTGGATATGAAATACATCTCGCAAAAATCTCTCAAAAATAATTTGTGTGTGTGTGTGCGCGTGCGTGCGTGTGTGTGCGTGTGTGTGTGTGTGTGTGTGTGTGCATGTTTCTGTGTGTCTCTGTGTGTATGCAAGTCAAATTGACCTGAAACTTGCATGAATGTGTGGGAGGATAGTAGCGTGTCCAGCAGTCAGTGATTTGTTTTCACTGACAGAAAATAAGCCAAGGTCAAGTTGTATCCTTTTTCTTTCAGTAAATATTTGAAATAGATCAATTTGATAAATACATACGCGTTAACTAAAACCGTCTGTTTTGCTAAAGTCGCTAAATATTATTAGTATTTCCACCCATATTGTTGTACGTGGATGACAACGCAGTTGTGTTCAATGTGCACCTCTAGAAAAGGGATTTTAATGCAGCTGTCTTCAGAAATGTAGCCTTCTTTGAGGTAATAATAATAATAATAACTTTATTTAATGAATGTTAATGTGTTTGTGTGTATGTTTCCAGCTCATGCTCACGACTATGAGAACAGAAGGCAGCAGAGGAGAGACTCTGGCTGCAGAGAGTCAGCCAGACCTGGGTATGAAATGACCAGTTTTTCTCTAATTGTTTCCGTGAATAAAACAGTATTTGTATGAGTCATTATTGTAAAACATTAAAGCATTCAGGTAATTACAATACATTATTCAACAATGCAACAGAGCTCCATAGTCAGAATTGAAGCATGTGAGCTGCAGCTATGTGGCGTGCATCTTAACCAGTAGGCAATGAGAGCTCAACTATTACAGATAGAGCTGCCAATTAGGAGGAAGTCATTTATGACACAGAAGGTCTTTACACAGAGATGCATTTATTTATAGAAACCATATTTTATTGTTATCAACATGCATGTATTTCCTCTGCCAATTTCCTATCAATTTACCCTCAATGTTGCCCTTATTTTACTAGTTACTATTAATTTATCATGTTAAATGTCGCACTTGTGTGAAATTGGTAAAAGCACGGCCACATTTCCCTTTCTAAAATCACACAAACCCCTGCGTTCATGTAAACCAGAAATATCCAAAAATCTGTATTCATGTTTTGTTCATCTTTCCATTTTCATGTTGTTGAAAGGCCTAAGGAAATGTGAGCATCTGTGACATACTTTCCAGTGAAAGGGAATATTTTAGGAGTGTACAGTTACAAGAGGGATTTAAATCAAGTCCTTCACATTTGATTGGACCACAAACAAGTGGGTGGGGCTTATAGTTTAATGCAATACAGAGCTGCACAGAGAAACAGAGCTACAGAGGACTGTGGGAACGCTGATATCCAAACTCGCATCTCTTCCTGTCTCGCTGCATATTGCTCTGTTAGCTGCCACGACCCACAAATGGTGAAGTGCAGTTTCATGTGACCCCTGTGGCTAACTACTCGCCCGAAGTCACATTTGATTGGATGAACTTTTAAACGCCCCCGAGTGCAGGATGAGTCATCAAACATTTGGAACCATTTTACAGGAAGGGAAAAGCAATCAAGTTTGATGTAGAAGTACAGATTTTATGAGATATATTTATTTTATTTGATGAAAAATTCCACTCAAGTAAAAGTACACAAGTATTAGCAACATGTACCGTAGTTAAAGTACTGCAGTAACAGTAGTGGTTTGATCCCTCTGACTGATATATTATTATATACACTACCATTCAAAGGTTTGGGCTCATCCAGAACATGTTGTGTTTTCCATGAAAAGTCACTTTTATTTACCATAGAACATATAATCAAGACATTTTTTGTCAAAGAATCCTTCATTTGCAGCAATTACAGCATTGCAGACGTCTGGCATTCTATCTGTTATCCCTGTTACTCTCAACAAATGTCCCACCTTACCAGCACCAAAGCAACCCCAGACCATCACGTTACCCCCGTGCTTGACGGATGGCGTCAGACACTCTTCCAGCATCTTTTTAGTTGGTCTCACAAATGTTCTTCTGTGTGACCTCAAACTTCGATTCGTCCGTCCATAACACTTTTTTCCAGTCTTCCTCTGATCAATGTCTGTGTTCTTTTGCCCATATTCATCTGTTTCATTTATTGGCCAGTCTCAGATATGGCTTTTTCTTTGCCTCTCTGCCCTGAAGGTCAGCATCCCATCCCCAAATCTCTTCACTGTAGATGTTGACACTGGTACGATTTAATGAAGCTGCCAGTTGAGGACCTATTTCTCAAACTAGAGACTCTAATGTACTCATCTTCTTGCTCAGTTGTGCAGCGGGGCCTCCCGCTTCTCTTTCTACTCTGTTTGTGCTGTTCTTTGATGGGAGTAGTGGGTCTAAGTGACCCCAAACCTTTGAACAGTAGAATATGACATCATTAGATTATTAATAGTGAAGCATCAGTGTTAGAGCAGCATGTTACTGTTGTAGCTGCTGGAGGTGGAGCTACTTTCAACTACTTTATATACAGTTAGATAGTTTAGTCTAGTGGTTCCCAACCTAGGGGTAGGGTCCCTCCAAAAGGTCACCAGATAAATCTGAGGGGTCATGAAATGATTAATGGGAGAGGACCACTAAGTTGGAGTGATGATATAAAAGCACAATTATGAATGAAATATCATCTGGTTAAATTTTGTGCAACCAGCAGCAGACTGTTAAAATAACCACGGAAACATTAGTGCTTCTGTGCACATTAAACCTGTCAGTTATGATTTATTATTCTGTCCAGTTTCTCATGCAAATCAAATATGTTGCATACTGACACACAGTCCCATGAAAAACCGTAGATCAAATAAAACTTCTCTCAGGATGTCCATTCAGACCAATCCTCTCCCGGGTTCTCTGTCCAAACCACCGGGTAACCATGGCAACGGCTAAGTTGAAAAATATAAGAATAGGAATGATGGCCAAAACTACAAAAATAAGAGCCAAGATATAATAAACTGGAATTATCTTTTAAAGATAATTTTAAAGACAAAACCCTCAATCTCTCTCATCATTGTGTGTAATGTTCTGAATACTTACATGGTTGTTTTGTTTTTGGCAGGTGTTAGTGGCGCTCCCAGTGGCCAACAGAGTGAAAGTCCATTTTTCCTGCTGGGAAAGGTGGTCATGCAACAGAGCTATGTCTGCGCTCTTATAGCGATGATGGTAACTATTCGAATAAACTATGATTTTATACTATAAATTTATTAAACAACCTATAGTAATAGCATACCGAGACAGATCTTCATATGTGCTGTTTCATGTTGCTCAGGTTTGGAGCATCACATACCACAGCTGGCTGACCTTTGTGCTGCTGCTGTGGGCTTGTCTCATATGGATCCTGCGTGCCAGGTACTGAAGCTAACAGAGCAAATCAGGAATCTGATAAATAACCTCATCATCTTTAAATGTGACGGTGTTGATTGATGTTAAGTGAATATATGAATTCATTACTACAGATAGTTGCTTGTTATGTCAGTGTCACAAATGCACATCTTAGGTTAAAAAAAAATGATGTTACTTAGATTGAACCCATGCTGATTTTTTTAGACCTGTGTTCAGTTAGCTGTCTCTGTTTGCAGACGGCACGCAGCCACACTGTGCTCTCCCTTCATCCTGCTCTACGGCCTGGCTCTGTGTTGTCTGCAGTACGTCTGGGCCTTAGAGCTTCAGCCTGAACTTCCCACCACTGTGGGCACCATGAGCCTCAGACAGCTGGGACTGGACAGAGCCCAGTATCCCTGCCTACGGCTGGGAGCTATGGTAAGATGAGATGACTTTAAGATGATGAAATTAAACTTGTGACGCATTATGTGACCCAATCTGTATCATACTTATCAGTGAATATAACAGTACATCACTGACGGCCGGCTGTTGTCCATGAAGTTGCTAGAGTAGGGCTCATCTCTCTACAGTATCTCTACAGTTGCAAAAGTAAGTTCTCTTCAACAATATTCAAAGTCCTGTGCTCTGCAGTGCAGTATTTCTTTCAGACATGCAACCAGCAGGTTTTATATTGTGACAGCTCATTTAAATGCAGTTAGAATAATGCAAAGTTTTGTTTCTCCTTATGATAATTTTCAGAAGGTTCAATAAATAGGCCCTGAAATGTGATTGATTTGAACAGCAGAGTGAAGGGATGGGGCCTTTTGCTGGTTAGAGACATCTTCCTCAGCTTTTCAGAAACCCAATGAACTGAGTTTTTCCGTGTCTCTCTCCAGCTTCTGTTTACTTTAACCTTCTGGCTGTTGGTGCGTCAGTCGGTGAAAGAAAACTTCAGCAGGAAGAGGAAAAAGACCGCACAACTACAGGAAGTCACCACAGGAGGTCAGACCTCTTTTATACATGCACACACAATTACATAGATTTTATTTTGTCAAACCTCTTTCAGAAATATTTGATCATAATTTGGGTGAACTGATTCTGTAAGAATAGTGGTATGATTTACAATAGAATTCAATATCATCAGCATTTAGTTTTCAGGTTTCTAAGTAAAGGTTGAAAACAAACACTTTCTGCAAGTGACGGAAGGAATCTTCTGAATCCTGATCTTCCGTAGACGACACACGTTTGTCAGTCCTTTCTAACAGACTTTTCTTCTCCATTGTACCATCACCAACCTCTTGTCCTTGTCAGAGGAGGGAGCTGGGAATGAATCAGTGCTGAAGGTTCTGGGAGGCATGGTGATGAGCTGTTATGCGAAATACTGGATCTACGTGTGTGGAGGGATGTTCATCATGGTCTCTTTTGCTGGAAAACTTGTTGGATACAAGATAATCTACATGCTGCTGTTCTTGCTCTGCCTCTGTCTCTATCAGGTAGGAACATGGCTACGAACCACTGACTCAGCTTCGCCCTGCCCTGAAATGTTTTACGTAAGCACCGAGGTTTCTGTGCTTATTTTGTGTTCCTTGACAATGCACAACATCATTCCAATAGACACTGCCGAGGGCTATAAAGAGAGTCATCAGAATAAAGGAAAGGCTGTGAGTGTGGCTGTGAGTGTGATCACATGTCAGCTGGTTAAAAAACATCAAGCTTTAGTGAAAAGTCGAGCAAAACATGACTATAGGGGGTTTATGTGACTTTAATATGGCTGTGCCTTCACCAAATAATTAATAATGAAAGTATTATGCAAAACAAGCAGCAGCCAGAGCCAGCATACTGTGTGAGTCACATTCATTCTTGGCTTAAATTCCATCACACCATGCAAGACGAGTCAGCAAAAGTGGTATCTGTTATTCATTGTAATTCATTGTGAGTGTACAATATGTGTGTGTTGATTTGTTGTGTACATGTGACATCATTGCACGTCTGTCCGTCCTGGGAGAGGGATCCCTCCTCTGTGGCTCTTCCTGAGGTTTCTTCCACCTTTTTCCCTGTTAAAAGGTTTTTTGGTGGGCAAGTTTTTCCTCACTAGAATCGAGGGTCTAAGGACAGAGGGTGTCACTCCCTGTACAGATTGTAAAGCCCTCTGAGACAAATGTATTTTGTGATTTTGGGCTATATAAAGAAAATTTGATTTGATTGTTACTCATGTTAAATGTTAATTCCTAAATATCTGTTGTGATGAGTGACCGTCCTGTTTCCCAGGTGTGCTACCCTCTGTGGAGGCGTCTGTTGAAGCTCTTTTGGTGGCTTGTTGTGGCCTACACCATGCTGGTGCTAATCTCCATCTACACTTACCAGTTTGAAGACTTCCCCGGATACTGGAGAAACTTCACTGGTTTCACAGAACAACAGTATGTTCTTTTACAAGAGACTATTAAGTGTCCTCCTCTGTTATTATATATTACATATTCTTAGTGTTCATTTCTACTTTGTGATTACATATATTTGAACATTACTCTGCTATTAAGGATCATTTTAAATGCACAGAGCATACACACCATGCATTACTACAAACCCTATTTTAAGCAAATGGAGCTATAGATACAGGGTCACTGAGAGAAAGTGTGTTAAATATGCTGAGTTACCTGTTATTAAGTATGAGTTGCCCCCTGTGTGTGGTAATTATTTAAGGAATATGCAACATATGAGTATAAAACTGATATAATGACGGTCTAAATGTGCTCCCACGTCATCCTCAGGCTGGCGGCGATCGGTCTGGAGACGTTTGCCCTGTCCGAGCTCTTCAGTAGTATTCTTATCCCTGGCTTCTTCCTGCTGGCCTGTATTCTGCAGCTGCACTACTTCCACAACCCCTTCATGAGAATCACTGACTTGGAGCACGTTACACCTATAAACAGGTAACACAACAACATTGTGTAGCAATGTAGTCATGTAAGGGGAAGGAGGTGGGTAAAAAAAATGTTATATGATGATGATAATGTTATATGATAAAGCATAATAAATTTAAACAACACCTTCATGCTGCAAAATAAAATGCATTAACATGTCGTTCACATGTCAGTCCTTTTCTGTAAACTGATAATCAGTCACAAAAACTACCCTCCTCAGTGCAGACCTTGGAACATGGTCATATATTACCTAGAAATTCTATATTTTTACTTTTCCAGGAAGAAAAACAGGGAGAAGACTGAGCAGATTGGCTCGAGTGACGCGGGGGTGAACAGTGGAGAGGAAGACCTGGTGACAAACATAGACGATGAATCTGAGAATGAAGGTAAAAAAAAACAACAGCGGCTGTTTATATTAAAGACACACACACACAAAATAATGCTTATTGACGCATGTATTAGTAATTGTTCCATGATGTATGCTTTTTATGATTACTACTTATTGACTAATGTATTGTGTGAAGTGGGAAATTAATCACATTTTAATCCATTGATCCACACTGATGGTGTTTTCCTGCCTCATAGAATACACTTCTATTTTAGTTATTGATCTAAACCAAATCAGAGAGACCTGCTGTATGTCTGGCTAATGAAGTTTAATATCCAACAGCAGTCAGAAAAAACGTTGTTAAAAAATAATAACATCTGGTAACAGAGATGGAGCTGGTGTGGATCAAAGACTTCCTGTTGCTGAGTTTTATTCTAGTCAAATATTTTCTATTTCTCTGACCTTTGTGGTCTTTAGCCTTCACAGATGTGTTCATGAACTCTCATGGATCTGATCTCTTCTCTATTGATTTCTGTTTGTTTCCTCAGTCTACAATAATCCATCCTCTCTCTCTCTTCCCTCTCTCTCTTCCCTCTCTCAGTGGATTTGATGCCCAGTAAGTGGGGTCTGGTGATGGACAGGTTACTGGTTCTGTCCAGAAGGTTCTCTGACATTCTCACTAAGGTTCAAGTGTTTCTCTGGAGGCTTCTTGAGCTCCACATCCTCAAGATGGTGGCCTTCTTCTCCGTGTGGGTTGCACTTGAGGAGGTAAAGCCAGACTGTATGGTTTGGTATGTTGTGTGTGTGTGTGTGTGTGTGAATGGTGATTGTGCTGAATGTGAAACTTTCAGTGACACCATTTGTCTACTGGTGTCCCATCCATGTGCATTACGGCACATTATGGTGTTTGCAAAGAGAGTTTATATATGATTGCTGACATATAGCTCTTAATATGTTTTGAGGGTGCTTTATGGCCTACATTGTTGTGTTTCTGTGTTTGTTGTAGCCATCTGTGATGAACCTGGTCCTGGTGGTTTTATGGTCTCTGGCAATGCCGTATGGTCGCTTCAGGCCCATGGCCTCCTGTCTGTCTACCGGCTGGGTGTGCGTCATCATTGTGTGTAAGATGCTGTACCAGCTCAGTGTTGTCAATCCAGCTGAGTACTCCAGCAACTGTAGCCTGGTAAGACATGCATAGACTCACACACTCTGCATCAGCAATATCTACAACAACAGATGTACCCAACAGGCAACAGGCAACAGGCATGATGTTATATTTCAGTTAGTCATTAATACCAACACGATGAGGGAACAAAAGAAGCGTATGAATATAAAGTGGTTATTACAGGTTAAGTGCAGCTCACCAAGGCTCTGAAGCCCATTCATCAGAGCAGAGCCAGACCTGTTCACTGATGAATTCAGAGATGTGAGCAGTGATTCAAGGATTTGGAACCAGGCTGGGTTCACTAGACATATGGTAACCATTTTACTCCAATGATCATCAAACGCAATAATCTGGCACTTTTTGTGTTGTGTTTGCACAAACAGTGGTTGCTCCTGCAGTGAAACTAAGCTATTAAATACATACACATGCCAGCTGAGGAGGTGGCCTTGCTCCTGTTGCAGTGCAGTTGTACACAGCGATGTTTTGCAATTAAGACTGTTTACAAGGCAACAGGCTGAATTTTTCCATGCTCTTGCTGAACTAAAGCCTTTTTGCACAGGAACATTTCACCTCAAATGGAAATTCTGACGTGTTACTCAGTAACAAATATTAATAAAATTATGAGGAACATAAGGTTGTTACATTACTTTCTCACTGAAGGTGTGTATTATTGTTGTATTATTTCTGCCCACTAGTAGTGGGGTCTTCCATACATTACCCCATCAGCTACTATGGTCTGTATTTCACCCCAGTATGTGTTATTTTTGCTTCATCATTTTTGAGCAAGACCGTTTGACCTTTGAAGCAAAAAGTATAACATCCAGGGATACACTATCTAAACGCCTCACAGATATAGATAGAAGCTTTTTTAGATAGATAGAACCCATCCCAGGTGTGTCTGATGGATGCAGGCATTGCTATCACTGAAGTGTCTCTTAGCCTTTGAGATGCAACTTGTTGCCAGTAGTGTAAGCTACAAATTTCAGGTTCTCCGTCAGCATCATGTCATGTCAATCATCCTCACTGGCTGCTACAGCTGTAGCTGTTGTCATAGTAATGTGCTCAGGTTTTATGTGAGGTCACGAGCGATAAGATGCGGATGAAGCTTATGAATCACGTTTCTTTCTTCTTCACAGCCTCTAACAAATGAAACCAACCTGTTACCAGAGGAGATGATGAACTCCTCTCTGTATAAGAAGCCCGTGGATCCAGCCAAATGGTTTGGCATTAGGAAAGATGCCACCGTACTGGGTTACAGCAAGGTATATTCATCATATGTTTAGTAGTCAGTCAAAGACTCTAGTATGAAAGGTATTAGATTAACGAAGGTACAGATTTTTTAAAGGGTTGGTTCTTCAACTGCAGACTTGCAGCTTTGCTTTTATTTGTCTAGGTTTTGAAATATGTCTCTGAGACAGCTGCTTGTTTTTTCTATAATCTGTAATGGGATGGAGCAGACATTTATTTTCCAAAACATAGATAATTAAAACTATCTTTATGACTAAATACTACTAGACGTAAATTATAGAAGATTTTGCTTTGTGATTTGGGTGAAGCAGCCCTTTAAGATGCCAGCACCAACAGTTGGTACTCGACAGTTGTCGGTACCCAGTGCTACAGACACAGTTCACTCACTACTGAGTATTGAGAATACATATCCAGCTATTAGAAGTTTTCTTTTTCTTTATATGCCGAGTGTGAATTAAGGAATGTTTTTTGTTTTTTTTGCAGAACCATTTGGTAGTGCTGATGTTGTTGGTGTTTGAGGCGACAGTGTACCGACACCAGGCTCACCACTACCGTCAGCTCCAACGATCTCCCCCCACCATCCCTGCTCTGTTCCCTGCTGCCACCAGGGACACACTAGACCGGGGCTTAATACCCTGCTTCAAGTACCTGCTCAACTACGCCTTCTACAAGTTTGGATTAGAGGTAGCTGGGATAGAGCACTTCATCAAATGCATGAAGAAACTTGAACAAGAGCTTTCTATTGTTAGTCAAAGTATTTAGATATGATTGAAAAGGAAATGACGTGAGCTTGTCTAGCAGACTGTTTCAGAGCATCAGTGTTTTGACTAGTAAAAGATAATCAAGTTGTATTTTTTTTATTTTTAAAAGATTTGCTTCCTGATGACCGTGAATGTGATTGGCCAGCGGATGAACTTCCTGGTGATAATCCACGGTTGTTGGTTGGTAGCCATCTTGGTGAGGCGGCGACGGGCAGCTATTGCCAGGATCTGGCCCAAATATTGTCTCTTCCTGTCTATCTTCATGATCTACCAGTATATACTGTGTGTGGGCATACCGCCTGCTCTCTGTATAGGTGAGTCCTGATATGATGTCAAGTGCAACCAGATGACAATACAATACTGTAAAAAATAATAAACAGATTCCCATTCTGAAGCCTTGAATTCGGCATTTGACTGTCGCCATCTTGTTCTTTTGGAGCCAGAAGAGGCCAGATTTGTAATTGAGTAATTTAGCCACACAGATTAATCATAAAAAGCAAACTTTTGGTTGCCCATATGACCCATATGGCACTATTACTGTTAGACCACTGTTAAATAGTGTGTGTCTACCTACCTGTATTTCCTGTGTGTTGTCCCGTAGACTACCCGTGGCGGTGGAACACTCCAGTTTTGATGAACTCTGCTCTCATTAAATGGATCTATCTGCCTGACTTCTACACTGTGCCTAACTCCAAAAACCTCATAGGTCAGTTTGTGTGCATGTGTGCATTGGTATGTCTTTGTCCATCCATCCCTCCATACCTCCATCCCGCCATCCCTCCGTCACATCTCATCCATTAATTTAGCTGACGCAGCAGAATAAGTCCCCTTTTATCAGATGTTGATGTTGTTTAAACTCAACATCACCTCAGTGTTTACTTGTTGTCTTAAGTAATCGAGCGTAGTGTACATTTTCACAGCATTAATTCCATCAGTACAGAAGTCATACCATATACTGTTACTCTGTGTTAAATACTTAATACTGACAGTAGCCTAACCAAGGAACCAAGGAATGCAAAATAATAAAATAGAAGTGATTGAAATGCATCAGTGAGTGACAGTATTTGTATTGAAAAGTTAGAGCAGTGGCATGACATGACTCTGCTGTTGTGATGTGGAAATGTACATTATGTTGACTTGAATGTCCAGAGAGATGTAAACTGTTCAGACCTTCTGTACCTACTGTAGTTTTATTAGTCTTTATTTCATCTGCTGTCATGCAGTATGTTTAACCCATAATTCTGTCTCTAGTGTCAGTGCTATGAGGCAGCAGTGAATGTTCCAGACTTATGATGATTTTGCTGCTGCTCCTGCTGCTAATGATGATGATGATGATGATGATAATGATGATAATGATGCTAATGATGATGATGATGATGATGATAATGATGATGATGATGATGTTGATGACAGTGATGCTGACAATGATGATGATGATGATGATGATGATGATGATGATGATGACGATGTGTCCATAGCGGACTTTGTGCTGCTGATGTGTGCGTCCCAGCAGTGGAAGGTCTTTGAGTGTGAGCACACGGAGGAGTGGATGGTTCTGGCAGGAGAAAACACAGACGATCCTGAACCGATGGACGGCCGCCTGTTTAACCCTGCACCCAACTTCATCAACTGCAGGTAAATACTGTACAACAGTAGCTCTATTTCTGGACTTCTGAGAGACAAATCATTTATTGTGTTCAGAAACAAATTTTTTTTTAAAAAGATCTATAAGATAAGCTACTGTCACTGCCAGTTTTTACATGAAGAAGACATAAACATCATTCATAACTCTTAGTTGCATTAATGAATGCATTTCATTTAGGCATGATGACATACTTTTCATTGTGAATTGATTCATGCTTTTTAAATTCATGATTATTCATGTTCCCTACCATAAAGTCTTACCAAAAGATTTATATGAAAATATGAAAATGAAAATATAAAACACACACATACTACATATACTCATGATATCGATATAGTTGGTATAATAAGCTAAAATCAGATGATGATAGTGGCCAGGCTGATGATTCATGATCTGAGTCACTGCAACAGAAACCTATCACAAAGCAAAATGGCCGACAGGAAGTGGCATTTTCTTTGACTTTGTCTCTCCTCTGCTCACTTCTGACAGTAGCAGCTTGTTTGTAGATCAAACGGATGTTGATGGTGTTTGTTTGTTTATTTGTTTGTTTGCTATTTGTTTCCCTGTCCTCTTCCAGGAGTTGCCTGGACATGGCTAAAGTTCTGGTGTTTCGTCACCTCTTCTGGTTTGTGCTGTCGGTGGTCTTCATCACCGGGGCAACCAGGATCTCTGTGTTTGGATTGGGCTACCTTCTAGCCTGCTTCTTTTTTCTGCTGTTTGGGACCAAGCTATTGGTCAAAACATCTAGGACCCGCCTGGCCTTGTGGGACTGTCTCATCATCTATAATGTGGCAGTCATTATATCTAAAAATATGTTATCAGTAAGTACAAAGCTCATTATTTGGTGCTAGACTGTAGCTTTTAGCCTTTTAGCAGCTTTTAGGCACTTTTTGTTTCCTGTGAATCAGTAAAATATGACTCTTTAGTGACTAGAGGAAACTAACATCAGCTGTTATCCTATATAACATATTCAAATGTGATTTAAATGTAGTGTTAGCACATTCTGGTCAGTTGGTAAACAGTAATTCACAAAGAAGGGCTGAGCCTCCATATTATAACAATGTTTACTAAAGGTTTCTTTAGCAAGCAACAAACATCGCCAAAGTAAACGAACTCACTGTATTTAATTCCTGAAAGACAGCAAGTACAAACACACAGCTGGGTCAGCTCTGCCAACTACGTCTGTTTGCAGTTGTAGTTTCACCAAGTTAATAACTATGATCTAGAAACACAGAAACACAGATATAGCCAGCTATATAATGATTATTTTCTCGCAAAGCAACAGTATAATTACACAGATTACACCTTTAAATCTCTGAAGTGAATCAGCCATGCAATGTTAACATCAAGCGTTATCAACATTGTTTTATAACTTTCTTTGTGTTTTTTCCATTTCACAACTCAAAGGTATTCAGCGTGTCAGCAGCTCATAATGGTTCCAACGTTGACCCCAGAGTACTGTTACTGCTGTTATATGAAGCGGAACTGTAAAGACACTGCCCTGAACCGATCGTGTGTATCTGCGTGTGTATTTTTCAGATCCTGGCATGTGTGTTTGTGTTTGAGATGCAGAAGGGCTTCTGTTGGGTGATCCAACTCTTCAGTCTGGTTTGTACAGTCAAAGGATACTATGACCGTAAGTGCTTCAATATAAAAGCATATATGATGAATACTATTAAAAAAGAATGTATTATTGCATTGTGTTTTATACTCTACTAGTGCAGTCCCTGTTTAAAACGCAGGCCGATTGCTTATTGTTATATATATATATGTGTGTGTGTGTGTGTAAATATACAACTCTGGTGTTAAATGCAGCAAAGTCAGCTAAAAGTGTAGCAGTATCCATCCAGTGTGATCAACTCATCAACTCTTCAGATGACAGTGCCTTTTCATCCTGTTGTGTGCCATTGTGTGTGTGTGTGTGTGTGTGTGTGTTTTTCCTGACAGCAAACGCTGTGAGTGGTAGGACGTGTAGTCTTCCAGTAGAAGAAGCCGGCATCATTTGGGACAGCATCTGTTTTCTCTTCCTGTTGCTGCAGAGGCGGGTCTTCCTCAGTTTCTACTTCCTGCATGTGAGGGCAGAGCTGCAGGCTTCTGCCAAACAGGCTTCGAGGTAAAGCACAATGTTCAGACTGAGTGACTGAATGAATGCACAAACTACTGATGTAAAAATCTGATGGGTTAGAAGATGATTAACGTAATAACAAATAGAATGAAACAATATGTCTTGAGCATTCAAGTGCATTCTTGAACTTTGGGAACCATCAATGTAACAAAATCATGTAATTAAATGAATTAAAGGTCTACAACAAATGTCACTGTCTTGTTTAGTGAGTGGGGTTAGCTCAGGTTTGGCTTGAGTTTCATTTTACATGACAACATATTGTCATTGTCAGTGGAAATAAAGCGGCTGTGCATTTTGTCTTCTCATTGATGACATGTATTCCTTCCATCCAGGGGGTTTGAGCTCTTCAGAGCCAGTATCGTGAAGAACATTAAGATCCACCAACAAGTTGAGAAGAAGTCTCTGTCACAGCTCAAGAGATCGTAAGTGTTCACAGTACAGTAAGTGCGGCAGGTGGAATTTACTTTGGATACTACATGCATAATGTATTTGCTGTGTAGTTGTTTTGCTGCAAATGAACTCTACAAGTGACTTAATTGCAAAGCTGTAACCTGTTAACCTGCTAACTTGCTTTGCCCTGACTTTACATTTTATTTGTAATGAATATTGTTCAGATTCAGATATGTGTTTGGATTTTGTGCGTTGTTGCAGTTTTACAGTAGATCTTTATTAAATAGTCAAGAAACATTATGCCTTGTGTTTACGCTGTTAGCTGTCTAGCTTTGAATAAGGACAGTACATTACCAGGACAGTATAGAAATGCTTCAGAATGTACATAACAGTACACAAGTATTGTGATCTTGATGTAGTTAAAGTACTATCTCCTCTCCTTCCTTTTCATTTCATCTTCTCTTAGGATGCAGAGAATTCGCTCTAAGCAGCAGAAGTATAGAGATGGACACAAAACAAGTGATGAAACCAACGGGAGTCAGACTGCTGGTAGGACTCACCGGGTTACTGGGAAAACTGTTACAGTCAGTAAACATGTCTATACAAATGTGAAAAACAAAAGCATATTAATGGAAAACACAAATATAAAAATCTCATCACAAATACAAAAGTCACATCACAAATACAAAAGTCACATCACAAATACAAAAATCACATCACAAATACAAAAGTCACATCACAAATACAAAAGTCACATCACAAATATAAAAATCACATCACAAATACAAAAATCACATCACAAATATAAAAATCACATCACAAATACAAAAGTCACATCACAAATATAAAAATCACATCACAAATACAAAAGTCACATCACAAATACAAAAATCACATCAAAAATATAAAAGTCACATCACAAATACAAAAGTCACATCACAAATACAAAAATCACATCACAAATATAAAAATCACATCACAAATATAAAAATCACATCACAAATATAAAAGTCACATCACAAATATAAAAGTCACATCACAAATATAAAAATCTCATCACAAATACAAAAGTCACATCACAAATACAAAAGTCACATCACAAATATAAAAATCACATCACAAATACAAAAGTCACATCACAAATACAAAAGTCACATCACAAATATAAAAATCACATCACAAATACAAAAATCACATCACAAATACAAAAGTCACATCACAAATACAAAAATCACATCACAAATACAAAAGTCACATCACAAATACAAAAATCACATCACAAATACAAAAGTCACATCACAAATATAAAAGTCACATCACAAATACAAAAATCACATCACAAATACAAAAGTCACATCACAAATACAAAAATCACATCACAAATACAAAAGTCACATCACAAATATAAAAATCACATCACAAATATAAAAATCACATCACAAATACAAAAGTCACATCACAAATATAAAAATCACATCACAAATATAAAAATCACATCACAAATATAAAAATCACATCACAAATACAAAAGTCACATCACAAATACAAAAATCACATCACAAATACAAAAATCACATCACAAATACAAAAGTCACATCACAAATATAAAAATCACTTCACAAATACAAAAGTCACATCACAAATATAAAAATCACATCACAAATACAAAAGTCACATCACAAATATAAAAATCACATCACAAATATAAAAGTCAAGTGGCTTTTGCATTTGTGTTTTCTGCGCTTGTGTTTTTTGAATTAGCAAAATGTTTTGGATATACGGTTTGGTCAACCTAAACCATACATAAAGGTTACATTCATGTAACTAAGATTAGCAAAACCATCAGCATGTTTGTACTGTGCAGCACTTCTTCCAATCCAAAAATTCTCATTTTCCAGAGACCCATGAAGACAAGAACATGTCCAGGAAGAAAAAGTGGTATCAACCATGGTTGGACCATGCAACAGGTAGGACAAACACTCCAATTTAATATGGACTACCACAGGGACTGCCACTGATGTGTAGCAAAATGCAGGCTTTATGAATGAAGTTGTTCTTATGATCTAATTTAAGATCATCTCCATACAGTGATTTAGAGGAGGTTGTAATGTGTTTCTTCTACTCCTAGTGCTCCACTCAGGAGAATACTACCTGTTTGAATCAGACAGTGAGGATGAAGAGGAGCTACAGTCTGAAGAACAGAAGCCTCAGAAACAGACGGCCTGTCAGGTCAGATACCCAACTACTATGACAAGAACTCATAAAATACGCCTACTGAAATAATGCGTATAGAAGTAAATTTGTAATCACACATGCCAAGTTACAGTTTACTTACCAGTTGTGTTGTAGTGTAGCAGTAGCTTTACCAGGTCGAATCCCAGATCTAATGCTGTAGTAGGCAGCATTGTAAAGCTTTGACCAGGGGACTCACATTTAAACTGATGACTAACATTATGTTGCTGTTCGATTCTTGTTTTTCTTGAAGTTGGCGTACCAGGCATGGGTGAGCAGTGTGAAAGCAGCTCTGAGAGAACGTCAGAGACACCAGAGACAGATGAGGAGGATTGAAAGAAAAGAGAAAGACAGAGGAGAACAAGCGTCTTCACAACAGGAGTCTTGTTCCGTGATAGGTTCGATATTTTCACATCTTTTTTTTACTATCAGGCATGTGAGAGCAGATGCTAAGACACAGTGAGGGCATAAACTGGATCAGAGAATTTACACTGTTTAGTGTCGTGGTCAAGAGGAGACAACGTGCATGTTTCCTTTAAAGTGGAAACAGACAACCTTTCAACTTTCACTCTATTGTCCTCCCCTAGCATTTCCAAATATTAATTGTTTGAGGCAGGTAACATGTAGGTACAGTAACGATGGTGAAATGTGGGCTAGGTAAGTAAGGAGAATGAAAGTTAAATGAGTTTAGTGACACTGCTAGAGTTGGAGGCAGGTAATACATTGATAAGCCTCAATAATTAGACAGCCATAACTTATACTATTAAGCAAACTACAAAGCATCTTTATTATTAAGACAATACAAAAAATGGTTCATACTAAAGATTCATAGCCCATGTCCTGCAAAGTGCAAAATCAGAAGTGATTAAGCAATTCATCAGTCCTCAGATTCCCATGTGAATGAGAGACCACTTCTGAATGAAGGATCACTGTTCCATATAGTCTCAAAAATCAATGTGGAACAGAACATGACGCCAAACCGAATTAGAAAAATAGGCACCTGCAGTTAGGTCAGCTGGTGCATGAAACTCGCACACTTGGACACTTTTCAGAACTGTACTTTTGTTTTTCATTCCATTTTTTTTAGCCTTTTACATCGTTACATCCATGTATACCCTTGTTAGAAATAGTCTCTACACAGTTATCACAGTTATCTACTGTGATTTTGCCTGCACTGACTGAAATGAGCTGTGTGCATGTGCTTTATGTACCTCAGATCCAGTACTGCATTAACACCAGGCTAATGGAGGCCATGTAGCCTGGATTGTACTTTCACTAGTTGACAGAAATGCTTTCACTTCCATTAAAGGCATATTAAAAGTGTATTTCGTCTATGCCGACTACATATATGTGCACATCATGTTCGTACGTGTCATTAAGTCACTGCAGACATTTTCATTTATTATTACATATTTTATAAATGCACATGTAGGCTACAACAAACTTTATTAACATGACTCAACAGTTTTTCTCGCTGGGATGCAGCGTCCTGACTGTTTGATTACATAATTGAAGATACATGAAGAGCTGAAGTGATGGAAACATGATTGTGTGTGTTTGTGTGTGTGTGTGTATTTAGGTTGTGGGGACAATGATGTATTTGAGGACCCTGCAATCCAGGAAGAGGTGGAGGAGCCAGAAGAGAAACAGTCTGGTAGGCTCACATTGCTTCCCAGCATGCTGCTGTGTCCACACATAGTGTGTTGAGGACAGTTGACGGTTTGGCCAGACCTTGACAAATAATAAAATATATAGTTATTTTTTTAATTGAAGGGATGTAAACACTCTCTCTAGAAAATGAGGAAACAACACAATATCCATTATTATTAAATCATATTATTCATAAACTGAACAAAAATAAATACATTGTTGTGGCATATGCAAAAGTT